>CM076584.1:485545993-486145993 GCA_034641835.2 Pinus albicaulis | reverse complement strand
TCAGTTGTACTCATAATTGTAGGTTTTCCAACAGCGGTGTTTGGTTCGAACGCATTCTTATAAATAATTTCTCCCTACCCTCTCTCTCATACCTCATGCATTAGGGGGCACCTATTACACAACATTTTTTCATTGTCCCTGTAATCCCCATCTCACCCATTGGAGGGTCATTTCCCTCTTCCCTTCATCGATCAGGTACTTGACACACTCTCAGGTAAGAAATAATTCTCTTTTCTAGATGGGTACAGTGGATATAATCAAATCCAGATAGCTGAAGAAGATCAGGAAAAGACCACATTTACATGCCCTTGGAGCACCTATGCATATAGAGTCCTCCCTTTTGGTCTTTGTAATGCCCCAGCTACGTTTCAAAGAGCTGTACTCGCCATTTTCTCTGATTTGGTCCATGACTGTGTAGATGTCCACATGGATGACTTCACAGTCTATGGAGATGATTTCGGTCAAGCCTTGGCCAATTTAGAAAAAGTATTGATTCGTTGTCAAGAAGAAAACCTAGCCCTTAGTAGTGACAAGTGCAGAATGATGCAAAAAAAGGGAATCGTTCTGGGTCATCATGTGTCATTAGAATGAATTAAAGTTGATCCAGAAAAAATTGAGGTAATCTCACATATTCCCATTCCTAGTTCGCAAAAAGAGGTAAGAAGTTTTCTACGCCATGCAGGTTATTATCGTCGTTTTATCGAGAATTTTACTAATATTGCAACACCATTATTTAAGTTATTAACTAAAGATGTTGACTTTGTATGGAATGTCAACTGTCAACAGGCCTTTCAGATACTAAAAGACATATTTTCTACCGCTCCGGTGTTGAGAGGACCAAAATGGTCCCTGCCATTTCACATATGTACCGACGCTTCAGACACTGCGCTAGGAGAAGTTTTGGGACAAAGGGAAGATCGCTATCCTTATGCTATCTATTTTATTAGCAAAAATCTTTCCCCTGCTGAATTAAATTATACAGTCACTAAGAAAGAATTGTTAGCAGTTGTGCATGCCATTGGGAAGTTTAGACATTACATTACCGGTTATGAG
The DNA here is from genome assembly GCA_034641835.2 of Pinus albicaulis. Lineage (NCBI taxonomy): Eukaryota > Viridiplantae > Streptophyta > Pinopsida > Pinales > Pinaceae > Pinus > Pinus albicaulis. The sequence continues at coordinate 486,144,940 of CM076584.1, read as the reverse complement.
ACTTTTGTCCATACTGATCATTTTTCCATTAGGTTTTTAATGAATAAACCAATTAAAAATGGTAGAATAACTAGATGGATGTTTCTTTTGCAAGAATTTAATATAACTATCATCGATAGGCCTGGAAGGGATAACCTAGCAGCTGAATTTTTGTCTTGTTTGAATATTGGACAGGGAAGCACGGCAACTCCGGTACCTGATGAATTCCCAGATCAAGCACTATTCGCCATTTCTGGCATCACTCCCTAGTTCGCTGATGTTGCAAAATATTTGGTATCAGGGAAATTACCACAGAGCATGTCTGCCAGAGAAAAACATAACATTGTACAACGCAGTGCTAAATATTCCTGGATCGAGGGAGACTTGTTTTACACAGGACCAGACCTGATCATGAGGCTGTGTGTGCGGGAAGATGAAATGTACGATGTCTTGACAGCCTCCCACGACGAGCCTTGCGAGGGGCATTTTTCCGACAAACGAACCGCGTACAAAGTTCTTCGTATAGGGTATTATTGGCCCTCGCTCTTTAAAGATGCCAAGAAATTTGTCTCCAGCTGTGATGCTTGCCAGTGGATGGGAAGGCCAGTTTCCTCTGATGAAATGCCTCTTCAAACCCAAATATCCATTGAACCATTCGAGAAGTGGGAATTGGATTTTGTAGGGCCCATCTCTACGATTTCGAAGAAAAAGAAATACATTTTGGTATGCACCGATTACGTCACCAAGTGGGTGGAACCGAAAGCATTGTACGCTGCCACAGAGAAGGCAGTGGTAGAGTTTATGTTTGAAGACATTTTCATGAGATTCGATGTACCGCGCGAGATTGTCACAGACCAAGGTACACAATTCACATAAAAATTTCTCAAGGCACTCACTAACCAATATTAGATTAAGCATCGTAGATCTACCCCCTACCACCCTCAAGCTAATGGGCAAGTAGAGTCCACAAATAAATTTTTGGAGTCCATCCTCACGAAAACTGTTCAACTGCACCATAAGGACTGGGCGAACAAGCTATTGGAAGCCTTATGGGCTTACAGGATTACCTGGAGAAATGTGACGAGACACACCCCGTATGAGCTAGTCTATGCGAAACAGGTACTTTTGCCCATCGAATTCCAAGTGAAGACATTCAGGACAGCCACCCAATTGGGAATGAATTTGACTGAAGCCCAAGAGTAGAGATTGATGCAACTAAATGAGCTTGATGAGATCCGACTGGATGCATACTATAAAACCTTGCTGGTATAAGATCAAAGAGCCAGATGGCATGATAAATTCATCAAAAAGAAATTCTTCCGTGCCGGCGACTTGGCCTTGTTGTACGACAGTAAGTTCAAACACGTCAAGGGTAAGTTTTCTACTCACTGGTTGGGACCCTATGAAGTAGTTGAAGTCTTTGATAATGGGTCAATACGTATTAAAACCATTGATAATGAGCAGACTTCCTTCGTGGTGAATGGCCATCGGCTAAAATTTTATCATAAACCGCTCTCACATGATTTGTTTTTGCAGGACATTCAGAAGGATCCAGGACTAGAGTTGGTTCATGGAAATGACCGGCCTCTTGCTGGATTAGTTTATTGATTTTTTATTATCTATTTTTACATATATGTATATATATATATATATTTATATAGATTAACCAGTGGACTGTCAATTTCCATATCTACAGGTGGTTCTCCCCACAGTCCATGTAGAATAAAGGAGAAATTCGGCAGGAGTGGGTTTATTCCTTTATCCAGGCCCGCCAAATTACTTATGGAAAAGGAACAGTTGGAGTCTTCTTTAAATGTCTTCAAACTCTCAAAAAATGAAGCTCTCGAGCACCGACTGATCCAGGCTCGTAAAATTTATGGACCAGTGGAAGTTTAGGGATTCCTTGGGCATAGAATTATTCTTTTCCGGGCCCAAGGAAATATCTACGAAAAATAAACCCCCTAGAATCTTCTATGGGCAACTCAGACTCCCTAAACATGAATGCCCTGAGCAAGAACTACCTTAGGCTCGATAAAACAATAAGGTGGTGGTAGCTTAGGGATCCAATGGGCATTGAATTATTATTTTCCGAGCCCACTGGAATGTTTACAGAAAAGAAACCCCCTGGAGCCTTCTTTCAGGACATTTCAAGCTCCCTAAACAGAAATGCCCCAGGTAGTTATCATCTCTGGCCTGGATAAAATCCATGAGGTGGTGAACAGGTTCCAGTGCCACCTCACAAAACTAGGTGGCACTTTGTCAGAGAGATTGGAGGTTCTATGTTCTATCCTACACAACAACTAGTTCCATGCTTCAGTTACCCTGGATTTGTCATATTTGTACCTGGACATTCACTGCTGGACCAAAATATTCACTGGGCAATCTGTTGTCCAGAAGCTACAGCATGATCATAAATGATCTATGGTACAAGAGAACTGTGCAGAGTTCTATTTTTGACTGCAGTAAAAGCCCTGGAAGTGCATCCCAAGTCTAAAAATCTGATTGATCTGGACATTATTACTTATTGTAAATTTTACTGTTAAGCATGATCATCCTGGCAGTAGAAGCTACAACTCAAATAGCAGACCGGCTCCTGTATTAACAAAAGGTAATCCTATTTCCATTCCCAAAATCACTTAAGTGACAAGGAATGTGCTTAAATCTGCTTACTCTAGTTTTAGGTACTGTAAATAATTACTACAAGTACATGTTGTTTACCATGTTCCCTTGCACCTCATCCCCATATTTGCTACTCCCTCTCCCTTATCTTCTCCCCAATTTCCTTCATCTCCCTCATCTTCACATCATTTTTAGCTCCCAGATAATATTTCCCAAGATATACATGCTTTTACCCCTACCCCTGCTTCTATAAGCCCAGAACAGCAGGGTCCTTTCCCAATGCAGGGTATGGTCCACATGCCGTAACAGGGTGGCGATTGAGTTCTTCGGTCCCCGGCGGTCTGTCGGTCTGTCAATAAATATATATATATATATATATATATATATATATATATATATATATATATATATATAAAGAAAAAAAAGGAAGAAAAAAGAAAAAAATCAAAATCAAAATCTAATTCAGGGAGAAGGACAAGTGCTAGAAGACTGGCTACACAGTTCACAAATTCTCCACTTCATTCAGGAAGAGTCTGGAGAAGTTGGCCCAAGCAACTAATTTTTTTGACTCAACCATGATGACTTGGAGGCATGAGGACATGCCTCAGCTCAACTGTGGGGGAGATGTTGAGGCTACTTTTTGTCTATTTTTCATCACCTCCTTAGCCCCTTTTTGGCCTAATTTGACACCTATAAACCCTCTTGTCCCTCTCCTAAGTTTCTAAACTGGCCAGACCTTCATCAACCATAGTTAAAGGTAAAATCAGTATAAGTAGAGTTGTTTCCACTATTCTATAGCTGGTATTAGGCATTTTTTTGTAATATGCTATTGTCAACTTATCACTATGGGTAGAACAATGGATATATTGTAGAATGTGTTGATTACCTTGGAGGAATTTTCAGACAACCTACAATGGAGGTGCCAACATGGGAAGCTCCAGCTCAAGCCCTTTCTCAACAACTCAACGTCCTTCTAGCACTTTGGCATAGTCAAAACTGGTAGAGGGCCAGCTGGCCATTCTACAGCATAGTGGAGTTCGATTCATTCAAAGAAGATTTTTTTTTATATATATAGCTGCAATCAGTTGTAATCAAAACTATTAGTATGATTTAGATCAGGAAGTGCCAATTTCGTGGATTCCAGATCTCTGGTCTCCAACGTTTTCCATGTCATGGAACTTTTACTAAATTTACGATGTAAGCATGCCTATAAAGGCAGAGACTCGCCTTTTGATGACATGGGTTAATATAACGCATCCTTCAGCTGTCCATTCATGTGTGCTCTGGTGTTTAGAAGCAGAAATCGATTTAAAATGCTAGTGTGTTCTTGATTGCTCGAAGGTTATCATAGGTGTGCTGAGTTTCTGAGAAGATTGCTATAGGTGTGAATTAGTTTGTAATCAATGTTTTCTCGGGTGTGGCAAGGGCCCACCACAGCCGGTTTAGTTCGGTAGAATAGATAGAGGTAATTATTAGTCACTGTGTGGTTGAATTTGTAGTTGCAGCGTTAATTATTTGTTACAGATCGATTTGTGTTGGTTTGATTTACATTTTCCAGGCTCATATTTGAATTGCAGAATTGATTTGTGAAAATTGATGTGTTATAGCTGGATTTACATTTACCGGGAGTTTCAAAGATTTAGATTACACCAGTCAATTAAATTGTGAGAGTCAATTTACGTTTAACGGAGTTTACATTTGTTGGGTTTCAAGAATTCGTGGATTTAAAATTGCAGAGTTCATTAAATTGTGGAAATAGATTTTTATCGTAGGTCACGTTTGCTAAAGTTCAGGAATCTAGTGATTTGGAGTGTAGAGTTGATTAAATGGTGAAAATCGATTTGGTTTTAGTATGATTCACATTGCCGGAGTTCAAGAATTGGGTGATTTAATTTGCAGAGCTAATTAGTAGTGGAAAATCGATTTATGTTACTGGATTTCCATTTGCTGAAGTTCCCATTGTTGATTTAAATGAATGATTGCAGAATTAAATTATTTTTGGAAAACGATTGGTCTTGGCTTAATTCACGTTGCTGGAGTTTTTAAATATCGATTAATTTAAACCACAAAATTCACTATTTTTGAAATTGATTCATGTCTCGGTTTGCTTCCATCACTGTGGTGTATGAACATCAAATGATTTAAATGTCAGATGACAATTTCTTTCAAAAGTCGATCTTGAGAAATTGGTCAATTCATGTGTTGAAGTGTTAAATTCCCAAATTGCATCGTAGAAGAGAAATCTCAGCACTAGTGAAACTTTGTCATAGGGGGCAATTGCGTAGCTCCAGGATTTGATTGGAAATATCATTGTAATTATAACCCAAATCTAATTGCTTCCATATAAATTGCGTTCTGATCTTCAATTCACTGCATCAACATAGGCTCAGCGTTGAAACAGAGCTTGGGTACATACCGAGGAATGTGTTAAAGGTAGGTCTGAGGTTATGTTCATAAATCCAAGCCACAAGAATTGAACCTCAAGTAACTCTAAAAAATATGAGGGTATAAGTTTCCACAAGTCCGAAAGGATAGGTGGCAGTGAGTTGCTACAGGAGGACAGACTTCAGATGATAATGCAATCACAAATCCGAGCTGCTACAAACTCCAAATGATAGTTCACTGTAATCCCTAATCTGAGCTGCTACAAGTGGACAGATTCCAAATGCTAATCCACTATGATTACAAATCTGAGGAGTGAGTTTTTTGTAGCTGGGATCCGTGTTATCATCTTTAGAGAGCAAGTTGTTGTGTGAAAGGTAGACCTTTGGTTTGGACACACTCAAATTTAATCTTTCTGCTGAATAAGCTAGGGTGAAACATGTAGGACTAAGATCAACTCTAGTGAAAGAACATAGGTTAGATTGCAAAGAGATTCGATAATGGGTGTTTTTTTTTTTTTGTGCTGAATAAGTCTCGTACATTGAGTGACCTGTATATGTGCATAGCCCAGATTGATGCCACCGTGGTAGCAGAGAATTTTCATGATTTTGTTCGGATCCTTTTCATTTTGATTTAAAGAAGCAGTGTTGGTTTGCATTTGAATTCTAGCTTAATGTTACTTAAAAGATCAACATAGAAGTATGAAATAGAGAGTGAAAAATTCTTTTGAGGTCTCAGACAACAAGACATTTTGTGTCCAGTGTGTTGATTAGGTGGAAGAAAATGGATGATGCATAGAGTAGTTTTGAGCAGAGAACTTTCTCCATTCTTTTAGCATGTTTAAATTGGTATTTGCAGTTTGTTTTTTTTGCAGTTGCATTAGTGAGATCCCTTAGTGAAAGCGTGTATTCCTTGAAAACAGAGTTTTAATTAGCTTGGACTGATGTTTGGATTGGTTTCACAATTTCAATCCACAAAAGTAACGGAAGAATTAACTCTTGCAACCTGATTCGAAAGGCAATCATTTCTTGAACATTAAAACCTTCTTGCAAATCATTGCCATGATAATGTCAACTGTAAAATCCAGGGGTTAAATTCATCTTTGTCTCTATTTTACACCTTGTTGTGACATGTGTTGATTAAATTCATTTTCTTATTGCAGAATGTCTATCATAATAGAAGCCTAAGTAATCTTACCCAAGCGCAATTGGAAAATTGTAATTCAAAACTGATACCCAGAGAACAGTTGGACACTTCGATAGTTTGCATCTGATGTAATTTGGTTTTCCAAGTAGAAATTAAAGTTGCCAAGAGTAAGTGACATATGTATACATAAACAGGTCAGTTAGATATGGAGGATTGAAGGCTGTCATGACTGGAGTCTATGTGAGAAATTGATATCCAAACCAGTGTGATGCTACACTTTTCCACTTAACCCTAGTATAGTGAAGTTGGCATGGAGTTTTGAGATATCATTTGTAATTACAAGTTTGCTGCGTGAAGTGTGAGATCATTTATCAGTTCACTCAGATTAGAAATTCCTTTCAAATTTAGACCTCTGAAAAGAAAAATTAGGGTTTTTAAGATTTCTCTTGAAGCAGTGAGTCATTATTGTTGTTGATTAGTAATGGTTTTGATTCCTGATTTAGATAGAGAGAACAAATATTTCCAACTAGGATTTGCTATGAATTGATTCATTTTCAAGGTGTGTGTTTATCGATGTTTTTGTGTGCCTCCATTATTGAATTAAACAACATAAGGAATTGTGCAAACTTCGACTCTAAGAGCTAAATCTTGAGAGCGTAGTACATCTCGTGTTTATGAGCCTGGGTTGATACATAAATATTGGTGAATTAATTCGACAGTTATTTCACACAAAATTTTGGCGTTGTTGCCAGGGAGGCTGTAATTTCAAGATTCAGGTAATCATTATTGTTTGAAGTTTCAGAGATCTCGCAGGATTGTCAGAGGGTGGGGAGAGTATGGTAAGACATGAGTGAAGAGCCACGCATCCACTTTTGTGGGGTTGCTCCAAAGTCTAACTGATTACTGCTTGTTCTCAACTTTATTCTTATTTCCTTATGCATAGAAGTAGACCTAGGGATAATAAAGGTAGATTTATTTCCAGTTCTCAATTTCCTGAAAATTTTGGTCCGGTAAAAACTCCATTAACTAACCCCGCTAGTCGTTGTGCAGGTACTAAAAACGAAAAAGGGAGTACCAGTGGGAAGGAGATTTTGGAAGGGGAACTTGCAAACCAAGAAGAAATAAGGCTGTCCATTGGCTCTCTCTCCACCAACATCAGCACCAATATGGCAAACAATGAAGGTGAGAACAAAAAATACGAGGGGAATCATGAAGAAGAGGAAGGACCCACTTTCTTTGGAGGAAACAGGAATGGTTGAAGGGGAGAAAACACTGATGGACCACGAGGGGGACTAGACGTTGAGGATGAAGAAACTACCTTCGAGTTTCCTATCCTCGACATCACCAGTAATATCACAATGAAGAGCATTCCAATGACCTCCCTGCCGCTCTTTTATGGTAAGTCCTCCGAGGATCCTGATGCTTTTATTTTCGAATTTGATATTTTGTGTAGAAGCTATAATTACTATGATGATGCACACAAACTAAAACTGTTTCTAGCCACCCTGAAGGATGCCACACTTTGATGGTTTATGAGCTTAGGGGAAAACACCATATACACTTGGGATGACATGAAATCTATATTCCTTAAGAAATACCAGGATTTCTGCAAAACTAGGGACCTCAATGATATTCTGAGAATGCAACAACTAGATGACGAGAGCCTAGAAGAATATCTTGAGTGCTTCCTGTATCATTTTCACAAATCTCGAGGAGCCCATCTAGAGGAAAAAATAGTCAAAAAAGTCTTTCTAAAGGGATTAAGAGATGAATGCATTGAGACTCTAAATCTCTTAAGTGGTGGGGATATTTACAAAAAGTGTTTTGCTGAAATAGCCGAACTTTGTCGAACCTATTCTAGAAGCCAGGCTAAAGTAGGTAGGAAGCTGCATGATAGTCTTCGAGACACTGCACCTAGACACCAGAAACCTGCTTCTACTACTGTCACTAGGGTCGAACTAGGGAACCCGCTGGAAGACTTCAAAACTAACATCTTAAACACCATTGGCAACTAGCTCGACATAATGAAACATAAGAAGAAACAAGAAGACGAAAGGGCTGCTATGGCAATATTTTGTCCCAGATGTAGGCACAAGCATATGGAAAGAGAGTGTCCCATCAACAGTATTGAGGTTTGTGGAATTTGCGCCTTAGAACATGATATCGGTAAATTCCCTTCTCTTCCCAGTCTGCAGACCATCTATAAAGGGAATTCTGAAACAAATGATCCATCGCAAGCAAGTAAAACGCCCTTTTGGAGAGGCCCCAATTAGAACATGTTCCTAGAACCTAGTCCCGAAGGATATAGTCAAACGCAAACCTGGAACTTCCAGCCAGCATATCCTCCTTGGGCTGCTCCTCAAACCCAAAACACCCCATGGAACCAGAACTGGAGGACAAACCCTTATACCAACCCCTATCAGCCACAGAGACAGTTCTATGCGCCCTACCCAAATATGCCAAGCACCTCGACATATCAACAAGGGTATAATCCTCACACCTATCAAGGGTAAAACCCAACCATGCAATCCTATCAGCCAGGGTATTAGCCTCACACATATCAACAACCATTGCTTCCATCCCCTCCCTTGCATCAACTTTTACCTGCACCATCTGACCCATCATCATCTTCGCAGGCACCTCCAAACCCACCTTGCCCTACATTATTTCCTGTGCAACTCGTACCTAACCCAAACCACAATAGACCACCTCAACCTGCACAAAACATAAACATCCAACCCTTCCCTACATACATGATCACTACCATCCCCATGAATGAAATTCAGTTACGATTAGGGAAAACAATTAATAACAGGAAATCAGTTGTTGTCATAGAGTAGGAGGTCCCATCCACATCATCCGAAAACCATATGAAAAATGAAAAACAAAAAAAAATACAAAAAGAAGAATCAAATGAACCACCCTACCCAGAAAGACTCCTTGTAAAGAAGGAAGAGACTCCTTTGGAATATAACCTAGAAGATGAATTAAGGAATGTCTGCACTAAAATTCCACTCTTACAAGCTATCAGAGACATCCCTATTTATACCAAAAATATCAAGGATCTCTGCATCAAGAAGCCAAGTAGGAAAGGGCATAAGAACCAGAGCATAAAAATCATGAGCCAAATGTCCACCATAATTTCTGACTTGCCTGCGAAGTATCAGGACCCTGGGAATCCCATTGTCACCATTGAAATAAACAGAGTACTTCTGCCAAACACACTTGTAGACTTAGGGTGGAAATAAATGCCATGACATATGAGAATATGACATCTTTGCAGTTTCTAGGGCTTAAACCCACCCCCATCATTTTTGAAATGGCAGACAAATCCGTCATCAAACCAATAGGAACCCTAGAGGACATAGTGGTCACTATAGCTTCCTGGCAATACGCTATATATTTTATCATCATTTCTCCAAAAACCTCGAGACCTGGACATCCTGTAGTTCTAGGACGCCCTTGGTTTCCAACTGCTGATGTCGTCATAAGGTGAAAAAATGGAGAAATGATCATTTCCAATGGTTCCACTAGCCAAGCCTTGTCTATTTTGCCCCCTACCCAGACAGCTGCAGAAGTACCATTATGGCTCAAGAGCCCCTACGGAGATGAAGACTGTATGTTTCCTTTTCTTACATTAGAACAGTATAGAGGTCTCTAGGAACACTCCGATGAACATATCTTGCACCAGTTTTTATCCCACAGTTCTTATATTGATTATCCGATTTCTTTTAATGGTTACCACCATGTTTTCAGTGGTGAGTTCTAGGAAGCCTGCCATCCAGCCATGTTCGCATGTTTTGATGCAATAGAGGAGAGTCGTGAACTCACTACAGAGCCTGTGGAAATCACTGAAGGAAGAACCTTACACATCGGTGCTGAATTGACCATGGAACAAAAACAAAAATTGATGGATATGATTCATAAGAAATCTGGAGCATTCGCTTGGGATTACCTTGACATGCGAGGCATCCATCCAGACACTTGCATCCATCACATTTACACTAACGAAGAGATGAGACCCGTCCGACAGCCACAAAGATGAATGACCCAGCATTGAAAGAGATTGTCAAGGAAGAACTCCAGAAACTCCTAGCTGCAGGCTTCATCTATCCTATTTCAGACAGTAGATGGGTGTCACCTCTGGTGGTGGTGTCGAAAAATAACGGCAAGTGGCATATCTGCGTTGAATACAGACAAATAAACAAGGCCACATTGCACGACTACTTCCCTCTGCCCTTCATCGATCAGGTACTTGACACACTCTCAGGTAAGAAATACTTCTCTTTTCTAGATGGGTACAGTGGATATAATCAAATCTAGATAGCTGAAGAAGATCAGGAAAAGACCACATTTACATGCCCTTGTGGCACCTATGCATATAGAGTCCTCCCTTTTGGTCTTTGTAACGCCCCAGCTATATTTCAAAGAGTTGTACTCGCCATTTTCTCCTATTTGGTCCATGACTGTGTAGAAGTCTACATGGATGACTTCACAGTCTATGGAGATGATTTTGATCAAGCCTTGGCCAATTTAGAAAAATTATTGATTCATTGTCAAGAAGCAAACTTGGCCCTTAGCAATGAAAAGTGAAGAATGATGCAAACAAATGGGATCATTCTGGGTCATCATGTGTCATTAGAAGGAATTGAAGTTGATCCGGTAATCTCACATATTCCCATTCCTAGTTCGAAAAAAGAGGTAAGAAGTTTTCTGGGCCATGCAGGTTATTATCGTCGTTTTATCGAGAATTTTACTAATATTGCAACACCATTATTTATGTTATTAACTAAATATGCTGACTTTGTATGGAATGTCAACTGTCAACAGGCCTTTCAGATAGTAAAAGACAGATTTTCTACCGCTCTGGTGTTGAGAGGACCAAACTGGTCCCTGCCATTTCACATATGTACCGATGCTTCAGACACTGCGCTAGGAGCAGTTTTGGGACAAAGGGAAGATCGCTATCCTTATGCTATCTATTTTATTAGCAAAAATCTTTCCCCTGCCGAATTAAATTATACAGTCACTGAGAAAGCATTGTTAGCAGTTGTGCATGCCATTGGGAAGTTTAGAAATTACATTACCAGTTATGAGACATTTTTCCATATTGATCATTCTGCCATTAGGTTTTTAATGAATAAACCAATTACCAATGGTAGAATAACTAGATGGCTGTTGCTTTTGCAAGAATTTAATATAACTATCATCGATAGGCCTGGAAGGGATAACCTAGCAGCTGAATTTTTGTCTCGTTTGAATATTGGACAGGGAAGCACGGAAACTCCGGTACCTAATGAATTCCCAGACGAAGCACTATTCACCGTTTCTTCCATCACTCCCTGGTTCGCTAATGTTGCAAACTATTTGGTATCAGGGAAATTACCAAAGAGCATGTCTGCTAGAGAAAAACATAACATTTTACAACGCAGTGCTAATTATTCCTGGATCAAGGGAGACTTGTTTTACACAGGACCAGACCTGATCATGAGGCAGTGTGTGCAGGAAGATGAAATGTATGATTTCTTGAGAGCCTCCCATGACGAGCCTTGCAGGGGGCATTTTGTCGACAAATGAACCGCATACAAAGTTCTTCGTACAGGGTATTATTGGCCCTCACTCTTTAAAGATGCAAAGAAATTTGACTCCAGCGGTGATGCTTGCCAGCAGATGGGAAGGCTAGTTTCCTATGACGAAATTCCTCTTCAAACCCAAATAGCCATTGAACCATTCAAGAAGTGGGCATTGGATTTTGTAGGGCCCATCTCTCCGATGTCGAAGAAAAAGAAATACATTTTGGTATGCACCGATTACGTCACCAAGTGGGTGGAAGCGAAAGCATTGTACGTTGTCACAAAGAAGGAAGTAATAGAGTTTTTGTTTGAAGACATTTTCACGAGATTTGGTGTACTGCGCGAGATTGTCACAAACCAAGGTACACAATTCACATCAAAATTGGTCAAGGCACTCACTGAACAATATCATATTAAGCATCGTAGATCTACCCCCTACCACCCTCAAGCTAATGGGCATGTAGAGTCCACAAATAAAGTCTTGGAGTCCATCCTCACGAAAACTGTTCAACTGCACCATAAGGACTGGGCGGAAAATCTAATGGAAGCCTTATGGGCTTACAGGATTACCTGGAGAAATGTGATGGGACACACCCCGTACGAGCTTGTCTATGGGAAACAGGTACTTTTTCCCATCGAATTCCAAGTGAAGACATTCAGGACGGCCACCCAATTGGGAATGAATTTTGCTGAAGCCCAAGAGCGGAGATTGATGCAACTAAATGAGATTGATGAGATCCGACAGGATGCATACTATAAAACCTTTCTGGTACAAGATCAAAGAGACAGATGGCATGATAAATTCATCAAAAATAAATTCTTATGTGTCGATGACTGGGCCTTGTTGTACGACAGTAAGTTCAAACACTTCAAGGGTAAGTTTTCTACTCACTGGTTGGGACCCTATGAAGTAGTTGAAGTCTTTGATAACGGTTTAGTACGTATTAAAACCATTAATAATGAGCAGACTTCCTTCGTGGTGAATGGCCATCGGCTAAAATTTTATCATAAACCGCTCTCAGATGATTTGTTTTTGCAGGACATTCAAAAGGATCCAGGACTAGAGCTGGATCATGGAAATGACCAGCCTCTTGTTGGATCAGTTGATCGATTTTTTATTATCTATTTTTACATATATGTATATATATATTTATATAGATTAACCAGTGGACTGTCAATTTCCATATCTACAGGTGGTTCTCCCCATAGTCCATGTATAATAAAGGAGAAATTCGGCAGGAGTGGGTTTATTCCTTTATCCAGGCCCACTAGATTACTTATGGAAAAGGAACAGTTGGAGTCTTCTTTGGATGTCTTCATACTCTTGAAAAATGAATCTCTCGAGCACCGACTCATCCAGGCTCATAAAATTTATGGACCAGTGGAAGTTTAGGGATTCCTTTGGTATAGAATTATTCTTTTCTGGGCCGAAGGAAATATCTACGGAAAAGAAACCCCCTGGAGTCTTTTATGGGCAACTCAGACTCCCTAAACATGAATGCCCTGAGAAAGAAATACCTTAGGCTCGATAAAAAAATAACGTGGTGGTAGCTTAGGGATCCAATGGGCATTGAATTATTCTTTTCAGAGCCCACTGGAATGTTTTTGGAAAAGAAACCCCCTTGAGCCTTCTTTTAGGACATTTCAACCTCCCTTAACAGAAATTCCCTAGGCAGTTATCATCTACGGCCTGGATAAAATCCATGAGATGGTGAACAGGTTCCAGCGCCACCTCACAAAACTGGGTGGCACTTTGTCAGAGAGATTGGAGGTTCTATGTTCTATCCTGCACAATAACTAGTTCCATGCTTTAGTTACCCTGGATTTTTCATCTTTGTACCTGGACATTCATTGCTGAACCAAAGTCTTCACTGGGCAATCTGTTGTCCAGAAGCTACAGCATGATCATAAATGATTTATGGTACAAGTGAACTATGCAGAGTTCTATTTTTGACGACAGTAAAAGCCCTGGAATTGCAGCCCAAGTCTAAAAATCTGATTGATCTGGACATTATTACTTATTGTAAATTTTACTATTAAGCATGATCATCCTGGCAGCAGAAGCTACAACTCAAACAACAAACCGACTCCTGTATTAACAAAAGGTGATGATATGTCCATTCCCAAAATCATTTAAGTGACAAGGTATGTGCTTAAATTTGCTTAATCTAGTTTTAGGTAGTGTAAATAATTACTACAAGTACATGTTGTTTAACATGTTCCCTTGCACCTCATCCCCATATTTGCTACTCCCTCTCCCTTATCTTCTCCCCAATTTCCTTCATCTCCCTCATCTTCACATCAGTTTCAGCTCCTAGATAATATTTCCCAAGATATACATGCTTTTACCCCTACCCCTGCTTCTATAAGCTTAGAACAGCAGGGTCCTTTCCCAATGCAGGGTATGGCCCACATGCCAGATGAAGGTCATCCTCAGCAATCAACAGTCCTAGCAGAGATATCAGTCCCTATCAATAAATAAATAATATATATATATATATATATATATATAAAGAAAAAAAAAAGGGAAAAAAAAAAGAAAAAAAAGAAAAATCAAAATCTAATTCAGGGAGAAGGACAAGTGCTAGAAGACTGGCTACATAGTTCACAAATGCTCCACTTCATTAAGGAAGAGTCTGGGGAAGTTGGCCCAAGCAACTAATTTTTTTGACTCGACCATGATGACTTGGAGGCATGAGGACATGCCTCAGCTCAACTGTGGGAGAGATGTTGACGCTACTTTTTGTCTATTTTTCATCACCTCCTTAGCCCCTTTTTGGCCTAATTTGACACCTATAAACCCTCTTGTCCCTCTCCTAAGTACCTAAACTGGCCAGACCTTCATCAACCACAGTTAAAGGTAAAAGCAGTATAAGTAGAGTTGTTTCCACTATTCTATAGCTAGTATTAGGCATTTTTTTGTAATATGCTATTGTCAACTTATCACTATGGGCAGAACAATGGATATATTGCATAATGTGTTGATTAGCTTGGAGGAATTTTCAGATAGCCTACAATGGAGGTGCCAACATGGGAAGCTCCAGCTCAAGCCCTTGCTCAGGAATTCAACATCCTTCTAGCACTTTGGCATAGTCAAAACTGGTGAAGGGCCAGCTGGCCATTCTACAGCATAGTGGAGTTCGATTCATTCAAAGAATATATATATTTTATATATATATATATATAGCTGCAATTAGTTGTAATCAAAACTGTTAGTATGATTTAGATCAGGAAGTGCCAATTTCGTGGATTCCAGATCTCTGGTCTCCAACGTTTGCCATGTCATGGAACTGTTACTGAATTTATGATGTAAGCATGCCTATAAAGGAAAAGACTCGCCTTTTGATGACATGGGTTAATATAACGCATCCTTCAGTTGTCCATTCATGTGTGCTCTGGTGTTTAGAAGTAGAAATCGATTTAAAATGCCAGTGTGTTCTTGATTGCTCGAATATTATCATAGGTGTGCTGAGTTTCTGAGAAGATTGTTGTAGGTGTGAATTAGTCTGTAATCAGTGTTTTCTCGGGTATGGCAAGGGCCCACCACAGCCGGTTCAGTTTGGTAGAATAGATAGAGGTAATTCTTAGTCACTGTGTGGTTGAATTTGTAGTTGCAGCGTTAATTATTTTTTACAGATCGATTTGTGTTAGTTTGATTTACATTTTCCAAGCTCAGATTTGAATTGCAGAATTGATTTGTGAAAATTGATGTGTTCTAGCTGGATTTATATTTTCCTGGAGTTTCAAAGATTTATATTACACCAGTCAATTAAATTGTGAGAGTCAATTTACGTTTAACAGAGTTTACATTTGTTGGGTTTCAAGAATTCGTGGATTTAAAATTGCAGAGTTCATTAAATTGTGGAAATCGATTTTTAGCGTATGTCACGTTTGCTGAAGTTCAGGAATCTGGTGATTTGGAGTGCAGAGTTGATTAAATGGTGAAAATTGATTTGGTTTTAGTATGATTCACATTGCCGGAGTTCAAGAATTGGGTGATTTAATTTGCAGAGCTAATTAGTAGTGGAAAATCGATTTATGTTACTGGATTTCCATTTGCTGAAGTTCCCATCGTTGATTTAAATGAATGATTGCAGAATTAAATTATTTTTGGAAAATTATTGCTCTTGGCTTAATTCACGTTGCTGGAGTTTTTAAATATCGATTAATTTAAACCACAAAATTCATTGTTTTTGAAATTGATTCATGTCTCGGTTTGCTTCCATCGCTGTGGTGTATGAAAATCAAATGATTTAAATGTCAGATGACAATTCCTTTCAAAAGTCAATCTTCAGAAATTGTTCAATTCATGTGCTGAAGTGTTAAATTCCGAAATTGCATCGTAGAAGAGAAATCTCAGCACTAGTGAAACATTGCCATAGGGGGCAATTGCGTAGCTCCAGGATTTGATTGGAAATCTCATTGTAATTATAACCTGAATCTAATTGCTTCCATATAAATTGCGTTCTGATCTTCAATTCACTGCATCAACATAGGTTCAACATTGAAACAGAGCTTGGGTACATACCAAGTAGTGTGTTAAAGGTAGGTCTGAGGTTATGTTCATAAATCAAAGCCACAAGAATTGAACCTCAAGTGACTATAACAAATATGAGGGTATAAGTTTCCACCAGTCCGAAAGGATAGGTGGCAGTGAGTTTCTACAGGAGGACATAATTCAGATGATAATGCAATCACAAATCTGAGCTGCTACAAACCCCAAATGATAGTTCACTGTAATCCCTAACCTAAGCCGCTACAAGTGGACAGAATCCAAATGATAATCCATTGTAATTACAAATTTGAGGAGTGAGGTTGTTGTAGCTGGGATCTGTGTTATCAACTTTAGAGAACAAGCTGCTATGTGAAAGGTAGACCTTTGGTTTGGACACACTCAAATTTAATCTTTCTGCTGAATAAGCTAGGGTGAAACATGCAGGACTAAGATCAACTCCAGTGAAAGAACATAGGTTAGATTGCAAAGAGATTCGATAATGGGTGTTTTTTTTATGTGTGCTGAATAAGTCTCGTACATTGAGTGATCTGTATATGTGCATAGCCCAGATTGATGCCACTGTGGTAGCAGATAATTGTCATGATTTTGTTCGGATCCTTTTCATTTTGATTTAAAGCAGCAGTGTTGGTTTGCATTTGAATTCTAGCTTACTGTTACTTAAAAGATCAACATAGAAGTATGAAATAGAGAGTGACAAATTATTTTGAGGTCTCAGACAACAAGACATTTTGTGTCCAGTGTGTTGATTAGGTGGAAGAAAATGGATGATGCATAGAGTAGTTTCGAGCAGAGAACTTTCTCCATTCTTTTAGCATGTTTAAATTGGTATTTTCAATTTGTTTTTTTTGCAGTTGCATTAGTGAGATCCCTTAGTGAAAGTGTGTATTCCTTGAAAACATAGTTTTAATTAGCTTGGACTGATGTTTGGATTGGTTTCACAATTTCAATCCACAAAAGTAACGGAAGAATTAACTCTTGCAACCTGATTCGAAAGGAAATCATTTGTTGAACATTGAAACCTTCTTGCAAATCATTGCCATGATAATGTCAACTGTGAAATCCAGGGGTTAAATTCATCTTTGTCTCTATTTTACACCTTGTTGTGACATGTTTATTAAATTCATTGTCTTATTGCAGAATGTCTATCATAATAGAAGCCTAAGTAATCTTACCCAAGCGTAATTGGAAAATTGTAATTCGAAACTGATACCCAGAGAATACTTGCACACTCTGATAGCTTGAGTCTGATGTAATTTGGTTTGCCAAGTAGAAATTAAAGTTGCCAAGAGGAAGTGACATATGTATACATAAACAGGTCAGTTAGGTATGGAGGATTGATGGCTGTCATGACTGGAGTCTATGTGAGAAATTGATATCCAAACCAGTGTGATGCTGCACTTTTCCACTTAACCCTAGTATAGTGAAGTTGGAATGGAGTGTTGAGATATCATTTGTAATTACAAGTTTGCAGCGTGAAGTGTGAGATCATTTATCACTTCACTCAGATTAGAAATTCCTTTCAAAGTGTGACCTCTGAAAAGCAGAATTAGGGTTTTTAAGATTTCTCTTGAAGCAGTGAGTCATTATTGTTGTTGATTAGTAATGGTTTTGATTCCTGATTTAGATATATAGAACAAATATTTCCAGCTATGATTTGCTATGAATTGATTCATTTTCAAGGTGTGTTTTTATCTATGTTTTTGTGTGCCTCCATTCTTGAATTAAACAACATAAGGAATTGTGCAAACTTCGACTCTAAGAGATTAATCTTGAGAGCAGAGTACAGCTCGTGTTTACGAGCCTGGGTTGATACATAAATATTGGTGAATTAATTCGACATTTATTTCGCACAACAAAGACAGTAGGCGTTTGAGAACCTTTAACGAATTTCAAAACCTCTGCTCGATGTGGGCAGTCTTTGGTAAAATGATCCTCGTCACAAATGAAACAAGAATAGAGAGGTTTGCATTTTTCGTCAGTAGATTCATTTTTATCTATTTTATCTTTTGAATTTTTTTTGTTTTTATTCTTCCCCTTCTTTTTACTTCCAGATTTAGATTTGATCGTAGATGACTCTACGACATGGATGTCGGCAGAAACTTCAGCGAAAGAATCTCTTTTCGAGGAATCAGGTAAAGTTATTATAGGAGAAGAATTATTTGAAGATTTCTTCTTGATTTTAGGACTAACTGAACCAATCATACCATCAGTGGCATGAGACCCTGAAGGAGCTGCAGTTATTTGACCGTGTTTTGGAAGATTAGCAATTTTTTCATGTAAAGTACCTGACTGCGTATAGACGAGGTCATGGTACTGAGCCTAAGCAATGACTTTCTCTGCAGTAACAACTCCTCCCTTAGCTACATCTTCAGTGATTTTGGGTAGTAATGATTTAATGAACCATTCCGCCAAAATTTTATCGGGAATGAAAACTTTCACTAAACGCCTTCTACGTCGCCATTCGTGAATATGGTCAGAAATATACGTGGACGTGGATTGTTTTAGTGAAGTCAATAGTTCCGTGCCATTTTTGTATCTCACAAGAAACTGAAAATGAGTTAAGAAAGCAGTTGCTAACTTATTGAAATTATTAAAAGACCCTCGTGGTAACTCAATGTACCATTTGGCAGCAAGACCAATAAGAGTTCGTTGAAAAAGGCGTAACCAAATTGAATCATCAATTATTGAATTAGATGCACACCAGAGCTGATAAGTCATAACGTAATTTGATGGATCCTCTCCTGAATTACCCTCAAATTTCGGTATATCACTAGGCGACTTATTAGGCATTGGCAGCCAATACAGAAGATAATAAATTAGATCGTTCATAAGGCGCGGAAAATCAGGTAAATCCAAAGTTGCAATAAATGGTAACTAACGTTTAGGGTCGCGAAAACCTTGAGTAATGAGACCAGTTCCAGGAGGAGGATATCCAGGATAACTCAAAATTGGATTTTCATTAGGAATGGTATAACCTCCCAAGAAACCAAGATTAACTAGACCAAACTAGGGTTGTTGAGGCTGTTGATAAGTATAGCGAGGATACGGTTGATACTGATAAACTGGGTTTTGTGTAACAAGACCGAATTGATACTATCCCTAGTACGTTTGATATGTGAATTGCGGTTGAATTGTGGAAATTGTACTTGTACCAGCTTGTCCTGCTGGCATCTGGACCGAAGTTTTAACTGCAAGTCCTGACTGGGGCATAGAGACTTGAGAAATTTGCATGGATGCAGGGATAGAAGAAACCTGAGCTACAGATACTCCAGAAACAGGTGTTGTAGGTTTAACAAATGTTGCAGTAGTTGCAGCAGTTTGAGGCGGAGTCTGAGGTGTACTAGGCCCAGGCTACTAAACAAAACCAGGTGCAGGGAATTGAACAGTAGGCTGGACAGGTTGCTGGGTTGGACCAGAAACCAAAGGCTATCCAGGTTGATTAGGTAACTGCACATTAGGTTGCATAGTCTATTGAATTTGAGATGGATTTCACACCATGTTCATTCCAGGGTATTGTCCCATAGAAGGTTGGGCATATGTAGGACCATAGCCTGATTAAATGTAGGGTTGATAATTAAATGGTAAATTTCCAGCTCCTTGTAGAAATGATTGACTAGAAGGTGGTTGGAAACCTTGAGTTGGGTACTGAAATTGAGGTTGATAACCCTGAGACATGTACTGAATCTGGGGTTGATAAGGACCCTAAGGAATATAATGAGTCTGTGGTTGACCTTGGGGTATGTACTGTCCTGAAGGTTGATAACCTTGAGGTATGTACTGTCCTTGAGGTTGTTCTCCAGGTAAATAATATTGTCCTATAGTTTGTCCTAGTAAAACATTACCTTGAAGTTGCCCCCCAGGTGGTAACTGACTGCCTTGAGGTTGCCCCCCAGGTAGTAACTGACTACCTTGAGGTTGCCCCCCAGGCGGTAATTGACTACCTTGAGGTTGCCCCCTAGGCGGTAACTGACTACCCTGAGGTTGAGGATTTGGGTTATTACCAGACATCATAAATATTTGCTCTACGTTCAACATTTCAATTTTAGCTCCATTAATACCAGATGATAACACTTGTTCAGTCGGTCAAGGATTTTCTCCTGAGAAAGTACCAGAGAGTGCCTGGTACCCTGAAGGAATAGAAGGACCACTGTATAAAAAAAATTTCGGTGATTGGGAAAACATAGATGACTCTCCTGACATGATCGATGAAGGATAATAACCTCTTGGTGTAGGATCAAAAGGAATTCGAGGTGGTGAAAAACTAAGACCCACGTTTTCTAAAAAATCTATCAATGATAAATACCAAGCGTCACTTCTAAAAGGACTATATAATATTGATTCACGCTCCCTAAGATTCAAATTCTGTTGGTTTTTGGGAATAGTTACGTTTTTGTCTGGACCGACAAGTTCTTCAATAGATATGAGGTCAGAAGGAAGATTTTCAGTAATGATATTTCTTACCCTAGGTGAACCAAGATCACTAGAAGTTGGAGTAACAAATCCTGAAGATGGTTCTAAAATAGCAGGTTTAGTGTCAGGCTCAGAAATTTCAGGTTCTTTAGCTAATTCAATGGAAGGAGAAATACTACCAGTAACTTCGAAAGCTAAAATTGGCTCTTGAATATGCTCTGTTGTTGGTATTTGATGATCAAGATGAACAATTATAGATGAATCTCTGGCTTCTATTGATCTAATTCTATTGCCACTAGGTGATACTAGAGCTCGCAGCACTTCAAGTTGGCCTGGTGTATACTCAGGGGGCTTCCCCTGAAGTCTACGGGACTGTCTCGGTAATTCTACCATGATTGAATATTAATTAACACACGCAAACAAAGAAAAATTCAATAAAAACACCTAAAGTCTCTAAAGGAACAAACAGCTGAATCACATGCCTAAAAAATATAAGAGTTCAAACCACGCACAAACAGTAACTTCCTGTACTAAAGACACTAGTTGGTGATGAAATCCAACTTAGTAGAAGTTTAATACAGAAAGGGCGGTTAGAACAGTTACCCCGACAACCTGCTTAATGAAACAGACTAGCACAAGTTTCTTCACAAAACCATCTCGAGTGAAGAGAACCCCCCAGAGAGTCCAAGTGAGTCTAGTCGATGTTTGCTCCAGGTACAGTGAGATCTTTCCTTCACCATCACCTTAGGAAATAATCTTAAGTTTATGGATACTAAGGTTACCAACAGCAACAAATACAACTGGGGGAACAGTCTACGATCCGATTCTACGCACAAGGGCAGAGTAACAAAGCTCAATCCCCTTGAAGTCTCCTCCACATGGTCAATCCGAGGTTTACCAACAAGTGACCCCAGGCTCCTTGACAATGGTTAATCTGAGGTTTACCGTTTGTAATGCGCGCAGATCTTCTATCTTTCCCAATGAAACAGAATTGATTGTCTCAAAGGTTCGGACATGATATTGTGATTAACTCCTTTAAGAGAAGTTTCCTAGAATGTATCAATTACAATTGGATTTATTTACTACCGCAAGATTTATCTACTTGTTTTTTTTTTACTACCTTGGAGAGTTAATTACTCCCTACTCCAAGATACTAGCCTAAGCTATATTGGTGATAAGAGCCCTAGAAATAGAAAAAATTACTAGATCAATTTTAATTAAGCGTTGTTTTTATGGGTTGTTATTTAAGTCAATACGTATGGAAATGAAACTTTTATGGTGTGAATAATCGACTCCAAACACACTAAAAAAATGCACCTAAAATGATAAGCAATTTTTTTTTCTTTCAATGAAGTCTAGCTAAAGAAAGAGTGCGAGAAATGTAATTTCTTAAGAGACAATTCTTTCTTTCAACATGAAGAATAAATGAAAAGAAAATTTTTTTGTTTTTCAATAACTCAAAATGAGAAAAACAATCAATGCTCACAATAAATCCCTTTCACTTTCAAAACTCGAAACTACAAAAAACAATTTTTCTTTCAAAAGAGATCTACAAGTTCTAAAAAAGCATTCAAAACTATGAAAAACTAATTTTGAAATCTAAAAACTTCGAAAATCTAATTGAATAAAAGCTTCAATTTTTTTTGAATGTTTTGCTTCGTTTTTCAGTAAACTAAGGAGTCATTTGCATAGAATAACAAACAAATCAAAAAACATCCAGATATGTTTTTTTTTGTAAAACTGAAATTCAGAACTTATAACAAAGTTGGTTCAAAGATTTTCAAAGAGAAAACTAGATCTATTCCTAAAAAAGGATGGATTTTGCAACTAAGTCAGACTCATCAAGAAGACAAAAAGACACCAGTGTGATCTAAGGTATTTCGAGCTTCTAATCTTTGAGTCACTACAGAGACAGTGAAAACCACTCCAAGTATGCAAAACTTTTAGAAAATCACTCAAAACAAAAAATACTATTGGAACTCACTCACAAGAGATTTTTGACAGGAAAAATATAGATCTGGGTAGACACTAAGAGTCCTAAATCAAATCTAAACTAAAACTGGAAGAATAAATCTGAAGTTTTTCAAAAATTTTAACAGGTTCCACAGGCTCCAGAGGCAACAGGTGCGGTCCCACACTGGTTACTTAAGGAAAGTGCGAAGATGCTCGCACTGTGTGTGAAGATAAAGTGCGGTCCCCAGAAAATTTCAAGAAAAACACAAAATACTTCAAAACTTTTCAAAGCAAAGTAAAACTAAGCTACCCAAGCGAGTATTCATCAATCAAAAACTAGAAAAAACCATTTTCTCAAGTCAAAATAAAAGAAAAAAAAAAATCAAACTCTTTCCCCAGCATAGTTGCCCATTTGTTAGTCGGATAAATCGATCTTGCGGATAAGATCGATCTCCCTAGTATCAAAAGATAGTCTAGCAAAAAACAGAAAATTAAATCTATCTTTCTCTAGATATATCGTGATTTATAAGTAAATGCTACAAAGTGTTACGATCCTACCTTGATCCAATGCTTGTTTGTAGTAGTCGTCCTTCAGCTGCTTGAAAGAGTTATCCTCGAAAATATGCAATCACAAACAAAAAAACATCAAATAGCACCTACATAGCATATATTCATAAATCATATCTATTATGGTGATCAAGGAATCCATAAAATAAACAATCAAATGAAAACTTATTGAGAAAAACAAACTTATTTGTATTAACTTTGAAATAGTAGAAGAACCTTACAACCTTTTCAGCCTTGATGTTGAATAGGTCCTTCCAGGGTCTGAAGCAGGAATTTCCTCTACTCTAACAGGTCTTGCGCTCTTCCAACCAAGATACATATAGGTATATAATCTTTCCTCATAAAATCCCAGCTAAAGGAGTCTAAGTTCCAACAGCACTTTACCTCAAATAACACTAAAGCTTGAACTCCCTTTGAGGCTGCCCAAGGCCTCCTTTTATAGTGCAAAAGAGGAGGTTATAGTTTCACCTATGAAGGGATATAATCCTCCTTCAAATGGATAAGCTCCTCACATCAAGGGGTTAGCTCCTTAAGGCATGGGATACATGAACCTAAAAAGAGCGGTTCTACCACTGCAAGATTCCTTCTAGAGGCTTCTAAAAATGACTAAATGTGATATTTTTGAGTTTACTTGCGCCTTTTTAATCTTTTACAGGGGTCCGCACTCTTAACACAGAGAAAGTGTGGTCAGGTACACAGGAGACATGACCATTAGGTGCGGGACTATAGGTAAGACAAAGAGAAAGTGCGATACCAGAGTTTTAGAGACTTTTGAGAGCTTTTCTCTTATTTTTAAGGCTTTACATGAGGAATTGATGTTTTAGACTTGCAAAGGAGGAAATTATGATAGAAAATGAGCTCATACAGATAGCAGAATGTCAAGGTGACAATTTTCAGTGCAACATGATGTATTGAAGATCCAAAATCAAATGTACTTGATTTATCTAAAGAGCCTACATAGACAGTCTTGAGACCATCAATGCTTGGGGCATTTCTAGAGAGGTAGGAGAGATGGCTGTTTGGTGGCCCTAGGTAGCAGTAGAGGGGTTTGTAGGCTAAAACAAAATTAGAGCATTAAGGTCGAAGGTGACACAATAGAGACAAAAAAGTGACATGAGCCCATTATGGGTCTTCTGGGGTGGGTGAGTTGAGCTTGACATGATGGGATGATGAAATAGTGAAAATTTATATTAAGGATGATGAAGGCAGTGAGATTTATAGAACTCACAATGTTCATGAACTTTGTTTCTAGAATTCTAGGGAAATCATTTAGTCATCTACCCGAGAAAAAATTACTGATGACTAAGAGTGGCTCCACTTGTGGAGGGAAGCTCCTTTTTAGGAGGTGTCCAGAACTTTCAGATCTCTGGCTTAATGGAGACTAGTGCCTCATCCATTGGACATATTTTTTACTTATTTTCTCTTGCTGATGCTTGCTGTGAATTTATGATCTTAGTAGATTTAAAAAGCATGATGAAATCCCCTTCATATCTACTTACCCAATCTATTTGCCTTAGATTTTTTCTTCCTTGGGTGAATTTGGACTAACAAACCCTTGACATCTTTATTTTGAAAGAAAAAAAAACTATCTACTTCTATATTATTTCCTCCAAAGTTCAGATTACACTAATGACCTTTTTATTCTCTACCTAGACTATTCAACTGTCAAGATTAAACTATTTGATAGGATTCATTCACTAAGCTATAAACATGAAATTGAAAACATGGTTTATATTAGGTTTAGACATTTTGACTTACCATGGGTTTGTGGCATAAGAAAAAGCTGCACACAAATGTTATTTTTGTACAAAATAAGACTAGAGAAATCAGGGTTGTGATACATTGTTTTTCTATTCATCCCCATTTTTCCCTTTGGTTCTGTTTTAAGCATGTGGAGCGAGTATCTTTCTTCACTAATCTTTCTTTTGACAATTCAAGTTTGCATAATTTGACTAACTATGTTTCACTAACTTATCAACAATAAATTTAAAACATGTTTCAGCCATGATTAGGCGGTATCACTGAAACAAGACTTTATTTTTTGAACCAGTAGTGGAATTTAAGGTTGCTCACTTTCAGTAGTACTATTTTTTGGGTATGGGGCTTTACCTCTTTTCAAATCTGCCCTCTTTTCTATTTTTCCTATTTTTGTACTTTTGTGTTTTCCTTCATGCAATGCTTATGTACAATGAATGAAAAACCTTTAAAATTAGGACTCTTGATAGAAATAGTGTTTGAGCATGCTGCCATTTACAGGACCTCCAAAAATTTCTTCTCCATTAAGCCCTTGTAAAAAGAAAGCATTATGACCTCTAACTGACTGAATGAGGTAAGGGCCCTTCCAAAAAATTTCAAATTTACCATGTTTACCTTTGTCTTCCCTCCTAGAATTCCACTTCAGTATAGTGTCTCCAATGCGGAAATTGTTAGCTTTAGTTCTTCTGTCAAAGATTTTCTTTATGCTTTCTTTCATTGCTTGAGTCTTCTTATAAACTTCTTCCCTTCTCTGCTGTAAATGAATGGTTTGGTTCAGCCTCCTCTGCATGTCATTTTCTTTTGATTTCACTTCTTGGAGAAGTATTACTACCGGAACTCCCAAGGAAGTTGGAAAAATGGCATCCATGCCATATACTAGTTGATAGGGATACAACCGATTGATTTCTTGGTGGTTAGCCTTTCAGCCCATAGTGCATGTATAAGATTTCCATGCCATGCCTTTTGATTCTGTTCTAGAAGCTTCTTGATGATATTGACCAAGCTTTTGTTAGAGGATTCAGCTAACCCATTACCTTGAGGGTAATAAGCTGTGGAATGTCCTAGTGTGATGTAATATTTATGACAAAAGTCAACCATATTTTTGGATGAAAAGGCAGCAGCATTATTTGTGATGATATTGCTAGGGCAACCAAATCTAGACAGGATGTTTGTCTCAAGAAACTTGATAATGACTAAATCGGTGGCATTTCTAGAGGGGATGGATTCTATCCACTTGGTAAAGTAATCAGTGGCAGTGAGGATCCACTTATGTTGTATAGACGAGGTAGGGCGAATTTCTCCAATGAAGTCTAAACCCCATTTTTGAAAAGGAACTTCAACAATAATGGGATGTAAGGGTAAAGGTAAGAGTTTTCTCTTGCCATAAAATTTTTTGCATTTATGGCAAGTCATGACTAGTTTGTGGGTGTCAAGAAAAAGGGTGGGCCAATAGTAGCCAGCTCTAAGGATTTTGTTGGCAGTGATTTTCTAGTAAATATGGCCTCCACACTCTCCCTCATGCAGTTCATGCATGATCTTACCTGCATCATCCTCAAGAAAAAATTTAAGCAGTATACCAACATGATTCTTCCAATATAATATTCCATCTAAGATGCAGAATTTCAAAGCTTTTTGTTTTAGGAATCTAGCTTTGTCTTTGATAATGTAGGGGGAGTGTTAAGATAGAAAAACACATAAAGACTATTAGCATACCAATATGAATTTAGAAATTCTTCTTCAACATGGGGAGTAGTGCATTCTTCTTGTTCTTCTAAAACATCAACCATATTCATATTTAAAGCTTTGAAAATTGACTCAACCATGAGTTTTGCAAACCCTTGTCCTTTAACCAATTTAGTGGGCCTAATTTCTATGGCATATTCTACTATAATGGCAATCCACTTTTTCCTTTTACCATCAGGGTCCTGATTTAAAATTTCCTTGACAACCGAGTGCGGAACAAAAGTAATGATATGAGAATGTAAGATATAAACTCTAAAGTCTTTCAATGTTTTGATCAAGGCAAAGGCGTGTTTCTCCATGATGTTGTATTTGAAAGGAGCATCTCTAAGGGCTTTGTTGAAGAAGGCTATGGGTTGTTCTTACCCCATCATGTTCTTTTGCAGTAGAATTGTAACAATACTATGTTCAGAGGCAAATGAGAAAATGTAGAAGTCTTGGGTAAAATCGAGACTGATCAGAACCGGTATTTGAGTGAGGGCTAGTTTTACCTAATCAAATGATTGTTTGGCTTCTAAGGTACATTTAACCCCTATATCCTTTTTAAGCATGTTTGTAATATTCCTCAAAAGTTCGGCAAGGTTGGGGATGAACCTCCTTAAAAAGTTTATCTTCCCGCTGAAAGACTGTAATTCTTTAATGTTTCTAGGATGGTTGATTCGTGATATGCATTCAATCCTTTTTGGGTCTATTTTTATTCATTCTTCTGAGATGATGTGACCTAGGAGTTTTCCTTCTTGGAGACCAAATAATGTTTTCTTAGGATTCAAGGAAAGGCCATATTTCCTACATTTTTCAAAACCTTTCCTTAACTGAATTAAGTGTTCCTCATCAGTCTTAGAGTAAACAATGATGTCATCAAGGTAAATGACTATCAAGTAGCCTCTGTCTTTAGAAATTTTTTTATCCATGGCCCTTTAGAATATGGCCCCCGCATTCATCAATCCAGATGGCATTTTAACATACATGAATGTACCCCAAGGGGTAGTGAAGGAAATTTTGTGTTGATCACTTGGGAACACTAGTAGTTGGTTGTAGCCAGAAAAGCCATCAAGTAGAGAGATCCTATTAGAGCCAACCACCTTTTGAAGTATGTGATCCATCTTAGGCAAGGGGTAGTTATCTTTTAAGGAGCCTTTGTTCAGATTTCTAAAGTCAATGCAGAGCCTAATCTCACTGGTCTTCTTCCTAACTGACACAAGGTTTGAAACCCATTCTGCGTATCGAAGGGAAACTATGATCCCAACATGATACATCTTTCTGATCTCTTTCTATACTAAAGGTAATATGACAGGGTTTATTCTCCTTAACTTTTATTTGAAAGGTTTCTGATTTTCTTTAAGAGGAATTTTGTGTTGAATAATGCTTGTTTCATATGATTTGAAGTCCTCATATCCCCATGCGAAAACATCTTTAAATTCTTGAAAAATTTCAATATATCTCTTTTTTATTTGAGGGGTAAGAGTTTTGGAGAGTTTGATCATTTTGTTTTCCTTCAGGTTGCCTATGTTATATTCTTCTGCATCATTCTTGGTAGACTCTATCTTGGGTTTTTTAGTGACATCATTAAATTCAAATAGCTCTTATAATGGGACTAGTCCCTTTGGTAAGGTATCATCTTTACATCACAAGACTTCAAGCTCTCTCTGTTAGGTCCCTATATTACTAGTATAGTCCCTTATTGTTGTTATTGTAACCCCCTTATTGTTATTATTATACCCCTATAACCCCCATATTGTTATTATTGTGCCCTTAAATTATTATTGTTAAGTCGGCTAGGACTACATTGGGCCCCACTAGAATTACATTGTGGCCCCATAGACTCCCATATATAGAAAGGAGGTTTTGTAATTTGTATCATCCAAGAATTGTTCATTCATGTAATGTATTGGAGATTTCCCCCTCAAAGTGGCTTATTTATAAGGCATTGATATCTCTTTTCTTCTATTTTTGGAGTTGGTTTCACAACATTTGATATCAGGGCTTTAGATTCTAGGGTTTCGTTGCTCCAAATAGGTCATCGTGGAATTTTCACTATAACGTTTTTTCTACGAAGGTTCAGATGCTGAAATTTTTAGAGTGCGAAGCTGAGATCCTGAGGAACATCGGTGCAAAATTTCAGACCTTGGTTCAAAATATTTGCGGAGATATGATCTGTGGAAGTTAGGTCTTTTTGCATGCTCCTAAATTCACTTAAAAAGGTCATCACGGCATTTTCGCTATAACTGTTTTTCTACGAAGGTTCAAAAGCTGAAATTTTTAGAGCGCAAAGCTGAAATTCTGAGGAACATTGTTGCAAAATTTCAAATGTTGTTTCACAATATTATTGGAGATATGATCTGTGGAAGTTAGGTATTTTTCAGGCTCCCGAATTTCATCTCAAAGAGGTGATTGTGACAAAAGCTTCATAACTCGCTCTCTGAGCATCAAATTGGAATTCTGTAAAAATTTATTAAAATTACATGGACTGTATTTTCCTTCTATAAATTTCAAAGCCAAAAGAGCAAACAGTGACACGTGGCAAGTCGTACAAGTTTGCTCTACTGAACTAGTCAATAATTAGGTCATTGTGGGAGATTGGACATAACTTTGCCTTGAAGAATCCAAATCAAGTCAGAGCTATGGAATTTGAAAGATGCTTCAGAGAACTACTACAGGGCTGAATTTTAGATATTGAGGTTCTGCAAGTATATAGATAAGTCAATTTCAATATCGAGCTCCTCAAAAGCAAGTAAAAGGTGTGTATTTTTTTTTTCCGAATTGCATAAGTATTATTTGACGAATCAAGTTGAATTGATTCCAAGGGCATATTATAGAATAGATATCAGCATTGGATTCTCAAATGGCCTCTAAAAAGAATTCAACACCCATTAAGCCTTTATAAGGCTCTACTATGACTCATGAAGATGAAGAATGGCAACATAACATATCAAAATTACAAGAGCAAGTGTAAAAAATTTCTCTCTCACAAAGAGCAAAAAAAAATGACATGGAAGTTTTGAAGAGAGGCATGGAAACTAAGATGGATGGTTTGAAGAAATGCATGGAATCTAAGATGGATGGTTTGAAGAATGGCATGGAAGCTAAGATGGATGGCATGGAAGCTGGCATGGAATCTAAGATTGATGACATGGAAGCTAATATGGAAAACATCAAGAATGAACTAAAAGCAGACATGGAAGGTTTGACAAAGTTGATACAAGAAATGTTTCCTAATGGTGAAAATATAGTAGAGGAAACTCATGATGAGAACAAAATAAAATTTAATCATGATTTCATAAACTTTAATGTTGGAGGGAAGAACCACCATATTCCAAAAATGGATATGAGGAAGTTTGATGGAAAGGATCCTGTAACATGGATACTAGAGATGGAGCAATATTTTGATCTCAATAATGTGAAAAACACATAAAAGGTATGCATTGCAACTTTACATTTAGAACAAAATACATTTGTATGGTATCGATGGCTTTTCCCCCGCAAGAAAATTGTCACTTGTTCAAATTTTATGGAGGAAATGATAGCACATTATGAGGATACAAAGAGCAACACTTTCTTTAGCCAATTGATAAATCTCAAACAAAAGTGTTTAGTGGGGGAGCACATTGAGGACTTCCAAAATTTGAATATAAGGGTAACTAATATTTTAGAGGAACACAGGATTGATCACTTCATAGTTACTTTAAAGGATAACATCCAACATGAAGTTCACATTTTGGAACCTGATTCATTGGAGAAGGCATTCAAGTTGGAAAGAAAAATTGAATGTAAAATTATGGCGACAAGGAAGCCTACCACTCCTATAAAGATGGAAGTGTTGCTACTCCAAAATTTCCACAACCCACAAGGTTGACACCACAAAAATTGGAAGAAAAAAGAGCAAAAGGGCTTTGCCACATTTGTGATAGCAAATACACTAAAGTTCATAAGTGTGCTGAGAAGAAATTATTTTACATAGATTGTGAAGAGGAAGAAGAAAATGAACAAGAAGAGGATATACACCAGGAACCAGCCCTAGAAGAGGAAGAAATGAGTCCGACCATATCGTGTAATGCATTGGCAAGAATTACCACTCCTAAAAATATCAAGATAGAAGGACATATCAAGAAGAAAAAGGTAATAATGTTGATTGAATCCGGTAGCACCCATAATTTTATTCATTGTAAGGTATCCAAGGAATTGAATTGTTTCCTATACCCATCACCAGAATGTCAAGTGATGGTTGAAAATGGAGGAACTATAAATTTCTCTGGAAAATTACATAATATCAAGCTAACCATGGGGGAATATGTATTGAATAGTCCAATTCTTTCCATTCCTATGGGAGGTGCTGATGTTGTACTAGGATTACAATGGTTACAATCTTTGGGGATGGTAGCTTTTAATTTTCAAGAAAATTTCTTGAAAATTTTTTCAGAATGAAAGGAAGTTGAATTATGGGGTATTGCAAGGAAGCCGGGAAAGATAATAAACTCTAATTTCATGACAAAGCTTCTAAAGAAAGAACAACGAGGCGTAATTTCACACTTATGCTCACTAGAAGTTCCAACATCAAAATCATCTATTTCTGCAGATCTCCAAAAATTCTTGGACAATCATTCCAAGGTGTTTGAAACTCCCAAAGGGCTCCCACCTATTCTTGATCATGATCATGCTATTCATTTGATTCCAGGAAGTGATCCTCGAAACATCAAGCTTGATAGATATCCTTATGTCCAAAAGAGTGAAATTGAACGTATGATTGAAGAAATGTTAGAGGTGGGTATAATTCAACCTAGTCAAAGCTCTTTCTCTGCTCCTGTAGTATTGGTACACAAGAAGGATGGATCATGGTGCATGTGTCTGGATTATAGGGAGATCAATAAGCTCACCATTAAATATAAATTTCCCATTCCTGTGGTTGATGAATTATTGGATGAATTACATGGAGAAATTTATTTTACCAAGTTGGATCTTCATTCAGGATATCATCAAATTAGAATGAAGACTGAAGATATTCCGAAAACAACATTTCGAACTCATGAGGGTCATTATGAATTTTTGGTCATGCCTTTTGGATTTACCAATGCACCTTCTACATTTCAAGGGTTGATGAATTCCATTTTCAAAAAATTCCTTAGAAAATTTGTGCTAGTATTTTTTGATGATACACTAATCTACAACAGTTCTTGGAAGGATCATGTTCAACATGATGACAAGGTGCTCAAACTATTGCAGGAGAAACAATTATATGCAAAAACATCCAAATGTTTCTTTGGAGTACAAGAGGTGGAATATCTAGGTCATATTGTATCTCACGAGGGTGTTAAGGCAGACCCTAACAAAATTAAAGCCATTAAGGAATGGAAAATCCCCACAACCATAAAGCAGTTGCGAGGATTTCTCAGGTTAACAGGGAATTATCGCAAGTTTATTAAGGATTATGGGAGAATAGCAGCACCTCTAACAACATTATTGAAGAAAGATGCATTTTCATGGACTCCTGAAGCAACTAAGGCCTTTGAACATCTTAAAGAGGAAATGTGCCTAGCACTGGTCTTAGCTATGCCAGACTTCACAAAAACCTTTATTGTGGAATGTGATGCCTCAGGAAATGGAATTGGTGCTTTTTTAATGCAAGAAGGAAGACCTGTTTCTTTTGAAAGTCATCCAATCAAAGGAAATTATTTACAAAAACCTATTTATGAGAAGGAAATGTTAGCAATATTGCATGCACTAAAGAAATGGAAAACTTACCTAATGGGAAGACACTTCAAGGTAAAAACTAATCATGATAGTCTTAAACACTTTTTGGAACAAAGACTATCTTCAGAAGAGTAGCAAAAATGGGCCACAAAGATGCTGGGTTATGACTTTGAAATAATCTACAAAAAAAGGGAAGCTAAATGTTGTTGCAGATGCACTATCAAGAAAGAATGAAGAGGTGGAAGCATTGCTTTGTTCCATTTCTATTATCCAACCAAATTGGATAACTGAAGCAAGAGAGGAATGGAAGAAGGATGAAGAAGTTTAGACACTCATTCAAAAGTTGCAGCAAGATCCTTGTAAATCTGATACATTTAGTTGGAAAAATGGTTCCTTATGGTACAAAGATCTCTTATATATTTTTAAGAATTCCCAACTAAAACAAAAGATTATTTTGGAATTGCACACTTCTCCTTTAGGAGGACACTCAGGATTTTTAAAAACTTACCATAGGGTGAAGAAATAATTTTTTTGGGATGGCCTTAAATCTGATATTCAAAAGTTTGTGGCGGAATGTTTGGTTTTTCAGCAGAATAAAGTTGAGGCAATTAAGACCCCGGGTCTTCTACAACCTTTATCCATTCCAATTCAACGTTGGGGGGAGATTTCAATGGATTTTATCACAGGTTTACCTAAGTCCAAAGGAAAGAGTTCATCATGGTGGTAATTTATAGACTTACCAAGTATGCACACTTTTGTGCATTATCTCATCCATTTAAAGCAAGTACAGTTGCTACTACGTTTATGAACACAATTCAAAAGATACATGGGAACCCAAGGGTTATTGTGAGTGACAGAGATCCCATTTTTACTGGAAATTTTTGGATGGAGTTATTTTCTTGTTTGGGTACTCAATTAGCTCATAGCTCATCTTATCATCCTCAATCCGATGGTCAAAATGAGATAGTAAATAAATTTTTGGAAGGATATCTTCGTTGTTTTGTATCTGATAGACAAACACAATGGGTCAAGTGGTTACCTCTAGCTGAATGGTGGCATAACACTTCCTTCCATACTGCAGCAAAAATGACCCCATTTATGGCACTTTATGGATATCATCCGCCATCCATCACATCATATTTAAGAGAAAACTCGAAGGTTCAAGCAGTGAAAGATCATATCGGTCATCAACAAGAAGTTCTCCAACTCTTAAAGGATAATCTGAATTTGGCACAAAATCGAATGAAACAACAGGCAGATCAACATCGGAGCGAGAGAAGTTTTGATGTAGGAGACTAGGTATTTTCACGGCTACAACCATACAAACAAATGTCCCTCAAGCAAAATAATAAGGATAATAAATTATCGCCAAAGTAATATGGTCCTTACAAGGTGTTGCAAAATATTGGTACTATGGCATACAAATTGGAGCTTCCTGCTTCTTCACGAGTGCATCCAATTTTCCATGTTTCATGCTTAAAGAAGGTTATAGGTGAAAAAATTCCAGTTCAAACAATATTGCGAGAACTTGATGAGGAAGGAAAAATCATATTGGAACCTGAAGCGGTCACGGAAACAAGAACTCGAAAGCTACAGAATCGATCAATTTCAGAGTATCTCATCAAGTGGAAGAACTTACCAACTAAAGATTCTACATGGGAGGATGAGAATTTTATACAGAAGCACCCATAGCTACTCAAGCGTTGAGGACAACACTTTTTTGAAGGAGAGGGGCATGTTAGGTCCCTATATTACTAGTATAGTCCCTTATTATTGTTATTGTAACCCCCTTATTGTTATTATTGTACCCATGTAACCCCCATATTATTATTATTGTGCCCTTAAATTATTATTGTTAGGTTGGCTAGGATTACATTGGGCCCCACTAGGATTACATTGTGGCCCCATGGACTCCTATATTTATAAAGGAGGTTTTGTAATTTGTATCATCCAAGAATTGTTCATTCATGTAATGTATTGGAGGTTTCCCCCTCGAAGTGGCTTATTTCTAAGGCGTTGATATCTCTTTTCTTCTATTTTTGGAGTTGGTTTCACAAAACTCTCTAGTCTATATCTTCAAAAATTTCTTCCTTACCAAGATGAGCAATCAAATTTATATCAGAAATAGAAGACAACTCTGTTTTATAGGTTTTTTTTTCAGAAAAAATATCTTCGTCATGTTCTAAGCTCGGTCTTACTTGGGTAAATTCATTCCTAGATTGTAAAAAATCATCAAATTGTTCATCACCTTCAAATGCTTGCCAATGGCTTATGTTTTCTAGCACTATGGGCCTGTTTTTTACTTTGAAAGTGTATTTTTTAGTTGCCTGGGGTATTTGGCAATTGCTGGTAGCAAGAGTGAGCTCATTGGCCAGGCAGTTTTGGGCTCCAGGGATGAAAATGAGCTGATATTTCTCAAAAGTTTTTAGAAGGTCTAGGACAACATTTCTGTATTCTTTCAATCTTGGGTTCTTTGCTGAATACTCACCTTTGATCTGTTTAATGATTAGCTTTGAATCCCCTTGGGCAGAGATTTTCTTAGCTCCTAAATCTTTAAGAAAATGCAAGCCAAGGAGGAGAGCGTCATATTCAGCAATGTTATTAGTGCACTGGAAATCTAGCTTGTATTAATAGCCCTCATTTGTGTTATGTATTCAGATACGAGATCCTAAACCTATTTTTCTACAAGATCGATCAAAACTCATGTTCCAAAGTGTACCTATTTCATGTTCACCATCATGTTCAGGATTGCTAGAGTTTTGGATGACATTTTCTTTATTGGAAGATAGTTCAGACTGTACTAGTGGGCTTGGATCTTTGTCATTTTCATTTACTTTTTTATCAATGTCATTTTCATTATACATGATAAATGAGTCTAAATATGAATGAATTGAATATAGGGGAGTCTTATTAGGCCTCTCCTAACTACTAACCATATATTTCATGCATGACTCTCGATATAGTCTCTTGGTTGGGTTGAAAACAGGGATGGTAGCATATGACATGTCAAGTTGGAGGTTCCCTTGAAGCTTGGCTCCCCAAGACCGGGATAAAAGCATTCCATATTTAGGAGGAATGTCAGCAACCACTATTTCCATGACAAGACCCTTAACAAGTATTTGTGCCATATTGACACAAAGATCCTTGATTAAGCCCAAACACTCGACTCTACTTGAATCGAACGAGTACAAGTCTTTGTAAGGTTTAGTTATTTATAGGATTAATCTTTCCATCACAACTTCGGACATGAGGTTGTGTGAGGTGCCAGAGTCTAGCATGGTGTTGTGTAAGATTTTTTCATGTTTTTTTAGGCTAATATAGAAAGGAAGGACAACTCCTCCTTGATACTTTCCTTCAACCTTAGGTCCAAACAACAACTCAGGCTCATCATCAGTCAAATTTAGAGTGTCAGTATCATTTCCTAAGTTCAAGACCTTCATCACTTGGGCTTTATACACTCCTTGAGTCACCAGTTCAGTGAGAGGCATGGTTATTTTGATTTTAGCAATTTCTCCCTCAAAGCTGAAAGGTACTTGTATTTTAGACATATTTACATCAATCTTTTCAGCCATAACATTTTCCACAAGTTTAATTCGTTGATTTTTGTCTGGGGTTTTAGACAATAGATTTTTTTTAGGATCATTAGTAGAGGTCCCAAGGCAGCTTGAGACATTACTTTGTTGGCTGATTTTTTCTTTGTTCTAATCAGTTCTCTTAGCCATAATGTTGATAGTGTCTGTTGTCCTCTTAGGACTGTTTTCTGGAGCTTTCCCATTAGCGGTGTCAATTTGATTTATTTTGGAGGCTTCTTGGTTTCTTTTGCTCCTAAGGTCATATTTCCTATGGACTTCCATAATGGCATTTTCAAGTCCCAATTGGTAATATTTAGAATCTTCATAACTTGTTTGAGTTTGACCGAAGGCAAAGGGATCTTGTTCTTCTTCTGTGAGAAAAACTTCAACTTCATTATCAGAACCTATCAAGTTTACATTGCTTTCTTCAGGTTCTATAATTTCTCCTTCTTCTTCATCTACACAGTTTTGTTGAAAGGGAGGCCTGATTTGTTGGTCATTTTCCCTTTGTTTGATTTGAGGAGTGTCTCTTCTGAATTTTTGAGTTCTGTTTTATTTTTGGGAATTGGCTTGGTTTTCCCTAGGAGGTGTCCTTTCATTTAAGTTTATTCTTTCTATCATTATCTCCATTGTTCTCATTAGGCTGTCCATTTTGGTATTAGATGAGGAGGTTGAGGGCATGGCTTCATATTTTTAGGTCACTCTCTTTTCTGATCTAATCCTAGCTCCCTTTTCAATCAATTTGACCTCAAAACTAATAGCTTCCTTTTGCATTTCTTCCAAAGTTTCAGGGTCTCTTTCTCTTAATTGGAAAGTCATGTCCGGGTCAAAACCTTCAGGGAATTTCACTAATGCTAGGCCTTGTGGGGGTTTCATGTGAGGTGGGAGGGCATTGTAGACACTGTTAAACCTAGTGCAATAATCTTGTACACTTTCCCCTACATTAATTTTAAGATTGTTATACTCAGACAGGATTTGGATGGGATTTTTCTTGATTTCCCACTTGTTTATGAAAGTTTGGTAGAGGGAAGGGAGATCATGTATTGAATTAGGAGTTAATGATTTGAACCATTTTTTGGCCTCTCCTCCTAAACTTTGTGCAAATATCCTCGTTTTGATAGTTTATTCTTCTATCTCCATGTAATCAAAAGCATCATTGATCCTATCTACATGTTGTTGGGTGGTGATGGATTCAGCCCTTGTGAAATGAGGGATCTTGGACTGATAGCCATTTTGCAAAGGCACTAGGGGTTGAGGTAAGGCCAAGGGGGGATACCAAGCTTCCATGATGGGAACTAATGGAGGGTTTCCAAGCGAAGGGTTGGTGAAAGGAGATGTATGATGAAGCGGAGTGGTTTGCACAGTGGTGGTATGAATGGGTGTAGTGGAAGTACTTGGACCAGAAAACTGATTCTGAATAGATTTGGTATGGAAAGAGTTAAAGTGATGGAGAATCTAAAATTCAGGTGGTGTAGAAGGAGAAGCTTCTCTACTGGAACTCTGCTACAAATCTATGGGTTCAAGGTCAGTCTGGTTGATATCAGTTTGTGACTTGGTTCTGAAAAGGTTCTTTCTATGGTGCAAGTCAAACTGAGGATCTTGCAGAGTTGTAAGATGTTCAGGTATAGAGCTTGCTCTATGAATGGTCCTAATAGTGGTTAATTTTCCAGATCTAGAAGTTTTCCACAAAATCTTCTCTGGTTCATCAACTATGTTGGGAGGGTTTGGGTCGAGATGAGATCTGGCACTGATCCTATGTGAAGCCAAATTTCAAACTTAAAAATTAGAGAGGCTGAAAGTTTTTAGGACTATTTTTCTGAACGCTAACCTCTCTTAGTGTTTGGTAAAATCCCACAGTACATAATTGGGTTCATAAACTCTCAGAGTTGGCTAGACACAAATCCAAAAAGTGAAATGAGTACTAGTGAAGTAATAGGCCTACTGGAGGCTAGTGGAGTTGCCAGGTGGATATTTTTGTTGTTTTTAAGGATGTATGTTTATGGTCCACCACCAATAACTGACAAAAAACCAATCTAGGGATGTATTGGGGTTTTCTAAGTTTTCTTTTTATAGTTTTAAGGTTTGTAACAGTGTCCTATGGCTGAATCATCATTTTTCTAATATGTTGAAACAAACTGAATCTACTCTTGGCTATCAGTTGAGTTCTCTATGATTTGAAAAGGGTTTTTGAAGTCCTAAGGGATACTTAGTTTGTCACTAACTTAGAAGGTCCCACTGTGATCGCCAGAATGTTAGGGTGGTGATGAGGTGGTAGATAAACCACCAGATACTATCAGTCAAGGGTTTCTGAAACTTTTAAGGAATATTTAAGCATAAACTTACTCAGAAGGTCCCACCGTGATCGCCAAAATGTTAGTGTGGCGATGAGGTGAAAGATTCACTGGATTTTCTAAGTCAAACTGAGGGTCTAAAGAGTCTTAAGAGGTATTCAGGCAGCTATATCCTCAAAAGGTCCCACCATGGTCGCCAGAATGTTAGTGTCCCGTGATTTGGAATATTGGTATAACAAATGACAGCGTATCATGGAACCAATATTTGAAGTCCTAGGACCTAGCCTTCCTGGACTCAAAGAGGGATCTCTCTATTAGATGCAAAGGATGTGTTCTTGTTTGCTTTAGATGGTTGATTTTAGGCTAGTTTTTAAGTGTAAGGTTTGTTGATTGTTTTGGTTGGGTAAGATGGTCAAGTGGAATAGGTGGAGTAAGAGGTCTTTAAATCATTGGGCTATGAAGTCAATGAAAGTCATGAGTGTCTCAATAATGAATCAGAGTGTGTTTCAGGGCCACTCTAGCAAGGTTAATGGATCCTTAAGGTAATGTGTGAGGTGGGGTGGACATCAAGTTTGGGAAAAACAAGGTAGGGCAAAGGGCAGTGAAGTATCCTTTGTCATTTACCTATGAAAAAGGAGGTATTAAATATGATTAGAACAAGATACTAAGCATGAGATAGGGAAAAACATTTACTCTATGATAATACTTAAACCAATAAATATCCAAGATAAACATTCCAGTGAAACATAGAAAGCATAAGTGCTTCAAACTTTAGTAAATTCACCTTCAAAATTTGGGAAAACATACAAGATAGCACAGTAACTTTAATCAAGAAAAATAGGGAACTCCTAAAATTTGTTGATCAAGATATAAATAACTCTAAGGAAAGCTGATAGGCATGGAAAAAGGGCAAGATCGGAACAAGACCTCTTTGACTTGAACTAGCAAACAATACTTCAAATAAAGGTTCCAAGACAAAGTTTAGACAGTCTCAAATAAGAAGTGCTTATCATGAATCATATTGTTAACTAGTATATTAATCCATTATTGAAAAAAACAAGCATGGCGAGGCTTGAGGAGCAATTAATAATTCCTCAAACACACCCAGCAAAGGAAAACATCAAGGCCATAGTAAAAAGGAGGACTAAGGTGCTTCAAAGAGCATTTCTCAACCTATAATTTTATTTTCTATAGAAACTAAGAAGAATGAAACATAATGACAAAAATAAAACATAAACAAATTAAGAATACATCACCATTAACCAAGTTTAGGAATCCTGTAGACAAGCTTCTCCATCATCAATCCAAGCAAGCCATTCATCAACTTCACAAAAGCAACTTCTTCTCCATGCTTGTAAAAACCATGTATTGATCTCCAAGTTCAACAAAATCCACAACGTACATGAGGGTCTCATGCTCTATTTATGGAGAAAAGGAAGGATAAAACCCTAATTAGGGTTTTAAAATATCCAAAGTAGTCATAAATGACAAATTTATGTCCAAGTGACAATGCAAGGCCCAAGGCATAAATATTCAAGAAAAATAAATGCACAGTAAATTCTAACACCTAATCCTAGAGTGATTTTCTTCAAAAATAC
Organism: Pinus albicaulis; assembly: GCA_034641835.2. NCBI lineage: Eukaryota > Viridiplantae > Streptophyta > Pinopsida > Pinales > Pinaceae > Pinus > Pinus albicaulis. The sequence continues at coordinate 486,105,154 of CM076584.1, read as the reverse complement.
TTAAAAACTCATTTTTCAATAAATGATTGTGTTTTGTTGACTTTTTCCACTTTTGGTCCTATATGTGCAGCGCTAAAATATCATAAAATAGCTGTACTTGCAGTCCTGTTTTGACCTCCTTCCCGGTGTCAGATTTTGCTCCATGATGGCTCGTTGAAAAGCTTGTGAAGTTTTATTTCTAGATCTACCTTTCATTTTCTAAATGAGTGCCATTTTCTAGTCCAAAAATCCATTCTCCCAACAATTCTCTATGCGCAACACCTTGCCTGAAAATGAGGGAGAATGGTCAAAATTTAGGTGTTTTTTGACCTTTTGGGGGGTCAAACTGCTCCAAATGGTCTACAATTTTGTGAGAAGACTGCTGACGATGAGAGGAATCCAAAAATTTCAAGTTTTCAAGATGAGGATGAATGAGCTGTGTGTGCAGCACCAAGGGTGTTGCGCATAGAGGCCTCAAAATTTTAAAAAACAAAATCTTGTTCAAAATTTGCCCAAAATTTGTGGAGTGGTCCCTCAAGAGGTCTTGGACACCTATAGGGAAGCTTCAGCCAAGACTCCAAGGCTTTCATGCTCTTTTTCCTCCTTTAGGTTTTTGACTTCAAGGAGGGCTTCCTCCAGTTTGGCACAAACAAGCTTGTGTTTCTTTGCATAGTGCTTGGTCATTTTTTTCTGGAAAGAAAGGCCCCTTCTCACTTCTTGAAGTGCTTGTGCTCATTCTTGTAATACTGAATGAAACATTGTGCCATCTATAAATATCTCTCAAATTCCTTAATTTGTGCATCTTTGGTTAGGAGTAGCAATCTGGTGGTCATCTCCTTGTCCTCATTGTCACTGTCTAGATCAATGCATTAAAGCTCTTGAGTAGCTTTCTTGAATCTCTTACTTCTCCTCACCTTGCCCACTTTTTATTTTCCCTTGTCAAGCCTTGGAAGTGATGTAGGTGATAAGGCCCCTTGCCTTTTGGAGGTAGCAAACACTTGTCTTGACCCCCTTTGATATGTGCATGGAAGATGTGTAATTGTTGTTTTGAAAGTATTTTCATCATGGCTGTGACCCTTGGTGTTGTCTCCAGCTTTTTCATTTTTACCATGGCTTCCATGAATCACCTCATGCCCCATTTTATCATTGATTTCTTGAGCTTCAGCACCATCATCATCATTATCTTCCTCACTGCCTTCTATACAGTCACTTTGGTCTTTAAATTTATCATCAGTTTCTGCACTTGCCTCACTCTGACCTTGTTCCTCATTAGTGTCCTCTTCTTCATCATTCTCTGCACTGTTGCTTTCATTCTCATTGTCACCAAAAGACTGCTTAGTGTCATGACAGTCATGACACCTGTCATGATTTTCATGACTATCCCTTTTGTTATCTATTTCCTCACTGACTATCATATCAGTGTTATTTCCTTGGTCACTACCTGCCTCTTCAAACTCTGTTTTAGCCTCATTATTTCCCTGCTCTTGTTCTTCTATTTACTTTTTATCACCTTCTCTTTCTTCATGTTCATTATCTTCATCCATAATGTCACTGTTTGCACTATTACTGTGCTCATTGTCATGCTCATGCACATTTTCCTCTTAACTATCTTCTTTGCCTTTACTTTCTACCTCACTATCCTCTTCCATGCTTTGTGCCTCAAGGCTGATTTCTTTCCCATCAATGTCAAGGGCATAACTGTTTTCTTTCTCCTCAGACTCATCATCGTCATTAATAACTTCACTATCTTTCATTTCTATTTGCTCTACCTCCTCTCGACTTGTTTCATTATCACAGTTTTCCTCATTTGATGCTTCAGGAGAAGGAGAAAGAGGTGAGTTTCCTTGTGGAGAAGGCATGGGTGGAGGTGATGGAACATGATCTCTGAGGGGTGATGGAGGAGTGGAGGTAAGTGGGTGTGAAGTGGAAGGAAAATTTTGTTGAATGAAGGCTTGGGGACTTGCAAATATATCATGAGAGATAAAAACTTCCAAGGGATTCCCTGTTGCTCTAGCTGGTGGAAAAAAATCATCTTAACCAAAGAGTGGTGAAAAAGGCTTTGCATTTGGTGGGAATAACTCCTTTTCTTGACTATTGAAGCCATTTTTTCAATGCTCCGGTAGAGATAGTATGGTAGGTTTATTAATTTAACCCTGGTGAAATGCATTAGCAAACTTATGTGATATGAATAAATCCTAGAGTACCTCCCCTCACAAGTGAAGTACTTGATGATTTCCCTCATCAGTGGTGCATATCTCTCTAGCAGGTGAGAGAAGGGGAAAAAGTATTGCACCCCTATTGATACCTAGGTTTGAGGAGGGGCTCATAGTAGCTTAAAGCCAATTTTTTCCTCTTGAGCCATCTCTCACCCACATATGGTATCCCTGTGGCCCTAGCGATGGATCCGGATGATAACTCAAATTTTACTCCTGCTAGGTTGACATGCTTGTTTTGTAGGCTGAGAAAAAACAACCTAGTCAACTCTGAGTGATTTTGGACCTATTTAACCCTTTCACAGCACTGATAGCATCCAACATCTTGAAAACATGCAAGGAACATGGGAGAAGAGATGATTTGAATTGTATCCAAGGGCTTAAACCTATTAATTCTTTCTCCCTTGTGCTTTGGCCTGATAGGCCCTTGGCCTTCATCACTACTGGTACTTATCTCTTCTCTAGACATAGTGACTAATTATGTCCTCGAACAAATTGGTTTTTAGCTTGTGAGATCTTTAGGTTTAGGGAGGAAAAATGAGTGAAGATGAGGGAAAAGTTAAACAAATGGGGCAACATGGAAGTAAGTCTAGGAATGCTTTTAGAGTTTTGAAGGATGCCTAGCTTGTACTGAGTGAATTTACACCAATGACCACTCTCCAACTGGTAAATTCTACCCTAGCAGGTTAAATGATTGTTTTCCATGAAGATTAGGGTTTTTTATCCAATTTAGGTTTATGTTACTCTTCTTTGATTATGTATGTAAGAAGAACATTTGGAGGGAAAAGCGAAAGTGACCACCAACCTTTTTCAACTTGTGTAGGAACCTGGGGAAAATTTGAGGAGGAAAAAAAAACTGATTTTGACCATTTTTTGGCAATTATGGCCAAACTTCTCCTATGCGTAGCGCCACCCGACTGGTCGTTTCAGTAATGCCCTCTGCAAGCCTTTGTGCATAGCGTTGAGCGATTTGGGTGCCCTTGTTCATAGCACCGGTGAGTCAGGCTATCGTGCAGGCTTGTGCACAATGCCTAAAGATTGTGGGCGGCTCGAGCCTCTCCACAGGCCTGTCGGGTCGTCCCCTATGCGCAATGCATGTTTCTGTGGGTAACTCAGGCTTTGACTTGGGCGTGTGCATAGTGCCAGTGCCTATGCGCAACGTCGGTCCGTCTGTGCGTAGCGCAGTGTTTTTTAACATTGTCTTTCCTCCTCTATGCACAGCGCCAAAGGTTCTATGCACACCGCCACTGCCTATGCACAGTGCCGGGGAAAACTTGCCCAGTCTTCAGAAAAAATCCTATAAATGCTTCAACGACTCTCTATCTTTATTTCAAACACAAAATGAGTTTGGGAAGAAGGAAGGAAGGCCTTTATACCTTTTTTGAAAAATAATTTCATGGTCAAACCCACTTTTCTAATGTTTGTTTCATTTCATGCTTTTTCACTGACTTTTTGGTCTTTTTGTCCTGTAGGTGGCAGAACTATGAGAAAAATGATTTTTTGCCTTTTTTGGAGTATATTGATGTTTCCCTTGGATTGAAAAACTTTTTAATGAGCTTAACTTTGCCTCTTACCCACATTTTGAAAATATGAACCAATTCTTAAAAATAAAAAGGTCATTTTGACAAATTTTTGAGGAAAAGGCATACAATGATATTACTGCTCCCTTTTTAAGGTCTTCTCCATTTTATCCTTTTCATGAATTTCAACACTTTTAAACAGTAAAATTGTGATCATTTTGGCACTTTCACCATGTAATATAAAGTTCAACATCTTTTATCCCTTTGATCTCTTGGTGGATGAGACTAAAGAGAAGAATTTTGACCTTCTTTCAACTGACATTCTATCATGTTTTCAGTTTGAAGCAGTTAAAACCTCTTGGTGTGAAAACCCTAGAAGTTGGTATCAACAGCTCCTTTAGTCTTTATATGTTCCATCATCATGATATACATCATGTTTGTTTGATCTTATCAATCTTCCTGTAGGTAGCCGTCTTTGACTGTCCTGCAGAAATGTCACTAATGGCTAACTATCTTTTGCAGCATATACTTTTGATAAGGAAAACCTTGTTGGACGCTTCTCTGTTTTGTTTTAGACTAATTACATGTTTGTTCCTTTGACCATTTTGACAATGATATATCTCTGGTGGGAAAATTTAGTAATATAAACCATTTTGTGTCTCCCCTTAGCTACTTTTGTTTTTGCAAGTGCCTACAAAACATTTGCCTTTGTCACTATTACTTTTTTTGGAGTTTGACATCGCTTTTCTTCAACAATGAACTTATGTTTAGCATGATTTCCTCCTTCGACATTTCACCTCATGCTTTCCTTTCTTTTGATCATTTTTAAGATCCTCCGATTGCATTTGGAAACTCAGCCTCTTTAATTGATACCCTTTACCACTTTCTCCCTTTGGTGCAGTGAAGTAATGTTGCTTTGACAAACCCTAGAGGGTACCTTGGATTTCCTTGGAATGCCATCTTCATGTTTATGAAGGAGGACTTATCATCTTCACTTGACCTTTTTGATCCATCTTCCCAAACTCTTAGGTTTTAGGGTTGTTTAGAGAAAAGTGAACATTTTTGTATTCTAAGTTCTCTATAGCCCTTTCAAGTTCATTCATTTTCATTCAGTTCACCTCACCTTTTTCCGTTATTCACTCATGACTTCTAAAAATCTTCAATGAGTACTTGGTTGTGTTGAGGTGCCTTCTGTCCTTGTGGTCCTTGTGATTGTTCTTTGCCTAGTACACTATCTTGTCAATCAACCATAAAAACCCTGATTTGTCTTTAAAAAAAGGCTTGTTTCCTTTCTCTTTGCTGTGGATATCTTATTGTGATGATTTAACCCTATTACCTTACCTCTTGCTAGGCTGATGGCCATATTGATATTTTTGCAGAAATGTGAGGAAGGGCAGTTGTCCCTTGCAGAATTTGTGCTTTAGGCTAAGGAGGCCTTTTTGGAATGACCCTTTGATCAGTTTTGAACAAATTCACTTCTCCCTTTTATTCTTTGAATGTAGTCTCTTTACATAGGAAAAACAGAGATTTTGAGGACACCAAAACCTCCTTATGACCTGTGAAACCCTAGGTGACCTAGTGGAAGGTTCCTTGGACTTGGCTTCAGACTAAAAACTTAGACTTTGGAATCTTTAGGGTAAAACAAAGTTTTTGTAGACTGATGTATTGAAGATCCAAAATCCAATGTACTTGATTTATCTAAAGATCCTACAGAGACAGTCTTGAGACCATCAATGCTTGGGGCATTTATGGAGAGGTAGGAGAGATGGTTGTTTGGTGGCCCTAGGTAGTAGTAGAGGGGTTTGTAGGCTAAAACAAAAACAGAGCATTAAGGTCAAAGGTGACACAATAGAGACAAAAAGAGTGACATGAGCCCATGATGGGTCTTCTTGGGTGGGTGAGTTGAGCTAGACATGATGGGATGATGAAATAGTGAAAAAGTATCTTAAGGATGATGAAGGTAGTGAGATTTCTAGAACTTGCAATGTTCATGAACTTTGTTTCTAGAAATATAGGGCAATCATTTATTCATCTACCCAGGAAAAAATTACTGATGACTAACAAGGCCCCAGAAAATTCCAAAACTGGTTGCCACATGTTGACCGTACGGCCATGGATGCTAACATCATCTACCATATCAGCTTCTCAGATCCATGTAGGAATTTACAGGGTAATTTCTGTAGATCAAGAACCAAAGGTCACCACTCACAAACAGATCACAAATCAGTACACCAGTATAATCACGTGGTTAAAACCATCAAAGAGGGAAATAGTCCATGGCCTAAGCCAACGCGGCCACTTCAGGAAATTTATTAATATAAAAAGAAAAGTTATATATGTTTCTCTCATAAACAGTTATCGGATAGATGACCCTCCATTCCCTTTAAATAGAGATCATGGACCAATCGGGTGTCAAGCCACGGATCAAGTGTCGTTAATATTGAGGAGAGAGATAACCGTCGGAACACTATAAATCATGACCGTTGGAATATAAGTTACAAATGTACATGGTAAAGAAACACACTTTACTTAAATCTACTCTAGACTAAGTTATTCTTAACTATTTCCTATGTGTCAGAATATCCTAACACCCCCCCTTAAGAACAACTTGGGATATGATTGAAGGATTTACAAAGGTGACACAAAAGGAGCCTATTTCCTATGTGTCGAAATATCCTAACATCCCCCCTTAAGAACAACTTGGGATAGGATTGAAGGATTTACAAAAGTGACACAATAGGAGACGGAAGGAGGCATTAGAGCCTATCCCCCTTAATGAAAACTTTCCTGAACTCCAAGCATGGATCTAAGTTTGGTAAACTTCGCTTCTATGAGAGCCTTTGTAAAGATATCGGCTACTTGATCATTGGTTGGACAGTATTTCACTTCAAGAACACGATCATGAATGAGCTTTCTGATGAAGTGTATGTTGAGTTCAATGTGTTTCATACACTGATTTTGAACTAGATCTTTACATAGTTGAATGGCACTCTAATTATCACACCAAAGTGTAGTTGGATGCTGCTGATGAAGACCAAATTTAGACAGGATCTGACAAAGCCACATGGATTCCTTGCTGGCTTTAACTGCACCATGATACTCCACTTCTACTGAAGAAAGAGAGATGGCACTTTGTTTCTTACAAGACCAAGTAATAGGTCCTGAACCAAGAGTGAATACATAGCCTGTAGTGGACTTTCGATCAACAGGGTCACCAGCCCAATCAGAATCAGTTAAACCAATCAAAAATGGAGATGGTCCTACACTGTAATGAATCCTGAACTGAACTGTACCTCGAATATATTGAAGTATAATTTTAGCTTCTTTCCAGTGACTTTCATGAGGTTGGTGCATAAACCGAGCAACAAGACCAACGACAAAGGAAAGGTCAAGATGGGTATGGTTTAGATACAGAAGTTTACCAACAAGTTGATGATATAAGGTAGCATCAAATTCAGGGGTAGTACAAGTGACTAAAATCTTGACTCCAGACTAAAAGGGAGAAGGGGCTGGCCTACAGTCTTCCATATGAAAGTGGTGTATAAAATCACAGGCATACTTGGACTAAGAGAGGGTAATGCCTTCCTTGGATTGCAAGATTTGAAGACCGAGGAAATAATGCAAGTGTCCTAAGTCTGTCATTTCAAACTTATTTTTGAGGCTAGACTTCACATGGTTTATATGGTTTGGATCACTACCAGTAAGGATAAGATCATCAACATAAAGAATAAGGATGGTGAAGGACTTACCCACTTTCTTTGTGTAGACAGTGTTGTAAGAATGACACCTAGAAAATTCAGTATCTAATAGAAATCTATCCATTTTGGCATACCAAGCCTGATGAGCTTGTTTGAGACCATAGAGAGACTTCCTAAGGCGAAAAACAAGGGTAGAGTCATTTTGGATAAAGCCAGGGGGTTGTTCCATGTAGATTTATTCATGTAAATCTCCATGTAGGAAGGCGTATTTAACATCCATTTGATGGACTTCCCATTTAAAGGAGGCAACAAGGGAAAGAAAAAGGTGAATAGAATTCATTTTTGCAATAGGGGAGAAGGTTTATGTATATTCAATTCCTTCAACTTGTGACAATCCTTTAGTGACAAGACGAGCTTTATGTATATCCACTTTTCCATCTGGTCCAAACTTTGTTTTGTAAACCCATCTGCATCTGACAAGTTTTCTTCCTTTTGGAAGAGGAACAAGATCCCAAGTATCATTCAAAAATAAGGAGCAACATTCTTCATTCATAGCTTCATCCCAATCTGGGTGACTAGAGGCTTCTTCAAAGGTTTCTGGATCAGGATTTTTTGGAACTTGAGCCAATAAGGAAGAGGCTCTTTCAAAATAAGAACATCTACATCATCGATCGACAGGGTCACCTACAAGAGAACCTGCTGCATCCCGAGTAGAGAAGACCCATCTTGGAAGTGGTGGAGTAAAGGGAACAATTTCAAGAGGTGGAGGAGGATTTTCATCCTCGTTGTCATCATCTGAACTAGAAGGAATGATATTAAAAATAGAAGAGAGAGAGAGGTGGCACATATGTCGAATCAGGCTCGCAGGCCAAAGGTGGCACACCCATTGAACTAGGCTCGCAGGCCGATATATTTTCATCAAATTTTACATCTCTTCTAATTATTATATTTTTGGATTTTGGTTGAAGAAGTCTATAACCTTTGAAATCTTCAAAATATGCAACAAAAATTCATTTTTCACTCTTAGGTTCTAAGGATTTATGTTTTGCATCTGGAATATGGGCCCAAGCATCACTTCCAAAAACACGAAAGTGACTTACATCTGGTTTGATTGAGCTCCAAGCTTCTTCTGGAGTTATATTCTTTCAAACCTTAGTAGGAGTGCGATTTACTATGTAATTTTCACAGTTAATGGCTTATACCCAAAAATTGAGACCAACTCATTTAGATTGAAGCATACAATTAGCCATTTATTTTAAGGTGTGATTCTTCCTTTTAGCTACACCATTTTGTTGTGGAGTATATGGAACAATATGTTGCAATTGAATGCCATGCTCAGTGTAGAAGTTGATAATTTGTTGTTAACATTTTCTCCTCCATTGTCTGATCTTAACTTAAGAATTTGATGTCTAGATTGTTTCTCAACAAAGGCCTTAAAGGCCAAGAACATGTTAAAAACTTCACGCTTGAGTTTTAAGAAGTATACCCAAGTGCGTCTAGAAAAATCATCGATGAAAGTTAAGAAGTACTTGCAACTAGAGAAAGAAACAATAGGAAGTGGACCACATAAATCACTGTGCACAAGTTGCAAAGGGGTTGAAGTGTGCCAAGAGGCATGTTTGTCAAAACTGTCCCGATGATGTTTTCTGAGTACACATCCGGAGAAAACACCATCTCGGGAAGATACCATAGGAAGACCCATCACCATATTTTCCTTACATACAGTTTGAAGAGAGCGATGGTTTAAGTGACCAAATTTCTCATGCCAAAGTTTGCTCAATTCATCATTATGAGCAACAAAAATGGAGGGAAGACATGATGATCCAAAGTTGTCAAAATTATACAACCTTTTGGAATCATCAACAATTCCAGTAGCTAAAATATGTTTAGGATCTTTGAGGTCCTTGATTACAACATCATGAGGTGAGAATTCTACTATTTTCCCTTCACCTAATGATTTATATGATAAACAGAGAGAAGGTTGCTTGACAAGGTAGGAACACATAGTACATCATTAAACTGACCATTATCGAGATGAATGGTTCCAGATCCTACAACACTAAGAGATCTATCATCACCAACATAAATATGTTTGGTGTTGAAATCATTTAAAGAATAAAACACGGCTTTATTTTTGGCCATGTGATAAGAAGCTCTAGAATAAATGAGCCACTCATGAGAATGAGAAGAGGAAGATAATTTTAATGCATAACCAGATCTTGATGCTTGACAACCAAAAGCAGAAAGTGTCATTCCTGAAGATGAATGTGAAGAGTGCTCCAAATTGATGTTGTGCTTCTTCATTGCTACTTCTAAGGCTTCCATCTTATTAAAACATTTGGAATCTATATGGCCATCACTATTACAAAATTTGTAATGTCTATCAGTCTTCTTCCCTTTGTTTTTATTTTCCTTATCATTTTGGTGAGTTTCTTTTTCAATTAGTGGCTGAAATTTCTTAGGACCCTTGTTTGGTTTCGAACCATAATTTTAGGATATTGCTTCTTGGGATTCTTTTGATATGATTGTTGTTGGGCTGCTAAGGCTTTCTTAGAAGTGTTTCCAGGAGTGATAAGACCAAGGTGTAAGAGTTTTTCTTTTTCTCTTATCAAAGAATCACAAAAGGAATCAAAAGAGGGATTCTTGTAGGTGGTTCCCGAAGAAATGATGGCTTCTCTAGTGGAATGGAAGGCAGAAATAAATACAGAGTATGTAGGGCCAAGCTTAGCAAGAATGCAATAGATGACGCTACTATCTTCCTTTTTGACCTTACAACCTTCTAAAAGAAGTCTAAGGGTCTTGAATTTGGACAAAAAGTCCTCAATAGAGGAGAAATTATTGGGGTCCAAAGTAAGCAACTAATTTTCAAGCTGATGGGCCTTGATTTGACTTTGAATGCCAAAGACAATATTTAGCTTGTCCGAGGCTTCATGAGGGGTGTCAAATTCAAGGATATGAAATCGAAGATCTTGAGCAATGGACATTCCTATCAACCCTCATGCTTGATCTTATTTATTTTCCCATTTAGTGACTATATCATCATCATAAGGTTTAGTTTCTACTCCTGTGGTTATTCTATAAAGCCCTTCACTTCTAAGTATATCTATCATGTGAGGTAGCCATTGGAAATAATTGGTGCTATTAAGAATAATCGGGCATGCACTTTCCATTTATTTATTTATTTTTAAATGAAGCTAAGAAAAGCTAAAATTAACTGCTTCAATGGAAAGATCTCAAAAAATTAGGCTGTTTAAAAAAAAACGGCTCGAAAAACGTCTTTCGGATGAAAAAGTTATGCCTTTTTGAAAAAACGAGTTGAAGATGCCGAATAGTTACAGGAACGGGATGAAGTGCAGCTTTAAAAAAAAAAAAATCGCCCCTTTTAACAAAAACTTTTTACAAAGGAAGCTTGAGAAGGAGAATTGAAACCAAGACCTCTATTATCATAAACTAACTCCTCACCAATTGAGATAGTAAAAGGATTTTGTTATTGTTTGAAAGGAGGAAGGGGGGAACTCTTCTGTGTGCGTGTCTTTTCCTGCACAAAAAAAACACAAAAAATAAGCAAAAAAAAATGAAATGCAAGCCTTACAACAAAATTTTAGATTTCGGTTAGCCTTACTGGCAACTATCAATTTTTTCACTATTTCTGATTTCCCGAGATCGCACAAAGACGCGGGGAAAGAGCATATGTAGCAAAAAAAATCCCTTTTCCTGTTTCTGATTTGCTGAGATTACACGCAGCGCAGAGCATAAAGCATACACAGAGAAGAGGGTATAGATCCGGAAAATAAATAAAACCTAAAAACCAAAAAAAAGAAAGAGAGGGAACCGAAATAAGCAAAACTATTAACAAATATAACTGCAAAACAGAGGCTTTATACCTCTAGATCTAAAATCTCATAACTTGGGCAGCCAGAAACCTTTTTGCATGAAATGAAAGGTGTTCCTCACTATAAAAAATTCTCCATACACAACAAAGTAGCTCTCCAAGCCCAAAAATGTTCGAAAACAGTAGATCTACAAAACGGCATTCACATGCAGTCAAACCGACTTCAGATTTTGATCAACAATGGATGTGGCCCTCCAAATAGCTCGGATACCATGTAGGAATTTACAGGGTAAGTTCCATAGATCAAGAACCAAAGGTCACCGCTCACAAATAGATCACAAATCAGTACACCAGTATAATCACATGGTTAAAACCCTCAAAGAGGGAAACAGTCCATGGCCTGAGCCAATGCGGCCACTTCAGGAAAATTATTAATATAAAAAGAAAAGTTACATATGTTTCTCTCATAAACGGTTACTAGAAAAATGACCCTCCATGCTCTTTAAATAGAGATCATGGACCAATTCGGTGTTAAGTCACGGATCAAGTGTCGTTAATATCGAGGATAGAGATAACTGTTGGATCACTACAAATCATGACCGTCGGATTATAAGTTACAAATGTACATGGTAAAGAAACACACTTTACCTAACTCTACACTAGACTAAGTTATTCTTAACTATTTCCTATGTGTCGGAATATCCTAACATCCCCCCTTAAGAACAACTTGGGATAGGATTGAGGGATTTACAAAGATGACACAAAAGGAGACTATTTCCTATGTGTCGAAATATCCTAACAATCCAATCATTTGCTGCCACATGTATTCTCGGAGGAGAGACAAAGAGTCCTTGGGTTGCTTTGGTTTTGCAGCGATTTCCTTTATATTTATTTTTCTCCATGACTTTAGTGCTTTTAAAGGAATTGAATTTTTTAAGGAGTTATGAAAATTTGATGTTAAAATGTGCCTTCCTTCTGACTTCCTACTCTGAAGTCCTTCATTCCAAAAATTGGCTCCCAATTTTCAGCTCTCATTTTTAGTTCTCCCTTTTCATCTCTCCCTTGTGATATCAGCCCCCAATGTGTTGAGCCTTCTCTGAAATCGACGTCCCGATGGGCGACCTTTCCCTTTTGATTTCATCCAAGATTAAACATGTACTTATTTGCACCAAGGATGAAAATATGACCATTAGACACAAATACCAAATGGTATGGTAGATAACAACATCGACTCCAATGGGGGACAATGTATTGCAAACAATGCATTGAGAACCTACAGATTAATAGCCTTCACCATTTCTGAAGAGGAAAATAAACATATGAAACAACATACTGAGGAAGAACACATACTGCATATCCAAAATTATTGGAATCACCATAAGGTCTTCATTAATATTCCAGAATGAAAACATGTCATAGGCCCAAACTGTCAAATTTTGAAAAACAATAGCAGCCTCAAGAACAAGAAATTATAACCAAACTTGGAACCTCCTCTGAAAATAGAGTTTAGAACTCTTAAACACAGACTTTGGGACCTCTAAAAGAAGAATTTTGGAACCTTTACTACTGAGTTCCTCCTCCCTTTTATAGGGAGAGATCCTAATGAAAAACACTTACAAAATATCTTAGAAAATTATATTTGTTTGAGCTACACAACTGTTTGAGCATGCAACTAGCCTGGTTTTCCTAATAATTACATGACAGACTGGATTATTTTCTTGAAAATTTAAAATTAAACAAAATATGAAAAATGGGATGTGTCATGATTGACACAAAAAAATATCTCCATGACGATTCCTTTGATTTCCTCTAATCTAGCCATGCCTCTTCCATTGTGTTCCTCCCACCGTTACCATCCACTTTGATTGTCACTTTCTCCCTTTAACTACTTGAATTTCCTCCGTTTTGGAGTTGAATATGATCAAGTGTGGTGGCATTGATGGTTCCCTGGAATGAGCTTCCAACCCATCCATCCTCAATGCCCTATGTATTTTAGTATCATAGCCTTCATATCTCACGACTTCACGCCATAGTGCAATTATGGAGCCACAACTTATCGTAAATTTGTTTAAGAGAAACATTATGAAAACCTAACCTTAAGATGCCTTTATCCCTCTTATAATTAACTCCTTATTTCTTATGAACCATAGGATCACTACCTATGACCACTAGTATTGCACTTACTTGTTTCATGATTGGATCCTATCCATCATAACTCTAGTTAAAATAAACATTACAAAACTACGAAGCTCCAATGTCTTTATCTCCTCTTCTCTTAGCCTTCTTATTGCATTCTTGCCATAGAAATAGGTGCCATGACCAATGTCTTAGTGCTTGGGTGTTAAAGCCTTCGGGATCCTATCAGGGGTATATCTCTTATTGTTATCCATTCTCACCCTTGGTTCTTCAGCTTTTCACAACCAAATTCCAACAATGCATCAGAGCGTCTTTCATTGAAATTTATTCAAAATGGAATTAAAACAAAGAACGATGTGTCTATTCTCTTAAATATAGCACTAAGGTTCTCAGATATGGCTTATGTGCTTGGTTATTTTGATTCCCTATGACCAAGCACCACCTACCATCGAAGCCCCTTCATCAGATTATATTTTTCTATAAAATAATTTAACAGGAGTTATGAAAACCCCAACCTCCGAAAACCTGACCTCTGAAATGACGTCACATTGACATCATCATTTCCATGTGGTCGAACGTTAATGGTGACACGTGTCACCCATATTTTTCCCATTAAGTCCCCAAAAATGCCCAAAATGGATGTCAAGTGTTCACCGTTTGCCCACGCCATGTTGACATCATCCGCCAAGTCAGCTTCTTGGAGCCAATAATCTGTTGCCATGTGTCTTCTCGGAGGAGAGAGAAATGGTCCTTGGGGTCCTTTAATTTATTTAATTTAATTTATGTTTCTCCATGATTTTGATGCTTTTTAAGGAATTTCATTTTTTAAGGAGCTACAAAACTTTGATGTTACAATGTGCCTTCCTTCTGAGTGCCTACTTTGATGTCCATTGTTTCGAAAATCGGCTCCCAATTTTCAGATCTCCCTTGTGATATCGACCCCCAATGTGTTGATCCTTCTCTGAAATTGGAATCATGATGGTCTACCTTTCCCTTTTGATTTCTTAAAATATTACACTTTTCCTTCTCTATTCCAAGGATGAAAATAAGACCATTTGACACAAATACCAAATGGTGTGATAGATAACAACAATACGTACCTATGAGCGTGAGGGGGCTCGTAGGGATCCTAGGCATGTACCACAACCTCGGTATTATTTCCACTACCATATCAAATATTGGTATTACCAACATATCTAGAGGAGTTGTTGCAGCTCGATGGTGAGACGCGGGAGACTACTACAGATAACATGTTGGCATCATTGGCTAGTGTGCATGTTTCATTGGATAGAGAGATTAGGAGTCCACCATCATTGCCTCGAGACCCACTAGTGCCCTTATATGATGGTGAATTTCTCACGAGTTTACCCTTTGACCAGATTTTCACACATACATGTATGTATCGTGATGTCATTAATGAGACTTGGAGGGTGGATGGACTACCTGACACAAACTATATATATATATATATATATATATATATATATGAAAATTTTGACTCTTATTGTCAAATTATGAATTTATTTATCTATATTAAAATTTATAGTTCGTATTATATTGCATTTATATTAATAAGTTCATGTTAACATGTAGACATGTACCAACTACATGGGTGAGCTTATGAGGTCATTCGAGGAGTTAGTTGATCAGCCAGGGCATCCTCAACCAGCATGTTTCCATGGATTCTCCTCCACCTCCACCTCGACCTTATATGTTCACTAATGTGGAGGAAAATCAGTATGTACAACCACATGGACCAATAGTTGAGGTACTCTTTTTTATTTGTAATATTTCAACATTTTCTTTTTTTAAGTTGCATAAATATGCTAATTAATTTGTAGACTAATTATAAGTTGTCCTTTCCATTGTGTTCACAAGCCCATATGCAGAGGACGTTGATGCCAATGTTATGTGGATACATGAGTGGGATGTTGGGTTTAGAGGCATTGCTGATGCAGTTTCATTGATACATGCCCCAATCATCGAGCCACAAGCAAGGGAGCACGAAATCCAGATCCATGATCATACCCCATCCTATCAGTCTTACCTTTTGACTCGACTAATGTTAGTAGATTAATGTATATATGTAATTAAAAATGTGGTTCAATATTATTTATTTCCATATTGTTTATTGTGTACAAATAATGATCTAATTGGTTTGAATTTGAATTTGTTATATTGCAATACCAACTTGTGGACACTTACTTTGCATGGTAGAACTCACAAAGGAGCCTTGGTGGTACTTAGAGTGTCAGAGTTTGTATATTTTTAGGCTCATTTCATATGCATATTCACATGTGTGATACCGAATTTGTATATATTTTCATACATGAACATTGTATGGATATACAGCATGGACATTATTTTAGTTTATCGATGCTTATTATCTTAGTTTATGGATGTTCATATGATATTTGTAATTTGTATATATTTTCATATGGATAGTTTATTGATACATGTATTCACTATTTCAGTTTATGGATTGCTATGAATATTTTTTATGGATTCTCATTAATTTTTGAAGTTTAAATTGATCTCTTAAAATTGTTTCGCTAATTTAATAATTTTTCTATATACTATAAATTTTATTAGTAAAATATATGTTCAATTTTGATTTCTAGTTTCATAGAATAAGAAAATAAGTACAATCTTAAGTTATGATGCAAGTCACTTTGATAAAATATATCATATATCAAGTTAATAATGAACATAGAAATAATTCCAATCATGCTTCATATTGGCTTGTAGAAAGTGTCTTTTAGTGCAATCAACATGTATGTTATTAAAATTCAATTTTAAAAATAAATTATCTGAATTATAAAGTCATATATATATATATATCTTAAAATTGTTGTGACCCGCCCATATACCATTGCATGGACAAATTTTTAAGTATTTTTGTTATCACAAAATTGTACTTGATTGGCTGCTCATCAAGTAATTCAGTGTAATTGTTTCAAACCAGCGTTTGACTGAAGCCTAGCCTCTTCAATCTGAGAGGGATCTCTCAAGGGGGGTTTTATGATATTGAATACTGATAGCACTAGATGGATAACTCTATGGAAATTTTAACTTTTTTTTTATGATTGTAGGTTGAAAAGAATGCAAGCTTGCTACCATTGGGCTTATGGAGTCAATAATCAGTAGTTTCAGTGGCAAAGTTTCTTGACATGGAAGCTAAGGCAGATAGAGGTCTTTAACAGAGGCAACTCACACATAAGACATATGAAAACACATTCATTTCATCACTAAAGGAAGTCAGAGCATAAAGTTATGAATTCTAAGTAATAGAGATGAAATATACTGCAAGTGGTAAAACATAAAGATATAGATCAATAAGACATTAAAACCCTCATGAGTGTCTCAGGTCTGTCAAGAAGAATGTCACTTTATATTACTGATATAGGTCAAATACATAAAGAAACAGTTTGGTGCAAATGTTCCCTAGCCCCTTACTACTTTGATGCTTTGTCTCTAAATAGAAATTATTTACAAAAAGGATGATCTGCCTAGTGGCTAGATCATCGAATTATCCTATGACACATTTCATAACTAAAATACATAACTTCTAACAGAAAACTGACAGCTACACGTTAAAGAAAACATCTCCTAATAGGACTCTAACTCCTATTTATTACATAGCTCTATCTTATCTGTGAAACAGTTACATGATGGTTACAAAATAAGTATCACATTCTTGAAAGACACAATATAGAGTTCGTTAACACTTTACATATTTAAAACCCTCCTAGACTTGTGGAGCATAACCCTAATTTTTAGGAATGAATGACCCTTATCTTCAAAGCTTCTTTGGTTGATGACCTGTCTTCTTAGCACTTCCTTCGAGTCATAAGTATTTGATGATAAGCTCCCTTGACATAATGGAGGAGTCCAGCTATCCAAAAATTCCTTTAATATGCTCAAAAAGCTTCAATAATTGCTCGCTACAAAAACATGATAGTTTCGTACCAAGTTTTGGTATCGTTGGAAAAGTAGCTTTAGCAACCATTTACTTCGCTCCTTCATTGTTCAATGATGTTAATCAAGTCATTACACATCACCACCATGAATCCCCCTCCTTGAATCAAACAACAATTGTGTTTACAAGCAAAAAGGATACTATAGGTTTTTTAGTAGCGTATTCCTCCTTTTAAGCCCGAGGAAAGCTACGAAACTGTGTAAAAACCAAGAAATTTCCCCTTTCAAAACAGTCTGCAAAAACTAACTTCCAGCTACAGAATCTTGATTTTCTGCATGTAATGAACCTTATAAGGCATATCCAATCTCAACTTATTTCTCATGTGTTGTTTCCTCTTCATTTATGATCAGTTGAGATATAGGCTCTTCCACCATAGTCATTTGCAAACCTTTCTTTTCTAGCTCTTCATGAATCAGATGTAATTGTTCTTGAAGGTCTTTAACTTGGTCCTTCGGTGTCCTATTCTTGGATTGCAAGTGCATGTTTACCTTTTCGATGTTTTTTTCCTCTCTTCTTAGTGGCTGAGTCCACTTTATCAGTTTTTCTGTATTGTCCAAGGTCTTTGAGACACTTGTGACTTGATCTTCCTAGATCTTCCTCATTTGTTCAAACTGAACCCTTTCAACTCTATGATTCTTTGCCTCTTTCCTCAAGACTGATTTCTCTTCACCTGCCTCTTTCAACTACTCCTTAAGGGTTTCAACTTCTAATTTTTCAATGATTTTCTCCTTACCTTTCTTTTGTTTTATGACAAATTCTTCTTTTGCAGGTGAGGAGAGGTCTATGATGCTTGGTGGTGGCTGAGTAGTTTCACTGATATTCTGAGTCTTTTTGCTACTTTCCACGACATTTATTGCATGCCTAGTCATTGGATTTCTAGGTTGAAACATGAAACCAGCATCGTCACCTGCAAACTCTAACATTTTAGATTTTTTTCCTTTCTTTAGCTTTCTTCCTCCCTCTTCAACATCTTCAGCTTGGACAATGGGAGTTTCTTCAATATCAATTGCATGCAAGATGTCCTCTAAGTTACCCTTAACCACTGTTTGGCTCCTAGTAACTATCTTTCTGCCATGCTTGCAAATTGTTGGCTTATGTTTTGTAGGTGCAGCTTTGGGTGTTTCAATCTTCTGTAAAGGCTTTGTCTCCATGCTCACTGGTTCTAACTGCTCTACCACTGTTGGTGATGAAATATCTCTAGGTTGGGGAACTCTTTTAGGAGTGACATCATCTACTTCAAAACCACTCATGAATAGAAAGGATGATGAATATATGCCTAATCTCTTCAACTCCTCTAACACAAAAACTTAATTAAACCATGGTGAAAGAGAGAAGTTTCATTTCCTTCTTTTTTAACTTGGACCTTATTTGACATTTTAGTTAGACTTTTGTATAAGTAGAAAGGGCAAGTCAAGAGACCTCTTACCCACAAAATGAAGCAAATGCCTAAGGTGGTAGGAGTAGACCATGTGAAACCTTCCTTCACAGGTGAAGTACTTCTGAATGATCATCAACATCTTTGAGTAGTTTTCCTTCATGTAGCTCCTTGGGATAGAATTTGTGAGATCAATTTCACTATGCTCTAGCTTGATGAATTATTTACAGTCCTGCATGGTGAACTTGATGCCTTTAAACCATTGTTCCCCTCCTCTAGGGATTCTTGTTGTTGTTGTAATGGTGTCTACTATTACTGTGAGGTTTAGCATTCCCACCTTTGAAGTTGTTCCACTGAAACTGTTGGCAAACTCTTTAGAAACATGTAGATGACAACCCTGAAGCCTTTGGTAGAATTGCAAACAACTTGTTCTTCTGAATACCTCCATGGCAGTTGGGTCTTCGTTGAGAAAATTCATGTCCATGGGATCATGATTGTGGCAATGACCAAATTTTTTGGTCTTCTTCCTTGCAGCCATGGTGACATTATATCTTCTCAGGGTCGCTTGATTAATGAAACCTGAAGCTTTTGAAAATGCCAGCAAACTTCTTGGCTTGATGAAGCAGCTCTCCAGAACTCATTAACATGCAAAGATGAAGGGGAGAATGATAAAAATAATCAGTTGGGTAATTTTTTATGGTTTTGATGACAACTCATGCCTTAATCATGACACATGCATGCTAAAAATGGTAATGATGACCAAAGACATGACCTTTGTACCTTGAATTAACCCTAACAGGCTCGAATGACATCCACCATAACTCCTCCAATGATTAACTTACACTTCACCTTAGTTTTGACAAAATAGATAGGAAAATTATTTTTCGTAGTGTAGCTAATTCATTTTATGATATTTTCGCTACGAAACTATTAGGCAGTTTCATAGCGAAAACTACTATTTCACAGTGTAAAACGCTATGAAAAGATGTAAAACTGACTTAAGTGTTCATTTTGGATTTAAACGCTTGGGAAATGAAATCTGACACCTAATGATGACTGATGGGACATGACATGACCTAAATGGAGGTGGGTTTGAACCTTAGGATAGGTTAAACATGTAAAAATTGAAATTTTCCTATACCAACTTGAAAGGCTTAAGGAAACCTTTGACAAATGAACTCTACGATCATGTCAAATAATGTTTCTCATTTTTCTGAGTGATAACAATCTCAATCAATTTGGTATCTCAAGATTCAATTAAAAAACACAAATAAGATTGATATAAGTTTTATTCAATTTTAATATTAAAAGATGTCATGTAAAAAACAAACATGTTTTACTCAACATTATTTATTTTGAGATTATCTACAAGAGCTTAGTCATAACATGATATAAGTAAATCACATTGAAATTTAATCTATAGGTCAAACAACAACATCTAGTAACATTTCTATAATTTTACAAAATATTATCAACTTTCCTAAATTTACAAGTAGTTATCAAAGTATTTCAATCAATTCCTTATGATAGAAATTTAAGTTTTATTCAATTTTTAACAACTCAAATATGATTGAAATAAGTTATATATTCAATTTTAAAATATGTGGAGATGTAAAAGTTACAAATACATTTTTTATTCGATTTTATTTTGTTTGAGGTTATCTACAAAAGCATAGTCATAATGCACATAGTCAATAATTACCTTGGAATTAATGTGCGTCATATATCTAGTTACATCATTTATCATAAATCAACATCTTTGTTGGAATCAATGCATATAATGCAAGCAATCAAATAGGATAATTATAAATCAACATCTACACTGAAATCAATACATTTGATGCTACAAGAAAGAATATAGAATTAGAAATGAACATCTACACTAAAATCAATGCATCTAGTGCTAGCAATCAAATAGGATTAGGAATAAAAGTGTACACTAAAATTACTGCATCTAATGCAAGAAATGAAATAGAATTATAAATCAACATCTACACAAAAATAAATGCACCTACTTTGCAAGAAATAAAATAGGATTACAAATCAACATATGTACACTGAAATCAATGCATCTAGGGTAAGAAATTTTCTTCCCTTTCTCTCCCCCCCCCATCTATATCAATATCTCCCTCCATCTCTCCTTCTTTTTCTCTCTATCATCCCCCCAGAAAAAAACACTCTCTCTCTTCATATATATATATATATATATATATATATATATATATATGTGTGTGTGTGTGTGTGTGTGTGTCTTCCTCCCTCCCTCTATCTCTCTCTTTTTCCCTCTCTCCCCCTTCCAGCTATATCTCTATCTCCCTTTGCCTCTCCTTCTTCATCTCTATGTATCATCCTACAAACATACCCATTGTTTCTCCATATCGATCTATATCTCCCTCCATCTCCCTATATCACTCTCTTCCCCTTCTCTCTCTCTGTCTCCCGTTCTATCTCTCTTCCCTCCTACTCTCCTCTTTGTTGGGAATCATGATTGTCGTTAGACCAAAACCCGTAGGTGTTAGTTAATGATCACAATGCCAGAGATAAAGATACATGAGAGGTGGTTATTCCATGTCACGAAACCCACGAGGAGAGTTGGTTTATCCAATGTCCAACAATCTTCCCCCAAATGCAAGCCATTTTTGTATCGAACTTGTGACCTGTGCTCTGATACCACTTGTTGGGAATCACTATTGCCATTAGACCCACACCTACATGTGCTAGTCAAATTTCGCATTGCCAGAGATAAGGATCCACGAGAGGTGGTTATTCCATGTCACGAAACACCTGGGGAGCATTGGTTTATAAAATGTCGAACACTCTCTCCCTCTCTCTCCATCTCCCTTGTCACGCCCTTTATCTCTTTACATCTCCCTTTCCACTCCCTCTCTCTCTCTCTCTCTCTCTCTATGTCCACCTTTATCTCTCTATATGTCATTATTGTTACCTCCCTCTCTCTCCCCCTCCAAATCCATCTGTCTTTATTCCTCCCTCTCAAGTCCTCTCATTCTTCCTTTCTCTCCCACTTCCCTCTTTCTCTCCCCCACGCCACTCACTCACTGTCTCTTTTTCTCTCTCTCTCTTTCTCTCTCTCTCTCTCTCGAGCTTCGTCATGAAACTATGTTGAAGATATCCCTCACTCTCTCATTCTCTCTCCACATTGTCTCCATATAGATTCATTATTTGTATGTATATCTCACCCCGAACATACTCTCTCTCTCTCTCTAACTTCTTCATTCCCTATCTTTTCCTCCAACTCTATCTCTCAAGCTCCCTCTATTTCATAAAGACTCTCTCCTCCTCTCCCTCTCTCCATATTTATGTCCCCCTCTCTCTCTCTCTCTTGCCCATCTCTCCCACTCTCTCACTCTATATTTCAAAAAATTGAAAATACTTTTACAATTAAAATATTATGTTTAAACATTTTTTTTATGTCGTACACCAATTTAATTTTTTATATAATACATATTTAAAATTCAATATTTTAAATGTGTGTCGTATATTATATTATATTATTAAAAATTAATAGTATATTAGGAATTTGGCTTCTATGATCCATAAAATGTATATAAAATCTTTCGATGATAATCACATCTAAGCATATTTTGTCGACATGTGTCGAACGAGCCAGTGTGGTTCATCATTAGGAAAAGATGAGAAATATGTTCTAGCAACCAATTTAAATAGATAAAGGGATGCTCCAACTAGCCATTGTAAATAACAGCTATTTTGACTAGAATAACGAAAATAAGAAATTTAATTAATTTTAAAAAATGGATTAATTAATAGTTGTATATTATATAATATTATTATTTTTTATTTTTAATGAATTAATTAATAGTTATTTCATATATTTGTAATTTAAAAATGAATTAATTAATAGTTATATGTTATATAATTTAATATATTTAATTTATCACTTAATAAGTAATTTTATGTTAAATCCTAATATAATAGCTACATCATTTGTCGAGAATATCTATAAATATTATAATTAATAAAAAAATAGAATGAAATAATTTTAATCTATTGAAAATATTAAAGGGAGAAGGAGAGCGAAAGCGAGAGAAAGAGGATCAAAGGAAGAAAAAGGGGGAGGGGGGAGGAGTGGGAGGAGGAGAACATACAAGAGGGAGAACCGAGCGGGAAGAAAAACATCAAATAAGAGTGAAGGGTAGGAATCCAACATCTAATAACACTCCACCCATCATCCATGTTAAGGTTAACTAGTTTCTTTTAGATTTCTAAGGCTTCCCTTAACTTACGGTGGTGGAAATGGTCAATCCTCGCAATAACCTTAGCATATTCAATGCAAATGTGATTTTTTATCTTTTCAGAATGCTCTCCTAAGGTAGAGGAGCATGATATACTATGTTTAAGGTCAACAACATGTTCATGAATTCTTTGATTAATGGATTGACCAATTTCACCGATGTAAGGCATCCCATGGGAGCACGGAATCAAGTAAACACCCTTACCATGTTTAGGGAAAATTGGGTCCTTAACCGATCTAAGAGGACTTCGAAAGGTGTGGAGGGGCTTGAAGGTTGAGGAAATATTATGTCTCCTAAGGATCCTAGCAATTTTATCAGTAGTACCTTGAATAAATAGAAGGTGAACTCCAGATAACTGATCACAAGGATCTTCCTTATTCCTAGGACCTTTTTCTGCTTTTTGAAAATATCTAAGACATTGAACTTTTCTATAACCATTATTATTGAAAACATTTAAGAGATGATATTTTTCTCCTTCAAGATGGTGTTCATCGGAGATTCTAAAGGCTCTGGTAACTAGGGTGTTGCGAACCCCTAGCTTTTGAGCAAGGAAATGATGATACCAGGCATGTAAATATTGCTCAGTGTGTGTCTTCTTTCTAAAGACTTGATGAGAGAAAGAACATTCTTCATTCCTAGAAATAAGAACATCTAGAAAGGGCATGCTTCCATCCACTTTGAATTCCATGGTAAACATAAATGAAGTCAGATTGATTATTAAGATGCTAGAAGAAAAGGTCCAATTTTTCTTTTCCATGGGGCCAGACCACACAGATGTCATCAACAAACCTTTTCCAAAGCCTAGGTTGAAAAAGGGAGGAGGAAAGGGCCTTGGATTTGAAGTCTTCCATGAAAATATTAGCAACAATGGGGGACAGGGGGGAACCCATGGCTACACCACAAGTTTTATAAAATAATTCACCCTTGAAAATAAATATGGTAAGGGTGTTTACTTGATTATGTGCTCCTATGGGACGCCTTACATCGGTAAAACGGTCATTCCACTAATCAAAGAATTCATGAACACATTGCTAATCTTAAACATAGTAGATCATGCTCGTCTTCCTTAGTAGAGCATGCTGAAAAGACAAAACATCACATTTGCATTGAAGATGCTAAGGTTATTGTGAGGATTGACCATTTCCACCACCGTAAGTTAAGGGAAGCCTTAGAAATCGAAAAGAGACCAGTTAACCTTAACAAGGATGATGGGTGGAGTGTTAGCAGATGTTGGATTCCTACCCTTCACTCTTAGTTGATGTTGTTTCTTCCCGCTCGATTCTCCCTCTTGTACGTTCTCCTCCTCTTAGCCTCCCCCCTCCGCTCTCTCCCCTTTTTCATCCTTTGATCGTCTTTCTCTCGCTCTCTTTCTCCCTTTCATATTTTTAATGGATTAAAATTAGTTCATTATATTTTTCTTATTAATTATAATATTTATATATAATCTCAATAAATAATGTAGTTATTAGATTAGGATTTAACATATTAAAATTACTTATTAAATAAGAAAATAAGCATATTAAATTATATAACATATAACTATTAATTCATTCATTTTTAAATTAAAAGATATATTAAATAACTATTAATTAATTCATTAAATAATAATAATATAGAACTATTTATTAATCCATTTTTTAAATTAATTAAATTTCTTATTTTCCTTATTCTAGTCAAACTAGTCGTTATTTACAACGGCTAGTTGGAGTGTCCCTTTATCTATTTAAACTGGTTCCTAGATCAGATTTCTCATCTTGTCCTCATGATGAACCACATCGGTTGGTTCGAAACGTGTCGAAAAAATATGCTTAGATGTGATTATCACCAAAAACTTATATATATATATATATATATATATATTATTAATAATTAATTAATATATTAATTAATTATTAATATATAATAATATATTAATTAATTATATTAATAATATATAATATAATTAATATATTATTATATATTAATAATCAATTAATATATTATATATATATATATATATACGAAGTTTTCTATTATATTAAAGTTAAATATAATTAATATATATAGTATTATTTATATTATACATTATATTATAATATATAATTATATTATATTATTAATAATTAATAATATATTATATATAATACATATTGATAATATATATATATTTATATTATTAATAATTAATTAATATATTGATTAATTATTAACATATAATAATATATTAATGATATAAAATATAATTATATGTTATTAATATTGTAATATAATTATAATATTATATTATAATAATTATAATATATATATTAATAATAATCTATATTGATGATGATGATGGTGGTAGTTAATGTCTACTTAGACCAAATTTTGGTTTATCAGACCTAAAGAAACACATTATTTAGTTTGCTTTAAAATTGTACTCCTATACTCAAAGAGATTGGAGAGAAACGTCTTGAGCTCACTATAATTTTGACATGTTAAAAGGCTAGGAAGGTCGTTATTGCAACAAAGATTATGAAACTGAAATCTAATGTGAGTGTACACAGGGCACTCTAAGAGGAAGTGATTCTCATTCTCAATGTTCATACTCTCACATAGATGGCAAATCCTTTCCACCCATGGTGTTTTAGGGACTGCCCAATGATTTGTTTCATTATGGAGCGCATGAGAGTTCGTTGTTATCTTCTCTATATTAATTTTTTTTCTTTGAGCTAGTTAAAACAAGGATATACTTTTGATCTTCTAGAGTAGGGTTGATGACCTCCTTATAATATCTTAATTTTCTTTTAGCCTCTAAATATCCCACACCACATTTTCTCTTTAAACTTAGAAGTAACAATATTTTTAATGTTATTAATATTTTGCAATGCAACATTTTCGTCGATCTCCCAATGGTTTAACTAGGCCCTAGTATCTTTATACCAACCTTGCTTGAGCCTTAGTTGGTTTTGGCTGGAATTTAAAGCTATCTTAGGAAGTCTATGGTTTCCCATGTTATTGATTTTGAGCTTGTACAATAGAAGCCTAGTCATATCTAGGATCTCAATAGGGGAAAGACCCACTTCTATAAGGAGAATATGATAGGGTGTATTGATTTTAATTTTGAGGTTATATGTTATAAAATACTTCTATATTTGTTCATCTTTCTTGAGGATTCTCTAGAGATGCTGCAACCCCAAACCTCACATCCACACAAGATAACAGGAGTGACTAAAGTTTCAAAGAAGAGCTTATTTTTATCCCATATATATATATATATATATATATATATATATATATATATATATATATATATATATATATATCAACTACTTTTAAATGTAGTTGTGCTAGTATATATTATAATATAAGAAATTTTATATTATATTAAAATTAATAATATAATATTAATCTAAAATATACTTATTATGAATGTGGTTATGCTTAATATATATATATATATATATATATATATATATATATATATATATATATATATAATTAATAATATCGTAGAATAATATTAATAATATTAATATTATAATACATATATCAATATATATCAACCATATTAATGTGGTTGTGCTAGTATATATTATAATATAATAAATTTAATATTAACATTAAAATATATTAATATTAAATTTTTTATATTAATATTATTTCCTCATTTAATTTAATAATAATAATATTGATAGATAGATAATCTTTCGGATTAATCACATCATTAGGATTTGGTCGACGTTTCGAACCATCTAATGTGGTTCATCCTTGTCCTGAGGATTAACCACATTAGATGGTTCGAAACGTTGACCAAATCTTAACGATGTGATTAATCTGAAAGATTCTTTATCTATATACATTATGGATCATAAAAGTCTTAGATCTGACTAAAACAATAATATTCTTTTAATTTTAATATTAAATTTAATAATGTTTTTACATGATATTATAACAAAAATTCTAATAAGATTTGGAATTTTAAAATGAGGTAAAACTTTAATTTTAGATCATTCAAAAGAAAATTATTGAACAATGATCAAGAGACATAGCTTCATCGAGCCCATGTTAAACACGTAAATGGCTCGATTGAGGGTTTCGTAAGCCCTCGATCGAGCTATTTAAATTTGAAATTTAGGCTCTCGATCGAGCGCTTTAAGCACTCAATATAGCCTCTTAAGTCCTAAAATCAGCAATTTCAACACCCCTTTTGCAAAATTTTCTGCAATTCCATTTGTACCCTAGCAGACTTAGGGCTAAATTTGACCTTAGGTGGTAGAATTGATCACATTAGACTCATGAAGGAATCCTCTATCTAATAGCATATGACTTTGAAATTTTCGAATTAATATGATATTTTTAATATAATTTCTTTTAAACATAATGCTTGAAATTTTTTTGAATTTCTTTAAAGAGGTTGAATAAAACATCAATAGTGTAAAATATGCACAACTAAACATTTTCAAACAATACCACTATTTTCATTTATGAGTCCTATTTAAAAGGTACTTTTGGTTTTAATTTATTTAAATAGTTGAACAAAAAACACATGTGTATGTAAATACAATTCAAATATTACTTCGCCAAATTTGAAAAATAATAAAAAATAAAATTTTGCATAAAAAATTAAATTTTAATATGAAAAACTTAGCTCTCTCCATATAGATCATGTTCACACACACACACACACACACACACACATATATATATATTTATGTTGAATCCTTTGTTAAACTGAGAGGGGGGGTGAATCAGTTTAATGAATGCATGGTTTTGAAAACTTTCATTTACACTTATTTACATCTTCATTTCATGATTAACTTAATGTACAGTGAAACTACAATCTTAATTAGTGAGCAGGAGGTATTAAGTAGATTAAATATAGAGTATCAACACATAATCATCATGTACATAGACACCAGATATAAGTGGAAACCCACAAGGGAGAAAACTGCATCTTATTATTGTTGTGATACAAAGGCAAGCTCCAACTCCCTCTCACCACTGATTTTCTGTAGGCTCCAACCTACAGGAGGCTCCTACCTCAATTCTTCAAGCTACAACTTGCAAGGAAGCTCCAACTCCCATCTATTTTATGCAGGCTACAACCTACAGGAGGCTCCTACCTCATCTAGCTACAACGGACATCTATCAAGCTACAACCTAATATGGAAGCACCAACTTCCTCACTCTTTCATAAAATTAATCACATGTTGATTTACCTGGATATCAGCTCTGCTCTTTTCCTTCTTCACTGCTATCCACCAGCCTTCATATCTGCCTTATATCATCTATGAATCTTCACAGCTTCTCTATCTGCTCCTCCTTCTTCTTACACTCTCTACCTCATTTCTCCACTCTCTAACCTCTCTATGCATATCTATGTGATATCATTTATAGAGTTCACATATTGACTATTTGTATTCCACAGGGAATTCGAAGTGAACAGCCATGACTCCTTGACTTCTGCCTTCTCATTTCTTTGTCTAGCTCATTTAGAAAAGTATAACAATATTTACAAATTTCAATATTACAGTGGAGTTTTGTTTGCCTATGGAGACTTGCCTTTGCATCACAAACAATATAAAATCAATTAAAACATTTACATTTACTTTTTTGACTGATATATCTCATTCATCCCTTTCAGTTCTTGGCTCACTGTATGTTTGTATTTTCTGCTACTGTAGTGTAACAAACCCACATTTTAATTCCTGTGCATTTCAAATTCAGATTTTTCAAATCTGAATACCTTCACTGCAATTGTGTATCTGCTGCATATATAACTGCTTTACAAGTTTTACCACAAATAAATCTCAATGTCTCGTGCATATAAAAGTGCATTCCCATTAATGCCCAATCTTAGTTCACTTTCTGGGAAAATTCATAAACTTTGCATGTGGAAGCTTTAATTTCTCTTTTCCTTAAAGACCTGTGGTTATAAACCATAAAATCACTTTATGAAATGGAAACAATACATGTCTGCGGATGCTCTACTTATTGGCTTCAAACCTATGGTTAAAACCATAATCAAAACCCCTCTTATAATATGTCGAATTAATATTCGAATATTGCAACTTTGGCCAAGTTTAAAAACTTCATTTTATGAAGTTGTTCCTCCTAAGATCGTTTTCGGTCTTAACCAAGCTTTAAAACCTTCTTATCATTTTCAATCTGAGTATAAAGGAACATTAAAATAGGCCACGTTATATTTCACACGCTGACTTCAAACTCTGTTTTAAAACCCCCAAAGTAAACCTTTGGTCATGGCATTCCAATCCATAATATATATATTATATGATCCTTATTAAATGCGCTCACAGAACATGTCACAAATCTTCGACTTTGGATTTAAATCATTTGAATGTTCATCACTTAGAATGTCCACAACTTTTAATGCATAAACCGAATATCAACATAGATTAAGGTTTGGGCCCCACCGTCTCAGATTTCATTTTTATGCAAAAACTTGAATTGTTTCAATAAATGTTTAAACCATGGTCTAAACCCACTTCATGAATTCATATGCGGACTTCTCTCTTTGATTAAATAACCAACCTGTAGTTATATGAACCTTTGCCACGGTTTATCATTCATATATCAAACATAAAATATATCAACATCCCCAAATCAAATGTTATGAAACATTTAATAAGCTTTGGACTTTATTAAGACCCTGGCAAACATTAAAAATTTGGTTGGGTCCCACAACAATCATACTCACATATACAAATTTTTATACATGCATCTTTTGTGACATTTCATATCAATGATAATATATTAACATATATTACATCCTCTGTCAAACATTATAACAAAGCCTTGACTTAGATTTAAACCCCTGGTGATAACACATGTAAACATCCTCGACCCCATAGTATTTGACTTACCTCGCCATCCGACGGCTATAAACTTGTCGCGCTCCACTCAGATGGCCACCACCGTTGATCTATGCCTTTTTAAACCCCCGATCAACTTGTTGCATGAGCGTCGTTTGATCTCCTCCGATCAAGATCATACGAATATAATGAATATCGTGTTTTTTGAACCTCCGAATTTTAACACTAAAAAAAAAACGCGATAAAAGTGGTTTTACTCTTACCACTTTTGTCACGTGTCTTCCTCAGACCTTTATCGCACTCCAAAAGCGAAATCCACTTACCATTTTTTTAAAAGTGGGAGACCGCTAGTTTTCTACCTCCAAAACGACCCTCACTATTTATTCAAGGTTCCGCTTCGCTCACAGTTCTGCATCCTTCATTTTTTAAACTCCACCTTCAGCTTTGTAATCTTAACTCGGATTATGAATATGATTCAATGCCTATGTCCTTCACTCTTTAATTAACTCACAGTTCCTCTTTTGACTTCGAACTCTATTACATCACCATAGCTCTATGCTTCTTCTTAATTCAATTCTCCAGAACGAATTGCAATAATAGTGCCCTTACAGTTTTCCCACTTAAACAATTCTTATGATTTCATTACAGGATATCTGCAATCCTATGCTCCAGCACATTCCATCAAAACACAGAAATATAGGTTCCATATTAACTGATAGAACTCCCCTATTCTTATTAACGCAGTTGCAACCAAAATCGATATACATTCAATTGCACATTGAGATTAACACAGAATACATATAATTCAGGAATCTCAAGGAACCGAAGCCTCCTTCATACATACAGCGGATGCATAGCTTCAACTCACTAACAATGTCTTACACAATTTCTTATTGAAGCTCAAGACCATATTAAGCCATTTTCAACAATTTTATCCATTCCTCTTATATATGCATAGCCTGATCTCAATTCTTATTATAGAGCTAACACCTACTTTCTTATCAAAACTTGAAGCCCATTCACACAGAATTAAATCAACCAATGACCATATAATTTTGAACAAATTCTTTCATATATATCTAATTGAGATTACTTACAAACTTCCTGGTCCTTGGCCAAATCTTCAAATCAAGTGGCCCTTCCACAACACTACTCTGTCTTTCCAGATCTGCAACTCTTTTGCTCTCTGCTTCATGTCTGTCTCCTTTGCCATCAATTACAATATTTACAACAGTCTCCCCCTTTGGCATTGATGGCAATACACTTCCTCTACTTTCCTTTTAGAAGACCCTTTCTTCTGTTGCTTGATTTTCCTCCCCCTTTGACATCAATAGAAAAGGGTTGCACATTTCCTAGTGTGGTTTCCAAATCTTGTCCATAAATTTTTTATCTTGAGGACCTATTCCATGCACTGCTTACTAGCTCTGGCTCTTTTGTGACAATATTTTTTGACCGATATCCCCCTAGAATGATGCTTTCTTTTCATGTCAGAGAGTAACATCTGCAAACACTACCCCTAGTTTGTCTCTTAGATATTTGAATGGTTCTTTAGCAAGAGGTTTTGTGAATATGTATGTTGTTTGTTCCTTTGTTGGTACATATTCCAACTTCACTACTTTTTGTGTTACTTGTTCTCTGAGGAAATGATACTTGATTGGGATGTGCTTTGTTTTTTATTGAAGTACAGGATTTTTTGATATACTTATTGCACTTGTATTGTCACATTTGATAGAAATAGGTTCATCAATGTTTACCTTCATATCTTGGGGAGTTTGTTTCATCCACATTACTTGTGTGCAACATGCTGTTGTTGCTATGTATTCTGCTTCTGTTGTAGATAGAGAGATAGAAGTTTGCTTCTTGCTTAGCCATGCCACCAGAATTTTTCCCAAATGAAATGCACCTCCACTTGTGCTTTTCTTGTCATCCAAGCAGCTAGCCCAATCTACATCTGTATATGCTATCAAAGTGAAGCTTTTTCTTTTTGGATACCATAGCCCATAATGTGCAGTTCCTTGTAGATATCTGAATATTCTCTTGATTGCTAGTAAGTGATTTTGTTTTGGTGCTGCTTGATATCTTGCCACAAGTCCTACTGCCAACATAATGTATGGTCTAGATTCAGCTAGGTACAACAGACTTCCTACCATGGATCTGTAAAGTCTTTGATCTATATCTACAAATCCATCATTAGCACATAGCTTGCATCCAGTGATCATGGGAGTTGACATAGGTTTGCAGTCTTCCATTTGGAACCTTTTCAACATCTCTCTTAAGTATTTTTGTTATGAGATGAATGTTCCTGTGTTCTTTTTCTGAATTTGAAGTCCTATATAGAAGGTGAGCTCTCCAATCATAGAAATCTCAAATTCTGATTTCATTTATTCAGCAAATTCTTTTGTTAACTTCTCTTTGTTGCTACCAAACATGATGTCATCTACATATACTACTACAATTAGGAGTTAATTTTCATTTTCCTTTATGTACAAATTGTTGTCTGCTCCACCTTTCTTAAAACCTTGTTTTTATAAGTATTTTTACAGCCTTGAATACCATGCACGAGGAGCTTTTTTTAGCCCATATAAGGCTTTCTTTAGTCTGCACACATAGTCATGTTTATCTGTTAAGGAGAATCCTTCGAGTTGTTCCATGTAGACTTCTTCCTCTAAATATCCATTCAGGAAAGCAAACTTCACATCCATTTGATATACCTTGAAGTCATGGTAGCATGCAAAGTCCAAAACAATTCTGATTGCTTCCATTCTGGCTACAGGGGAAAATGTTTCATCATAATCAAGACCTTCAATTTGTGAATATCCCTTGCATACAAGTCTGGTTTTGTTTCTGATTACCTGCCCTTGTTCATTCATCTTATTCTTGAATATCCATTTAGTGCCAATGACATTTTTCCCAATGGGTCTTGAAATTAATTCCCAGGTATTGTTCTTCTCAATTTGGTCTAGTTCCTCATTCATAGCATTTACCCAGTTTTTGTCTTTTCTGGCTTCTTCGAACTTCTTTGGCTATATTTGAGATAGCATGTCTAGGTATACTTCTTCTTTTTGTTCAACTAGCTATCTTCTAGTCTGGACTCCCACACTTTTGTCCCCAATGATTTGATCTTATGGATGATTCTTTTGAGTGTGTCTTGAGGGACCTTTTGAGTTTAATTTAATATCTTCTGTTGTCTTGCTCAGTTCATCATTTTCTTGGTTCTCTTCTTCATGATCTTCTGGAGGATTGCTACATCTTGTACTTCTTGTTCTGTTTGGTAGGTATTCATCAAATCTTACATCAATTATTTCCACAATTTTGTGTAGTGTTTTTTTGTAGCACCTGTAACCCTTACTCTTGTATGCATATCCTAAAAATATTCCTTCATCAGCTCTTGCATCAAACTTCCCCAGTTTTTCATCATTATTTTTTATGAAACAATTGCTTGATTGATGCTGGTTTACCATGCCATAATTCGTAAGGAGTCTTTCCACTGTTTGGTCTTAAATGAGCTTTGTTAAGAATGTGAACAACTGTGTGTACTGCTTCTGCCTAGAAGGTTTGGGGAATGTTACTTTCTTGCATCATTGCTTTGGCAATCTGTTGTACTGACCTGTTTTGTCTCTCTTCCACTCCATTATGTTGAGGTGTACCTACAATTTTAAATTGTTGTTTTATCCCATGCTCATTGCATAGGTCTGCAAAATCATAGTCAGTGAATTCACCTCCTTTGTCTGATCTGATGCACTTTTTCTTGCATCCTATTTGATTTTTTTCCAATGCCTTGAATATCTTGAATTTCTCAAGTGCTTCAGATTTATATTTGAGAAATGCTACCCACGTCATTCTGGAATAGTCATCTATTATCAGCATGCAATAAGATTCTCCACTTGGTGATTTAGTTCTTGAAGGTCCACACAAGTCCACGTGTAAAATCTAAAGTGGCCTACTTGTTGATAGTTCATCTTTGGTCTTAAAATATGTGCGGTTCTATTTGCCCAATTGACAGGATTTAGATATGGTATTTGAAGGCTTTTTTATTGCTGGCATATCTCTGACTACATTCTTCATGCTCAAACTTATGATGTGGTCAAAGTTTAGGTGTCCAAATCTTATATGCCATAACCATGATTCCTCTAGTTTGCTAAGGTGACATGCTTCATTCTCTTCTTTCACTATGCAGACATTACTTTCTGTTCGAATACCTTTGATCGAGGTCTTTCCTGTGGTGCTTGATCTTACTTCACAGTCTTGTGCTCTAAAAATAACTTCGCAGCCTTTATCACACATTTGACTGACACTAAGTAGATTTGCTTTCAACCCATCCACAAATAGTACATCTTGGGCCTTTCCTCTTCCATTATCCAGACTAACTGAGCCTTTTCCTTTGATATTCCCTGCCTTATCATTGCCGAAAGTTACATTTCCAGATTTATTTTCATCAAAGGTTATAAAATTGCTTCTATCTCCAGTCATATGCTTTGAGCATCCAATGTCCAAATACCATTGGCTTTTCTGATCTTGGGCTATTAGAGCCAGGTCACACTTATTCAACTTCTTTTTCCACTACAGGTAGCTATTTGTTTGGCACCTTTTCTGAGAAGATGGACCACATTCTTTGAGAGGACATTGAGAATACATATGTCCAATTTTATGACATACACAACATTTGATCATATTTTTAGCAGAATTATGAGTATGAGTGAACTCTCCATAATTCATAAATCTCCTTGAGGTTTTGAACATTAGTATTTGTCCATATGTTCTGCACTCCTTGGCTTTATGGCCGAATTCCTTACAGTAAAGACAATACCCATAAAACAATTAGTGTACCTGATGAAGGGTTGTCTTCTCCATTTGTTTGCTTGAGGTAGTATTTTCACTTTTTGCATCCTTAGTTGGTTGTAATTTATTCTCCTTTTATGACAGTATGCAACAATATGTCCCAGTTTGTCGCGGGCATAACAAGTGACCATTTTCATAGGGGGGAATAATCTCCTTTGATAGCTTCCAAATTTTATATATTCAGGAGTATATGAGCCTCTTTCAGTTGATTGTTTATTTATTTTGTTCTTTTTCATTTGAGGTTTCTTCATATTCTTGTTTACTTCATTGAAGGCTTCTACTTCTGTAGGAACCTTCTGAGCTGCTTCATTTCCTTGACAGCTTTTACAAAAATGATATTTTTGTTATCTGTTTCTTTGACTTTACTTGTTTCTCCTTCATAGCCTATCCCAGTTTTTATCAGAGGAGATCTTTGAGCATCTAGTATGTTATTCAAATTCTCAGAGCTTATCATTTTAGAAGTGTTTATTGACAATTTCCTTTGGGTGTTTTCTAATTTCTTCCTCAAGCATACTACTTCTTCTTCCAATTTCTCTTGCTTTTGAATTTTATCCTCAATTTGCTTAAGTAAAGTGTCTTTTACCTTCTTGGCTTCTTCAAGCTCTACTTTCAACTGAATGAGGTCTTCTGAATTTTGTTCTTCTCTTACATATTTGAGGAGAATGTCTTTCTGTTTTCTGCACTTTAGTTTAAGTCTATCTATTTCCTCCAGGGCACTTCTTAGCTCCCCCTCAAGATCAACTTCACCTTCTTCCTCATCTTCTAGAAGGAATCCTTCAAGCTCTTCTTTGGCCATCAATACAAATTCAGAGGTTCCTTCTTCATTTGAGGTTTCATATGAGTTTTCAGATGCACTTCTATCTTGCTAAGCATAAAATGATTTTCTCCTGTATCTTTTCCCTTTCTGCCAGTTCTTTGATATGGTTTTCTCTGACTCTTGAGTCTGATTATTTTTATTCTTATGAGGAAACTTAGAAGCATAGTGTCCAAATATTCCACAGTTAAAGAATTTAAATGGAAGTTTACCTTTATACTTTCCTGAGCCTCTATCTAGTCTTCTGATAAATTTTTCCTCTTCTTCATCAGAGCAGGAGCATGTATCTTCTTTTTCTTCTTTGTTCTTCTCTATCTTAAAGGCTACCTCCCTCACATTTGACTTCCTTTGTGGCAGTCTCATCTCATAGGTTGTTAAGTTTCCAAGTAATTGGTTCATGGTCAAAGTTTCCCAATCAACTGTTTCTTCTATGGCAGAAACCTTGGGGTTAAAGTTGGATGGTAAAGATCTTAGAATATTTTGAACAATTACACATTATTTTATGGTTTCTCCTATAGCTTTCATGTTATTCACAATTTCTGCAATCCTTAAAAAGAAGTTGGAAATCTCTTCATCATCATTCATTTTTCTATTTTCAAACTGAGCTCTATAGACTTGAAGTTTGGCTATCTTCACCTTTTTGTCTTCCTCATGGATGTTTTCTATTGTATCCCATATTTCTTTGGCAGTCTTGTTGTGCATTACTATGCTAAATTCTGCCTCACACATTCCACTTAAGAGTGCATTCATGGCTTTTGCATTAGCTAAAAAGTCTTGTTTGGCATCTTTCTCTGAGTCAGACTGCTTTGGGGCATATCCCAATTCCATAGCAGCGCAAACTTATATTCCTAGAGACATTATGTACGTCCTCATTCTTATTTTCTAGAAGGCATAATTTGTCCCGGTGAACAAAGGGGCTTTATTTGTTGAGCATCCTTCTAGACTAGACATCCTGGGGACCTAGGATCTCCCTCCAGTTGTTAAACTGATACAGAAGGAACCCCCTTTGATACCAATTGTTGAATCCTTTGTTAAACTGAGAGGGGAGGGTGAATTAGTTTAATGAATTCATGGTCTTGTAAAACTTTCATTTACACTTATTTACATCTTCATTTCATGATTAACTTAATGTACAGTGAAACCACAATCTTAATTAGTGAGCAGCAGGTATTAAGCAGATTAAATACAGAGTATCAACACATAATCATCATGTACATAGACACCAGATATAAGTGGAAACCCATAAGGGAGAAAACCACATCTTATTATTGTTGTGATGCAAAGGCAAGCTCCAACTCCCTCTCACCATTGATTTTCTGTAGGCTCCAACCTACAGGAGGCTCCTACCTCAATTATGCAAGCTACAACTTGCAAGGAAGCTCCAACTCCCATCTATTTTCTGCAGGCTACAACCTACAGGAGGCTCCTACCTCAGTTAGCTACAACTGACATCTATCAAGCTACAACCTGATAGGGAAGCTCCAACTTCCTCACTCTTTCAAAACACATGCTGATTTACCTGGATATCAGCTCTGTTCTGTACCTTCTTCACTGCTGTCCATCTGCCTTATATCATTTCTGAATCTTCACAACTTTTCTTTCTGCTCCTCCTTCTTCTTATCCTTTCTGCTTCATTTCTTCATTCTCTAACCTCTCTATGCATATCTATGTGATATCATTTATAGAGTTCACCTCATGACTGTTTGTATTCCATAGGGAATTTGAAGTGAACAACCATGACTCTTTGACTTTTGCCTTCTCATTTCTTTGTCCAGCTCATTCAGAGGAATATAGCAAACTGTACAAATTTCAATATTACAGTGGAGTTTTGTTTGCCTACGGAGACTTGCCTTTGCATCACAAACAATATAAAATAAATTAAAACATTTACATTTAATTTTGTGACTGATATATCTCATTCAACCCTTTCAGTTCTTGGCTCACTATATGCTTGTCTTTTCTGCTGCTGTAGTGTAACAAACCCACATTTTCATTCCTGTGCATTTCAAATTTAGATTCTGCAAATCTGAATACCTTCACTTCAATTGTGTATCTCCTGCATATATAACTGCTTTACAATTTTTTCCCCAAATAAATCTCAAAGTCTCATGCATATAAAAGTGCATTCCCATTAATTCCCAATCTTAGTTCACCTTCTGGGAAAATTCATAAACTCTACATGTGGAAGCTTTAATTTCTCTTTTCTTTAAATACCTGTGGTTATAAACCATAAACTCACTTTATGAAATGGAAACAATACCTGTCTTTGGAATAAAATCTAATAATCACACTTCAGTCATACAGAAACCCTGCAATACAACCCATATTTCTTATCTTTATGCGGAAGCTCTACTTCTTGGCTTCAAACCTATGCTTAAAACCATAATCAAAACCCCTCTTATAATATGTCTAATTAATATTCGAATATTCCAAATTTGACCAAGTTTACAAACTTCATTTTATGAAGTTGTTCCTCCTAAGATCGTTTTTGGTCTTAACCAAGCTTTAAAACCTTCTTATATATATTATATGATCCCTATTAAATGTGCTCACGGAACATGTCACAAATCTTTGAATTTGGATTTAAATCATTTGAATGTTCATCACTTAGAATGTCCACAAATTTTAATGCATAAACCGAATATCAACATAGATTAAGGGTTGGGCCCCACTGTCTCAGATTTCATTTTTAAGCAGAAAATCGACTTGTTTAAATAACTGTTTAAACCATGGCCTAAACCCACTTCATAAATTCATATGCGGACTTCTCTCTTTGATTAAATAACCAACCTGCGGCTGTATGAACCTTTGCCACGGTTTATCTTTCATATATCAAAAATAAAATATATCAACATCCCCAAATCAAATGTTATGAAACATTTAATAAGCTTTGGACTTTATTAAGACCTTGGCAAATATTAAAAATTCGGTTGGGTCCCACAAAAATCATACTCACATATATAAATTTTTATACGTGCACCCTTTGTGATATTTCATATCAATGATAATATATTAACATATATTACATCCTTCGTCAAACATTATAACAAATCCTTGAATTAGATTTAAACCCCCAGTGATAACACATGTAAACGTCCTCGACCCCACAGTATTTGACTTACCTCGCCATCTAACGGCTATAAACTTATCGTGCTCCACTCAGATGGCCACCACCGTTGATCTATGCCTTTGTAAATCCTCGATCAACTTGTTGCATGAGCATCGTTGGATCTCCTCCGATCAAGATCGAACAAATATAACGAATATCGCGTTTTTTGAACCTCTGAATTTTAACGCTAAAAAAAACGCGATAAAAGTGGTTTTACTCTTACCACTTTTGCCACATGTCTTCCTCAGACCTTTATCGCGCTCCAAAACTGAAATCCACTTACCATTTTTAAAAAGTGTTAGACCACTGGTTTTCTACCTTTGAAACCACCCTCACTATTTATTCAAGGTTCCACTTCACTCACAGTTCCACATCCTTCATTTGTTAAACTCCACCTTCAGCTTTGTAATCTTAACTCGGATTCTGAATATGATTCAACGCCTTTGTCCTTCACTCTTTAATTAACTCACAGTTCCTCTTTTGACTTCGAACTCTATTACACCACCAGAGCTCTGTGCTTCTTCTTAATTCAATTCTCCAGAATGAATTGTATTAATAGTGCCCTTACAGTTTTCCCATTTAAATAATTGTTATGATTTCATTACAAGATATCTGCAATCCTATGCTCCAACACATTCAATCAAAACACACAAATATAGGTTCCATATTAACTTATAGAACTCCGTTGTTCTTATTAACACAGTTGCAACCAAAATTGATATACATTCAATTGCACATTGAGATTAACACAAAATACATATAATTCAGAAATCTCAAGGAACCAAAGCCTCATTCATACATATAGTGGACGCATAGCTTCAACTCACTAACAATGTCTTACACAATTGCTTTTGAAGCTCAAGACCATATTAAGCCATTTTCAACAATTTTATCCACTCCTCAACTATATGCATAGCCTGATCTCAATTCTTATTACAGAGCTAACACCTACTTTCTTATCGAAACTTGAAGCCCATTCACATAGAATTAAATCAACCAATGACCATATAATTCTGAGCAAATTCTTTCATATATATCTAATTGAGATTACTTACAAACTTCCTGGTCCTTGGCCAGATCTTCAAATCAAGTGGCCCTTCCACAACACTACTCTGTCTTTCCAGATCTGCAACTCTTTTGCTCTCTGCTTCATGTTTGTCTCCTTTGCCATCAATGAAAATATTTCCAACAATATATATATATATATATATATATATATATATTAGACTAAGTTATGATAGATGAACACATACATACCTCTTAAGATTGTGAAAATTTGCAAGGACAAGCATTTCATTTATTAGAAAATTGACATTTTATACAACACTAAATATTTTTACAAAAAATATCATACAACAAGATAATTCTCCACAATGTGTATTTTTACTTTGAATCAAAATTCATCATTTCTTCTATGAACTTTGAGGGCTTCATTTTGATAAAAGAAGAAAAACTTGAAATTTCATCGCCACGTTTGGCCTAAAAGTGTAACTCATATTAATGCTTTCACCCACAATTGGAAACATTTATGAAAACTATCGAAAATTTTTCTTGCCTACATATTGATAAAAAGAATACTGAAATAGTAGAAGAGGACACTATTTATACAGAGATAAACTTGAAAAGAAAATAGTTGGCCATGATATTATACAGTTTTCTAATAACCACGTTCCTAAGGGATTAGTTCCCCTTGAGAGATTATTTGACTTGAATGATCTTACAAAAATTTCAGTGCTAAATTCACAGCAAGATAATGTGCAAGATTGTAATATCGATACAATGGAAGAATTTAGAAACATCCAAATTTCAGTAACACTACCAGAGGAGATCAAAGACAAATATTTCCAGTAATTCAAAGAATATAAAGATGTTTTTGCATGGAGATATGAAGACCTTATGTCTCATGACACATCTGTCATTGAAACAAGATTCCTTTGAAACCAGGAGCTAAACCATTTCAACAAAAATTAAGAAGAATAAATCCAATCTTATTTCTTATAATTGAAAAGGAAGTAAGAAAATTACTAGATGCAAAAATTATAGTCCCTTTAAGATATTATGATTAGTTAGCCAATATGGTTCCTATCAGAAAAAGGAATGGAGAGATAAGGTTGTGTGTTGACTTCGGGAATCTTAACAAATTGACATTAAAGGATAATTATCCACTACCATAGAGGGACCAAATGCTTCAAAGGGTACAGGTTCAAATAGAATTTCTATGTTAGACGGTTTTTCATGTTACAACTAGATATTGGTCAGCAAAAAGGACAGGGAAAAAACATTTTTTACTACACCATAGGGTATGTTCATGTATGCTAAGATATACTTTGGGCTAATAAATGCATGAGAAACCTTTCAGAGAGCCATGGACTTGGAATGTGTTGGAGAAATTAAAAATTTTATGGTAATTTACCTTGATGATCTAACTATCCTTTCACAATTTTAATCACAATATATTAAACATTTGAGGAAAGTTTTTTAGAGCTGCAAAAAAAATGGAATTTCCTTTAATCCCAAGAAATTAATATTTTCCTTGAAAGAAAGAAATTTTTTGGGACACATTATTTCAAAGGAAGGAGTCAAAATAGATCCCAAAAGTTTGCCAATTATTCAATTAATCATTTTTCCCACAACAAAGAAAGAAATTAAAGCATTTTTCGGTACAATCAATTTCTTAATAAGATTTATACCCAAATATGTTGAGATTGTAAATGATGTCACTAATATCCTTAAAAATAATCATGAGGTTAAATGGAATTCACAGGCTAGATTTTCATTCTCCCAAATCAAAAATCACTTTTAGAAGCGCCAATAATAGCTATTCCATATATACAAAGCCCTTCAGAATTTTCTCATTTGCATCAAACAAAACAATAGCAGTAGTTTTATTACAGAAAAATAGGTATCATCATGATCATCCAGTTGTTTTCTTTAGAAAAGTTATGAGGGATGCAAAACTAAAGTATGATGTAATTGAAAAACATGCATATGCTTTAGTTCAAGCTTTGAAAGATTTCAGAATATATGTACTGCATTCTCCAATAACATCTTATGTGCCCAATAATGAAGTAAAAACAGTGTTGACTTAGGCTGACATGGATGGGAAAAGAGGAAGATGGATAGTCAAAATATTAGAGTTTGATTTGGATATCAAACCAAGAAAACTAGTTAAAGGAAAAGGGCTGGCTAAGTTATTGGAAGAATCAAATTGTAAACTTTTGGGAATAAATTCAATCATGTGTATTTTAGATACAAAGGAACCTTCTTCTAGTTCAACATCTACACAACCTCCTTTACACATTGATGAGAAACTTTTATTGTCAAATTGGTATAAGGATATTGTACCTTTTCTGAAATATTTTAAATACCATTTTGAGATTACAAAGAATCAATGCGGGTACCTTAAGCTCAAAGCAATGAAATATTGCATACTTAATGAAAATTTATATTGGAAGGATCCATTAAATATTCTTTTACTATGCTTGATTGAAAGTGAAACAAAGGGTGTAATTAAACAGTCTCATGAAGGATCATGTGGAGGCCACTATGCTTGGAGAGTAACTGCGCACAAGATATTGA
This sequence comes from Pinus albicaulis, assembly GCA_034641835.2. Classification (NCBI taxonomy): domain Eukaryota; kingdom Viridiplantae; phylum Streptophyta; class Pinopsida; order Pinales; family Pinaceae; genus Pinus; species Pinus albicaulis. Next base: position 486,063,016 of record CM076584.1, on the reverse strand, counting down.
GAGTGGGTGATCCAGGAGGATCCTCGAATTTCTCCAAGTTCAAAGGTCTCATTTTTTCCTAGAAATAGCGCCAAGTTATAGAGCTCGTTGCGTTGAATTCGACAATACCTTTGATTTCTTATTTGGCCTCCAGATGGAGGAGAAATTTCATGTTGAAGTTTATGGTGAATAGCTGAAAAAGGGGCATTTCTGGCCATGTGGCATTCATGCAACTCGACAAGTGGAAATGGTCAATTCAAAGTCCATTTTAGGTGCATGGTGAGATTTTTAATTACAAGCTATATGTTGAAAATATTGGGCGCACATAAAAATCTATGGCAAACGTTTTCATATTAAACTCATGGTGCAAAAGTATTAAGCATAGTTACAAAGTTATAAAACCATATGTTAAAAGTGCATATTTAAACATTTAAGGGTGGATTTATATGGTTCACATGTAAAAAAATTGAGCGTGTTATCACCAAAAATTGGTCATCTAACCATTTCTAATTGAATGGATAGAAGTACACCATGTAAGACCAATTTTACCATAGTAAAATTGCTTTCACTATAAGAAATAATTTAATAAACCATATTTTATTAAGTTATTTCTGGTTAAAACAAGAAACCCCATGAGGAATAATTAAATAAATCCTTATTTATTTGATTTTCCTCTAGGAATAATTAACTAAACCATTGATTAAATAATATTCCTGGTCATATTTAACCAAATTATGAGAAATAATTAGATAAATCATTATTTTCTTATTTTTCTCTAGGAATAATTAATTAAATCATTATTTAGTTATTATTCCTTGTTAAATTTGACTAAATCACCTATGAATAATTAAACACATCATTGTTTGATTATTATTCTTTAACCACATACTTGAAATGATAAATAAATAATTTATTTGTTTATTTTTTTCTAAATAATGGTATTTAACCAATTTATATATATTTTTTCCTCCAATAAAATATAATAAAATATTCCAGCGTGCTTAGATCTAGACCTTGGTTAATAATATTTGATTATTCAATGTTATACGAGGATAACTCACTATTTTGTTATAAATAGGAGGATTTTGTTTCCATTCATTCTTCACTTTCGATCATTCTCATTGGCGCTATCCATTTGAGCTCCCACTTGATTTCAACACATGCTTTAGGTTTTCCACACCTTTGGGAGAGAGAAATTTCTAAAGTTGAATAATTGAGGACAACCAAGAACCCATCCCATTGAGGGGGAATGGTAACATTTACTTGTTTCCTTCACTGAGGTGTTATAATATAAAAAACCATTCTTTAATCTTGTATGTTGCCATTGTTTCCGTATAATACGATCTATCTTTTTTTATAGATCCTTTCTAATAGGTTATTGTTACATCCAAAACCATCTCTTAAGTTTTGTTTTGGTATTTAACTTAACTGTCTCTTAGTATGCCCCAAGTTTTTCAACCTTTAACCCTTATATTTTAGCAGCATTTTTTCCCTATGGTTTCTTGTTATTTTCTACATCATTTCTAGTAGTATCAATGTTTGAGATAATGCCTCAATTATTATGCTTACTTAGTTTGGATTAGGTTGTTGAGGAAGTTGAGAGATTCTCTCAACTTCTCTCTCTAAGATTAGAATTAGTTCAACTATATATATTTGATGTATCTCTACGATTATTGGAATATATAGAAATTAATTATCATGTGTGTTATCTCTGTATGTCAGTTTTTGCTCTCTCATAATTTCTAATATGGTATGTAGACCTGTACCGTGACTTAATCTCTCGACGGGGTGCCCTGGGAAGATGAAAATAGTTTGAGAGAGGTTCTTTGTACGTAGATTAGAAGTGTTGAATTATTTTGTTTGTAAGAGTGTGTGGTCATTGCGATACGGTGAAAACGAGAAAAAGGAGGTCTACATGATCTGTAGAGTTGCGGCGGTCGAAATTGGTGTCATTCATGTCCTGCTACAAGATTCGAACTACACGAAACAACAATTGCCAAAATAGATGAGAGATTCCAAGCGGGTTCCCGTACTCGTGCCGCGCGACTGGGATAATTGAGATGGTGTGGAGGCATGACGAGATTTCACGATCAATAGCCGCCTTGAAGAAGTCTGCATTTGTCGTTGGGTTTTCCACTTCATGTGAATATTCTCTCACAATACATCGAGCCACTTTCCTTTACTTGATTATGCATTACAATTTTTGTACTTTGCGCTTCCTTAAATGTTGTGAAACTCGCTTCATCATGAGAGTCCACGTCGTTCTTAAAACTTATGAGGGTAATTTTCTTTACAGCAGCCTTCGAGGGTAGTAGCGAGTGTGCTCCAAATATTCTAATCCCTCTAACACTTGAACAACGTGGGCCTGTGCCTATCTCCAATGAATGCTTGCTTCTTGATCTAGTTAATTGGACCAAAAATAAGCATCGTGGTTATGTCACGGCCTCCCCACGCGAGTGATCCGACTTTCACAAGTATTTGAATTTCCTCATGGAAGGCTGTCATGTTCCTTCAATCGCACGGCAGCCGAAGGATGCGGGATTGAATCAATGATATAAGAAGAGACGATTGCGATGACATTCATATATTATATTATATGGGTGCTTGGTGCCGAGAGTAGACTTCCGCCGCCAAATTTCTCGCGGGCGAGAGCGAGTGAAGTAAAAAAATAGTTTGAAGTGATCACCACCGTATTCTCGAGTCATTATAATCTTGAGTTTTTGGAAGCGTAAGTATTATTTTGATTTAGATTGTATTCAATGGCGAATGGTTTGAATAGCTACAAGATGGGAGCAATGACTAATTTATAGCCACAAGGGATCCCAAAATTTTCGATAGTGTAGACGCAGTTCATCCCGAAGTTGGTTTATAAGCGAAGAAGAATTGTGTTGGTGGAGTGTGTAGCTTCGTTAATATGTAGAATTATGAATTTTTTGTTGCTTAGAACCAATTATTGAACAAATTAGAATTATTTAAATTAGTCGTTCTCTACATTCTACAAAGGACGAGAGAACAATTGGCTAATTTGATTGTGTGGATTTTTTATAGTGCTTTGATATTGTTGTGCTACGGGTCAAGAGCACTCGATCTACGTGTTATAGTATGAGATCCATTTGTGTGAAACAGAGTCAAGTTGTTAAATTAGTCTCTTGAACACATTCGATGATTCGTAGCCCATTTTGCTCAGCTAGTCGATGGATAGCGAAAGCGAAATATCCGACGGATGGTGATTGGTCCATAGGGATGGTTCATCACTTGTCATCTCTTATCGCGGAAGCCCCGACGAGCCCGAGTTTTCAATGATCGTTTGATCTTGGTAAAAGTTCATTATTTACGGTCGAAACAAATGTATTTTAAATGGGTTGAATGGTAGCACGAAAATGGTGGAGAAAAGAGCGTTGCATCTATGAGATCTCGCAGTGGGTACAAATGTTAATAGAAGACTAGGGCGAGTATACAGAATTTTTATATTAAATTAGTGATGTTCTCCATTTCCGTAATGTAGGCATTAAGGGGGTGTTTGAGAGATAATGCCTCAATTATTATGCTTACTTAGTTTGGATTGCTTTTTGAGAGTTGAGAGAATTCTCTCAACTTCTCTCTCTCTAAGATTAGAATTAGTTCAACTATATACATTTGATGTATCTCCGATTATTGGAATATATAGAAATTAATTATTGTGTGTTATTCCTGTGCATTATCTGTCTTCTCATAATTTCTAATAATCAAGTCATTAGATCCTAGTATCATAGACATTAGATCTCTTGGCCATTTTAGTGTGTTTTGAGTCAATTTCACCCCCATTTATTTTGATTGTTTTAGATACTTGTTTGGGTTGGTATTTATGCATGATTAGTTGTTTATTTTACTCGTCATTTTAGTTTCATTTATATTAGTTTTTCAACATATTTTCTTTTTCTTTAAATAATTGTATGGGCTTAAAGAAAATAAACACATGTCATGAAAATCACTCACACCCGAAGGGGAGAGCACTTGGTTTACACCACCAAGCCAGAGACATAAACATCATAATTAATTAATCTACCTGTCTGCAGACCCTTTGTTTATCACTCTTCAACCTTTTTCTTTTCATTTGTGACTTTCCATCATTGCACCCCGTAAAGGAGTTTATCGTGGAGACTCCAAGGTACTTCACCCTTAGTTTCCATTAGGATGTCTTTTCCACGCGTAGGGTCCGAGGATTAGTCCTCCCCCGAGTATCCAAACCGACTTTGATTTCGGGCGTTCATTAGGTTCGTCCTCCGATTCGACCCCCGACCCTCCTCACCCTCATATCGTCACCATGACAAAGAGCAATGCAAAAGAGTGCGGTCACCTCATGCCGGTGGTGGCCACACGGCCCTAATGATGGAGCCACTACTAGCGAGACCGCTCACTGAGAATCATCCCTAGCTACTTATTTGCTACCTTTTATGGTGGGTTGAAAGCCTTCCCAATTTTAGCCAATTAATCAATAGACCCCCATACTCCACGATGCAAGTTGGCCATCTATACACAACTCAACGTTCTTTTGACATTCCTAAGTTTGAAGGAAAGAAACACTAGAGAGGACCCCCACTAATCATGTCTCGCTCCTTTCATATGTGGTGTTCGTCTAATTCCATCACCGAGTGACTTCATTCACCTTCGATTGTTCCAACGTACGCTCACTGCAGAAGATGAAAAGTGAGTATGTCGATTAGCTTGTTGCATCTCATACCGCTTTTTATGACTCTTGCTAAATTTTTTTCTCGTCATGTATTTCTAGTACTCCTTCATTATGATACCGATACCCAGGAGGTGTTGATCGCATTCTGTCAAAAATTTTGGCACTCGCCTTTACGGCCATGTACTAGAATGGCGTAGAAGAAGGATCATGTGTATAGCCCACTTTCGACGCTGTGGCTATATGGATTGGTTTCTTAGAACGCTCTTAGCCCCCATAGGTAAATATGTTGCATCTCTCATTTTCCTGGAGTACCGAGGAAGAAGCTACTCAAGGTTGCATTCAAATATGACTTGATCTACACCTGTGTTGGTTATGTTTATACTATTCTACCAAATATTCCTAAACCCTAGTGGGTGCCAATGCACCGAGAGAATCTCATGCCATGGATGGTATCGTTGGTTCTTTCACATCCATATTATCCTCCTCACATGATTTATGGTTATCCCATAGGGGGGACCAGCTCCTCCAACACCTATCGCCCTACAAGGAACACACATCCCGATCAAAGCATGCCTTACGCATTTTCCCCAATCACATCATTCGACAACAAGGCCGCTGTTGCTTGCAAATGTTTACCCAAATTTTTCCCAATCTCTTTTCTATCCATATGCACAACCCAAGACTCCATCCCCTCCCTGAATTAGTGCAACCACCTCTTGTGCCTTCTCTCAACCTCTCGCTAAAAATAGCCAACGCCTCCTCAAGGTCAAGGGCTATGCTCGCAGTGTGACTAATCCCCCTAATTCGAAAGAAAAATAATAAGGGGAAAGGTAACCATGAGGTTGTCAAGGTAATCAACCAAATGCACCCCAAGGGCAACCAGCCCAAATGTTAGCAAACTACGTAATAGGGTGATCAACCCAAGCTGACAAATACCTCGCATGGACAAAACCTTGTTCATTTTGCTTGGTGTACATGTAGCTATTATACTCATGCAGTTGTCCTAGTTTTTACATGTGCGCTAGTTATGGGAAGCTTCCAAGAAATACGTCTAGAGGATAGCAACCCACCATAGTTTCTTCCTCCAGACACCGCACGCAACTCAACCAAATTTTTTTCACTAATCCTTTCACTCACAAAGCAAGGATATGTTTATGCCCAACCACCGGTAAGGTCAGAGTGCCACTCCTCAATCCCTAAGATTTTTCTACCCCGATTACTAGATTCTCGTGATGAATTCTCGACGAGGTCAATATACGAAATTTGATGTGAACCCTTTAAACTCAGCTTGTCAGCCAAATGAGTGACAAGGAACCCGCTATGTCTTCAATTGAGTCTCAAAACATCCCGCTATGAGCGTTCGATCATCTTTGATTTTGGAAATTCGTAGACATCCCCCTTTACCTTCATTTTTTTGCCTTCCAAATACCCGCTCAAGATCCGTCAATACCCATGATAGAGATGTATCATTGGCGAGGGCACATACACCCGTGATGAGTCCCACCTATGTTTGGAAGAAACTCGGATCCCTTGATCTATCCCCATCCACATCTCATTTACGTCACTCGGGACTGGTCACCCTTCTCCCAAATTTCGGGCATGTTCCACAATGTTTCTTGTCACACTTGCTAGAAATATTGTTTACTATTGACATAGAATTCATTGACACTCCTTGGGATTACAATATCCTCATGGGTCATTGTTGGCTTGAGGGGTCCCGACCTTCGTGTTTAGTGTGCAAGGTTTTTCAACAAACCCCTATACTACTAGCCCTTCTGGCAGCTGGGACCTACTTGCGCGAAAGTCAAAGTCTCACCCAAAGTAGTATGGGTGGGTCGCCGGGAACCAAGTTTCTCGCAACCTAAGAAAGGATGGAGGTAAAGCAAGTAGAGTTGAGCCGCATCTTGCTTCGATTCCCGCAGTTCACCTTATTACGTGCGAGAGTTAATAAAGTCTCTATCTCACATCCACCCGCAACTAGATCTATAGTTATATCGCTTTTATAGCCTTAACGACAACTTTTCATAAACAACATAATAGATCTAGATCCAAGAAGCATTACATAAATTTTTCACATCGTAACGACAAGCAGCTACAATACAACGTTATTATCGCAATTCACAGCAATGTCAGCACTACGTTTATCTTAGCTTCTCTAACAACCTTTCGCATTCATTCTTCACTTAATTCTTTCCTTACAATTTCCCTCCCAACCTATGCACACAACAGACGAGACCGCACACAAATGGACTTGGATCTGCGCATTTCAAAGTGAGCAAAAGAGTCCTTTCTCAAAAAACCAATAGATCAGCTTAAACAATAGATTACATCAATGGCTCATCATATCCTACCTTTCTCAATACAAAATGCATATTTATTTATAACAATCTAGCACTCGAATTTCCTATGGTACTCAAAACCCATGGCTTTACTGACCCCTAGTTTTCCCCTTTTACTCAATACTATGCTTTTGTGGCTTTGGTACCCACCCCAAAACCCTCCGAAAACTAGATTAAATATAATTAAAAAATATCTAAAATGGACCGCTCGCAACATGTTAAGGAGACCCGTGCGCATCAGATTCCCCAACACAATCTTGTGACGTGTCCCGAGTCACACTGCGGCTATCATATAGTCATTGAACCCGGTAAGGGCTTGAGTCGACTACGCATTGACAAATACTCGCTACGATATCTCCACATAGGGCAGCTAGCTGGGACTCATTTCCACTATTCGTGATCTCTTTAAATGTGTATGGACTCCATGCTGCTTATTCATCGAAATTCTTCTCGGATGTTTCAGCAAATTGGCTAATGTATAAAAGGATAAGGTCACCCTGCGATGAATTTATTTTGAGCGAATATGTACGATCATGCCATGCTGTATGATCAGAGCCTTATAAACCTATCGATGAAAATGTAGCAATAAACCCGATCTGTCCTCCGCAGCCACAAGTTGTGCAAGACGCTCTCTATGATGATGTGAGGGTCCGTGCCATATTTGATAAATGATGTAATGTGTGAGGCTAGGAAAAACGTATTCAATGGGAATAATGGCCTCTTTTCCCATGGGAACCATCCGGGAAGGGGGTTCACTGGCACTCGCTAACTTCTTGCAAGTCAGTCAGTGAGCCCACGGAACAGAGGGAATGAAAACATCCCAGTCCACTACGATCGGCATACAGGCCCTTAGGGACATTCAGCTGTCCAAATTTTTGTTAAAAGCCTCAAACTCGCCCCGTTTTCACGAGGGTGGTATGGGTACTATTTGCATGGTGGATCCGGAATTTCTCGTTCAAGGCTTAGAATCGATCCGGTTGAAAAAGTATGTCTGTCACGCTAAGTAGGATTTTTTTGGGCAACCAACGCTCTGGTTAGGGATCCTGCTCGAAAGATGAAGTCGCGCGTAGTATCCAGCGATGCAGATGCCTTCTACTACTTCGCCTCAAACCCCATCAGTGACGTAGTCGGGTGTCAGACCCCTATAAATTTTTGAGCAAAGCAAAAGTAGGGAGCTAAATTTTTTTTTGAGCCTTCAAGGAGACTGTGCTCTCCCTAAAGACACGTCATCATCCTTGAAGTCTCACTTGTGCCTTTGTCTTTGATAAATTCTCCTCTTCTCGACTCACCCTTTATAAGGTCTCATTGTTTGCATGCAAATTGTGCTCCAAAAAAGATCTATATTTACCCCCCCCGTATCCCCTCGCAAAGCGTCCCCGTTAAACCCTTTTTACATCTATTAAAGTGCCATCTCTTTTCATCCCAAACATCCCTCTGTAAAACTATCCCTACACCCTTTGAGTTAGCCAAATTCTCACCTTTGTTCCCTATCGCTACCCTCCTTTGGCTTTTAAAATGCACCAAAATGGGATTAAAACCCACTTAACATTATAATAGGGCTAGTAACTTTTCTCATTCAAAGCGCCCCCTAAGCTTTTCTTCAATGTGGTGACCTTTCGGGTGCCAAAACTAGGCGCTAACCAAAAAAAAGTGCTTATCTCGCTTTCTGAGTATTTGAGGCAATATCAACTTTCGCTTTAAATCGAATGCAGGACCGGACGGTCCGTGTTAACTTTGTAGCGCTCAGTGGTGCACCCCGTCCATCGCCCCGATCACGCCATCGCCTTCTATTTACCCGCATACCGACGGTCCGACGATAGACATCCGGTGCTGGGTTCCTATGGTCCCCATCGTACATACACATCACAAACCACTTGGTTTCTATCGCATCGCTGTAACGAGCAAGGGGCAATAGTTTTTCAGATCACTGCGAGCGATTCATCACATCTTCCGATGCATGGCACCGATACGGCATAAAACCACCTCCCACCGCACATTAAAAGTTCGTCCATGGACACGTAGCAACAATATGCATATCATTCACTCCGATCTGCAGCCCTCCATCCAACGGTCATCGCTCAACAAAGCTACGCTACGCGACATGCCTCATAGCCTAAATCGTACTGGCCCACCGTCCATACGCCCTCTCGATGCATTTTTCACCGTCGATCTTCACCCGGGATTGGACTGGCTCAGCATTCGATCACATGCCCGAAATCGTTGACCCTAGGCCTCCGCCACGTCATCCGAATCCACGTATCTTCATCGTTTTTCTCACCCGTCACCCTTTATAATCCCATTCAAAGATTAAAATTTTAATGTTTTTTACGTTAAACGTTTGCCTCGACACCTTCCACTATTTTTCGCCAACCATCACGAGCATTTCTCCACCATTCCTCCTGAATTTTTTCGCCATTTCTCCATAGTCCCACTCATCTCATCCTCGCAATCGTCCACATCATCCCACCCCCGTACATGTTTTTCGTAACGAGTTTTCGTCGTTTTGCGAGTTACCACAATGCGTAAAGTGGCCGCCATGATTCGGGGGTTTCATAATACGGTGCTGATAGAAAACATAGGGTAAAAGTACCACTGTGCGAGAGGCAAAAATCATGAAGAAAAAACCCGAGGAGGGTCTTACGACAGACTCGCATTAAATAATAGGGTTTTTCCTTGTAAAAAAATGTCCTGAAGGCTATTAATACTACGTATTTCACATTCAGAGATTTAAATTAAGTGAAACATGAGAGCTTAAGGCATGCAAATGAAGATATATAACGCCTTATGTTCGCAGATTTAGAGGCAAAAGTACTTGAGATTGAAGACCCGAGGATCACGCAAAAAGGTACATCACGCAAAAATCAATGCATATAAGGGTTTCTACAGATGAGCGTATCGTTTTTCTCCTCACATAAAGGACAAAGCTCCCATGCATTTTTTATTCTACACGCGTGCTCCCCGAAGAAATTTCCACCCCGACAACAACCGAAGCTACCGAAGAATTTGTTTTGTAAATATGGCAGACTTCTTAGTTGTTTATTTATCATTTTTTTATTCACCAAAAGTACCAAGGTCAGCCTGCATGCATCAAAGTACATCAAGAGACATACTGAAGTAAATAGAGGCTCAGAAGAAGACCACTCTTCTACATCCAAAGAGTGACAGGAATTGACCTGCCCGTAATTTAAATCGGAATGGGCTTTGGCCTCTTTCTTTCATCGAAGTTTTAATGCGGCATTTAGTTTATCATATACCTTCTCTACTCCACCGGAGCTATAAATTCATGAAGAAACTCGTTGTATAAAGGGGGTTGACTTCGATTTATTAGGAGAATTGGGTGCAGCTTTCTTTTGAGACACAGGCCTCTTGTGTAAAGCGATAGATGAGGTCGAGGAATATGATTTCGTATCGAGTATTCGAAAATTTATTGGAAATGTCTTACTTGACCGGTATTGCTATTTAATATTACAAGAAAATTTCTTTTGAGATCCCGATCTAAAAGCGACGGTGATGTTTTCCTATCTCCGTGTTTAATTCATTTCATTTTGCATTTCTACCGGCTTGCATCGTAATATTGGCATAGGATTTACCCTTGTTAGGGTACCCCTATGTTTCACTGTCTCCTTTCCATTGATGTTTTTCTTTCGAATGTTTTATCTAAGAATTGCTTTCGATTAATTAAACCCAGGTGTAGTGGATGCTATTTCCGCTCTCCGATGTATGAATTAAATGTATCTATTCTTAGATGTTTCTTGTTAAGAATTTAGGCTGGAAGATTTGGGAACACTGGGGATTAGAGTTAGCCACCTGTCCACTAGGATCCTTATGCGACAAGTCGAGTGCTTTAACAATGGTGCTCGACACCGTGTTGTCTCCTCCTCTCCTACCATTCCATATCACACAATCATCTTTAAGATCCAATGTTTTAGATGACTAGCCCAATTGAAAGCTTGCACATTGGATAGCTAAGAAAATCTCTCCTCGACTCCATCATCCAATGAGTCTTGAATTCTTTCCCCGGAACACTTCACCTCTCGCCTCTCATCCCTCTTTTCTCATCCTTGTCTTACGATCGAACCTGTCTTTTCCCCGATAACCAACAACCAAAAAAACAAACAAACAAACCTTGTGCCTATAACTAGCCTAACATCTTAAACTTCTTTGAGCTTCACGAGACATAAAGAGCCTTTGTATATATGAGAGAGATCCCTCTCTCGAGCGATAGGGATAGATCCACCGAGGTCCGAAAGTGGTTTGATTTTGTCTCATCTTTTGGTATTTCCAACACTTGCAAAACATGGGAACCCCAACATAATGGCGACTCCATTGCTGGAATATCCGCGAGTATGTTCTCACCTACTACATCATAAGAGCCTCGAAACCCTAGAAATCTCTCGGTTGAAGCTCGCGTAAAACACTCCTATTCACACATCAACTTCTCTATACCATTTGTTGCTCTTGTTTCTCCATACTCTTGGACAGAGTCCGGAAAAGAGCGTAGCTGACACTCCGCATCTCACACTCTTTCGCAGGTGACATATCCGGTAAAATCACTCCCCATCAATCTCTAGTTAGAGTTTGTTGTGTTTGGGAAGATATCCGTGAGAGGGGACATCTCATAAGCACTATGGTGGAAAATGTACCCACCAAAAAACATCCCCGAACCTTCCACACGGCGACCCAAGCTTCCTAAATGATTTAAAGACTCCACCGGTGATCGCATGAGCCCGCCGATTATCTTGGTTTTCACACAAAGACCCACCGCGGAGACCGATCTCCATAACAAAATCAACTACAATAGAAGTAACAAGTAGAGTTGAAAGACTACTTGGTTGGAAAATAGCGATTCGGCTTCAAGAACCATTCATACAAGAGCTTACCCCAACCTCGTACCCACCTCGAAATATTTGACAACCCCCGAGAGTAACTCTCGAGGGAGCTCCCTACACCTAAAAGACCAACTATTTCCACCACATCCATCGCAGACTAACTCCGCACCGTAAGATCTTATAGCTCTCATCACACTTTCACCTTGACCTAGACCTACCTAATAGATTACCCTAGAACTAGGTCATTCGGGTGTCCTAGCACCAGCCGTACCTTGAGCTTCCTGGTTCACCACCCCAAAGTGGTAAACACTACGGGAAGAGACGGACCCCTCCATCTACTACCACTCGCAGTATACACTTCATTCACAAAACTTGGGGCTCGATCACACCTAGATCGCGCTCCTTTACCGCCTACTCAATTGGGTCATAATATCCCTATCATCCATATACCTGCTCTGTACCCAAGTCAATCCTTTACGTCATCAAAACATCATCATGGCAGCACTGGTATGCACCTCTTTGGTTTTACCTCAGCCTCTAGTACTCCTTACCCAATGATTATCAATCAAATATCCCACACTTCACTCGCAAATATTCTACCACAACACAATATCATGTAGATAGGATGGAATATTCCTTTCGCTACATGGAGATAGATGATGATACAATCGAAATGAGAATCTTTGCTTAGAGCTTAGGAGGTGATGTGAAGAAATGGTTTAAGGGCTACCTACGGGTAGCATAAAATGACCTCCCTAGCAGCTCTATATCGACCTTCATAAACAAATGGAAAGTTAAGGCCAACCCTCACCAAATCCTAGAAGAATATATGAGCCACTGTCAACAGAAACGTGGGAGAAAGTGTTCATGATTACACAACGAGATATAACAAGATTTACAATGCTCTACCTCCACACATGAAACCTCCCCCAAGGTATGGCTCTAGCAAAAATACCCCGAAGGCTTCTGATGGCCGACATGGCCTATCAACTTAGGGGATAAATAATACAACACATTGGAAGACATGCGGAAAGGAGCAGTTGAATATAGAGGCAAATCCGATTGAGAAAAGAGCGAGATTAAGGGGTCGAGAAAGAGGGGAGTAACATATAGAGACGACAATGTAGCTTCCACATCCGATCCAAATCATGACCATCTATCTAAAAATGTGGAGAAGCTATACCAAATGATGGAAAAAAAATGGTTTTCACAGTTAGTAACCAAAATGCAATCAAAACCAGGATCCGGAGAAATAGAAGAAACAATGCCACTCCCCGATACGTACAAAGAGAATCGGATCGACAGGGTTATACCCCCATTTCAGAGAGAAATTTCTTGATGAAGATGAGGGAATCATAGAAGAGTATGACGGGAACACAATAAACATGTTTGAAACGGAGGATTCAATCCATAACTATTACACGGAATAAGATCAAGCCTCACCCTACTGGGTTGCAGGATGAGGAGATGGTTAGAAACCGAGGGATTACAGTCGTCGAGTTTGAAAAAATGCCATGATGCAAGGTGCTCGAGAGAAAGTATGAAATTAGAAGTAAAAAGAGCCAAGAAACTTCCAAAAGCAAAATCTTTTGAGGGTCACCATCAAGAAAAGACTTGAGAAAACTTCTAAAGCAACAGCGCTAAAAAGTAACAAATCATAAAGACGGAGTTCTAGAAAGAACAAAGAAAAGGACAACCAGAAACACCGATACACTGAAAGATCAAATCAACTAGTAGAACTAGCACTGAGCGCTAGTGCTCCTAATAAAACTGTCACAAACACTATCACATAACAAGAATCAACACACTGATTCAGCCTACTAAAGCGAGTGGCTAACAAAACAGGCAGTTGAACATTCCAAAGAGCTTTCAGTCCACTTTCAATTTGGAGAGTGAGATTGAAATTAAAAATCTCATTCCACTCTCCGAGCCGGCCACTCATGATGTATATAAAGGCCAAATTTTAAAAAGAATTAATTTTTTGTGAGAACAATGACTACTGTAAATTTGAGTGATGATCAACTCTGCCCTTACGTTTGGTCCAAAGATAGAAGGAAAGTTTCTGGAAGGGGTAGTGCCCCCTTTTTATATCAGTCTTAATGTCCATGATAAGATTCTCCACAATGCAATGCATGATTCTCGGGGCATCACACAACTCGATGCCTAAAATAGTGATGGAAAGATTAGGCCTAGAGATAACCCCACCGCTTATAACATACCTATATTCATTTGACTCTAGTAGAGTAAAGTAGGTCTTGGCCTCGATCAAACATTTATGTGTGGGCCTCGACTCGCATTCCTACCAAGTGTATGGTCATGGATGTTGTTGTGGCGAGGATGTGCCCACCCAAGTATGGCATGTTATTATCAAGATCAGTGGGGGAGCCAAGCTGCAAGGAACAATGCAGTATGGATGGGGCTTATTCCACAATCCCAATATTTTTTTACCAACTTAGAAGACTATGTCAGGAAGCAAAGCTCGAAATTCTCGGTTAGTAGCTCCGAAAAGCCTCGAAAATTCTCCTCTATACTCTCGTACATACAGTTGACACCGGATTCCTTTATCTTCTGCGTAATGATGAATCTTTGGGAGGACCAAAATCCTGAAAATGTAGACTGACATACAAAGGTACACGTGATGAAACGGAGAGGCCAATGGATATAACATAATGGCTACACAGTAGACTCGAGAGGAGGAAGACGTAGAAAACTTTGAACAAGTGCACCGAAAGAACAATCGCAAAGTGAAACCCGCGAAACGAGAATACGATCAACCAACTAGTCACCTGTCCGACTTCCACACCCATAACGAAAAACTAAACAACCCACAAAGCTAGTACGGACCCTATAATTCAAAATAATGGCGAACCCGGTACCGTAGGGAAAGAAACGATAGCAAGAGTGAAAAGCCCCATGGAAGAATGCAGTTTCAGATGGGGTCCCGCAAAAGAATAATTTCCCGTAGCCGGGGTTTGGCTACGTAACACAGAGCGACTACGCGGAAAGCCATGCCTCGCAATCTCGCATTTCAAATGTACAAATAATATTGCCGAGAGTACGAGGCTCTTATCCCTAGGTTTAAATATATTGAAGAAAATAGGGCAGCCCGTAGAATAGCCGTGGGGCAGTGGAGATTCTAAATTCATTATAAAACAGGGTAAGCAGAGTGAATACACAACCAAACACCCTAGGTTGAGAGCACATAAGAACGATGTCATGGACATATTGAAAAAATTTGTTGAATATGAATTAGTGTTTGTTCTTAGAAATCAGTATCGCCATTGCAAATGGATTAGCTTGCTCAGCCGCTCTCATACCCTAAGATTCCAAGTGACCACCAGCATCATCATTCAAACCAAATCAAATTGCTGCGCAGCGCTTCGGATAATGAAAAAATATTGGCGAGTGTTTTCGAGGGAGATAAACAAATTGAAGATTTTTTTTGATGGGAAGGATGAGTTCTGAGTTTTCCGATTTAGACTCTACGTCTAGTGATAATCGGCTAAGTGAGGAACCCTCGACGAGGAAGAAACTACACCCCACGATGTAGAAAATAAATGCTTTAAATGAAGAACCGGAAATTCAACCACTGGAGTGTGAAAACGCAAACAACGAAGAAGTAGAGGTGCTGCGAGGCCAAATATAAGAACATACCTCGAGTTCGGCACCGAATAGAAGACCTTTTGACTTCGATGATTTGGCAAAAAATACCACCATTGAGCACGCTGACTGCGATGTAGAAGAATGCAATATATGCACAAAAGATAATCCCAAAATAATTAAATTGGCTAAGTCTCTTCCCGCGATACATGAAAAAGAAATACATTAACCTTTTTAAGGAATTTATTGATGTGTTTGCGTGGAGTTATGAAGACTTAAAGGCTTATGACACAAACATTATACAACACAAAAATACCTTTAAAATAAAATCAGTAAACCATTCGTGTAGAAAACTTCGTGAGATAAACCCAAACAATTGTCTACTGGGATTGAAAAGGAGATTAAAAAGATGTATGAGTTAGAGCATAATAGTTCCCGCTGTGTTCTTCCGAATGGGTATCAAACTTAGTAGGTCGTGAGAAAGAAAAAAAGGGGAAATAAGATTGTGTATAGACTTCGGAGAGATCTTAATAGAGCCTACAATGAAAGACAATTACCCATTGCCAATGGAACACATTCTCACAACGAGTAGTAGAGCTCAAAGAGGACTTTATTTGTTAGATGGTTTCTCGGAGTTACAATCAAGTCTTAGTAATCACTAGAATACCAACTCAAAACAACCTCTTACCACTCCATAAAGCACCTTTATGTATGTAAAAAATGCCCTTGATCGATGAACTACTCGGGGCAACCTTCCAAACGAGGAAATGGGATATAGCTTTTTCAGATGAGATAGGACACTTCATTTTTATTTACTTGGATGACATAACAGACCTATTCTAAGATCGAAGAAGAACACTCG
Source organism: Pinus albicaulis (assembly GCA_034641835.2). Classification (NCBI taxonomy): domain Eukaryota; kingdom Viridiplantae; phylum Streptophyta; class Pinopsida; order Pinales; family Pinaceae; genus Pinus; species Pinus albicaulis. The sequence continues at coordinate 486,046,738 of CM076584.1, read as the reverse complement.
AAACATCCGAGAAAAAGTGTTTGAAAAAATGTAGAAGGTTTGGTGCGTCATTGAATCCTAAAAAAGATCGTATTTGGGCCGAAAGAAGGAAAGCTTCTCGCTACATTATATCTCAAAAGGGAATTAGGATAGACCCGACAAAAGAGTTGAGGGAATACTACGTATCACACACCCAAGAAACATCAAAGAATTACAAGCCTCTTCATTAGGAAAATTAACTTCTTCGAGGGAGAGTTTATTCCCGAACCTAGTCGAACACCTTAGGAATATGACTAACATGCCTTTGAGGAAAGGTGTAGGAGTTAAATGGATCGTGGGAGTGAAACAATCTTTTGAATTAGTAAAACCGGCACTTACCCAAGCTCCCGTTGCGATTAGTCTTCGATTTCTCAAAGGACTTCCGATCTTTTCATTTGCCCTCCGAGCATATAGTGGGTCTGTGATCTGTCTGGGGCAGAAAATTCAAAGGGAATGGAACAACCCATTTCTTTCTTCGGAAGAAAGCACTCGGGATGCACCCTTTGAAATACAACATCATGGAAAAATGGTGCCCATGCTCTCAGTTAAGGCCTTAAAGGACTTTCTAGGGTGTACATATTTCATTCTCACACCATAGCTATATCGCACCTAACATAATAGTCAAAAGATATTTTGTCCTAGGACCCGGATGGGAAAAGGGGCAAATGGATTGTTGTGATCTTAGAATATGACCTTGAGATAAAACCCACCAAAGCCGATTAAAGTCGTGGCCATAGCTCAATTAATGGGCTGAATCAAATCTACAAGCCCTGAGACATTAACATGGTAAATACCTTGGATGAGCAACAAGAATTTCCCCGATCCCATCGTTGAGAAAAAGTTTCAGAGCTCTCCTCGAGTATTCTCGACATCTTGCATGTGCTTACACACCTCAATGCCCCTCCCGAAATATCAAAGAACAAGGCTAGATTCTTAAAGGCTGAAAGCCAAGAGCTATTGCATAATGAATAACTTCATATCTGGGAAAAAATCCAAATGTCCTATTGCTTAAATGTTTGCTCGAAAATGAGGGTAGAGAGGATTAAACAAGAATTCCATGCAGGAGAGTGTGGGGAGGCCACTCGAGTTGAAAGCTACCGCAAACAAAATACTTCCGCAGCCGAGTGGCTCATCGCGCTCTTACACTCTTCAACTAATGTCCATAAGATGATCATTGCCTGCCACACTCCGGATCTTTGATGAAGGTGCACAGCCTCATCTCATTTCTGTTGCCCTACAACCCATCCTTTAGTTTGAAGGTCCCTTTGCGCAACGTCGAGCCTAGATTTCATAGGGGGAAATTCACCCTACTTCTTCTCGCACAACACAAATGGATCCTAACAGCCACACACTACTTCACTAAGTGGATAGAGGCCATACCTAATAGGAATGCCAAGCATTCTAATCATCATTAAGTTCCTAGAAGAGCATATCCTCTCTCGAAATTTTGGCCGCCCAAGGAAAATAATCATTTATCATCGTCGCTAACTTTCGGTCCAAGAAAATGGTTGATTTTTGTCACAAGGTATCGAAATAGCACTCGACCATTCCAAGCCGCCTACTACCCTCAAGGTAATGGATTAGTCGAATCATCAAACAAGAGCCTGGTGATCATTATCAAGAAGTCATTGGAAGAAGAGAAAAAAAGTCATGGCATAACAAGTTAGTACATGCTTTGTGGGCCTATGGTAGACTTACAACAAAGAAATCCATTGGCATGTCACCATATTGAGCTTGTCTATGGGACAAGGAAAGCTGATGTTTCCTACCAACCTTGAGGTACCAAATGATTAAGTTAGTCTGTGAGATTCAAATAGAAGAAGATAGTATGTGAGAAGGATAAACCAGACAATTCATCTCCAACAAACAAGGGAAGAAGTTTACAACATAGCAGATGAAAGTTCGGTGAAAATATAAAGAAATTGTTTTGAAAAAAGAACCAAAGCTATTGATTTCAAAATTGGGGATAGAATTTACGAGTGGGACTCAAGAAGAGAGGACAAAGGAGAAAAGCACAAAACGAAGTTTGACGAGCTTTTGTGGCAAGGTTCATACATCATCCGTGCCACCTTTGTGGGTCCAAATGCCTTCCTCCTCCTACAAGGAAATTAGATGGTACAGCTCGTTTGTTGGGGTCCTATCAATGGCAGAGATGCTCAAACACTACTTCTATACGATTTCCAATTCATAGTTTCCATTTCCATTAGTACATACCATTGCGGGTGTTTTAGTTTCAAGAAAAAGAGAAAATTTTTCAAAAAACGAAAGAGAGAAAAGTAGGAAGGTTCGTGCTCATGCTTAAAACATGAACCTACTGAAGTGCAAAGTGATTGGCTATAATATGATCGAAAACACCGAGCTAAAGGGAGTAAAAAAATGGTCCCTAACATGCCCAAAAATACTGGACCAAAGCAAAGAAGAAAATAAGAAGCAGACTCTAACATGCCCAAAACTAGAGCCGAAATGAAGAAAGAAGTGACTCTAACATGCTCAAATCTTGAGTCACAAAGAGAAGAAGGATACTTCAAGTTTAGATTTCAAGCATCTCTCTGCGAGTTTTTTCGCTCTAAGCAAATTTTGTCCATGTCAACCTGTCTTTACGCCTTGGGCCCACGTGAGTCGATGACAGCCTAACTCTGGCTTTGACTGTTTTTCAATTTCGCCTCGAGAGAATATAGAGAAGAAATTTGTTGGACGTAGCCTTTAATCCCGCTGGAGATATTAGATTAGGTAGAGAAACATATGAGACCAACGCCTAATCTAGTCTCATGGAGTAATAACGGTGAGAAATAGAATAGGTTTATTTCTTTCTTGTTTTGTAAAAAAATAAAAAGATGTAAAGGGTCTACTAGCTCAAATGCACCCTAGAAGAAGAAAAAATGCTAGAGATTGTAGTGTGGGTAGGTAGATTGAGAAGGTTTTTCTCGCCGATATAATGTCTTCATATTCGTGGCGACTGATCTAAAGAAATAAAGGGATGTGCCACAGCGACGAAACCCAGCCTACTCCAAAGATCTATTCTTCCGAATTCTTGACTCCTTCAAGAAGAAGCCATCCCCATGTGTGGAGCCACCGTTAACCCCTATAAATTTTTGACAAAGCAAAAAGTAGGGGGCTAGAATCGAGCCTTCAAGGAATGCATCTCCCCGAAGACACATCATCTTAAAGTCTCTCGTGCCTTTTCCTTCGATAAATTTCCCTACTCGCCGACTCCCTTTATAAGGTCTACATTGTTTGCAGAAATGTGTGCTCCCAAAAAGGTCTATATTTATCCCCCTCGTATCCCTACAAAGTGTCCTGTTCAACCCTTTTTCCTCCGTTAAAGTCCCCCTTTTCATCCTGCAAACATCCCCTCTAAAACATCCGTACACCCTTTGAGTTAGCCAAATTCTCTACCTTTGTTCCCTACTCGCTGCCCTCCTTTGGCTTTAAAATGCACCAAAAATGGATTAAAAACCCACTTTTAACATTATAATAGGGCTAGCACCTTTTCGGCCGACGCCCTCGGGCTTTTCTTCCACCGTGTGACGCCGGGTGCCGAAACCAGACACTCAGCTCCAAAAAAAGTGCTTATCTCGGTTGGTATCGGGAGTGCGAGCTATCAACCATCGATCGACACAGGTTGGATGGTCCGTGTTATCTCCTGAGCGCTCGTGGTCTACCCCGTCCATCGCTCCCGATCGCGCCATCGTCGTCTATTTACCCGCAGTCCGACGGTTCGCATTACATCCGTCTCCAGGTGGTCCCCGCCATAAACATTTTTCACACCAAACCACCGTTTTCTATCGCATCGCCTTCGGGCGAGGGCGCGATATTTTCTCGATCGCGAGCGATTCCATATAGCTTCCGACGCGTGGCATCGGTACGGCTAGAAAAACCACCCTCTCATCGCGCATTAAAGTTCATCCGTGGACACGCAGCGATATGCATAGTTAGCCGTCCCGATCCCGTAGCCCTCCATCCAAATCGGTCATCGCTCAAAGCGAAGGCCGCGCATGCTGATAGCCCATAACCGTCGTACTGACCCACCGTCCATCGCCCCTCCCACGATGCGATTTTTCACCGTCGATCTCTCAGCCGAGATCGGATGGTCCATATTCAATCACACGCTTGTCGTTGACCCCCGCGGGGCCCACCACGTCATCCGTCCATGTATCTTCATCATTTTTCTCACTCGTTCCCTTTATAATCCATTCAAAGATTAAAAAATTTTAATGTCGTTTTACGTTAAACGTCCGCCTCCCAACACCTTCCACTATTTTTCGCCAACCATAACTAGTCGCAGCATTTCTCCACCATTCCCTCCGCATTTTTTCGCCATTTCTCCGGCGCAGAAATCCCACTATCATGTCCTCGCATGCGTCCACATCATCCCACCCCGTACATTTTTTTTCGTAATGATGTTTTCATGTTTTGTAGAGATTACCAATGAGGGGAACGACACCATGATCTCGTGGTTTACGCACACGCATGACAAAAAACATAGGAAAAGATCGTGTGCAGGTGAGAAATCATGAAGAAAAAAACCCAAGGAGATCTTACGGCCGACTCGCATTAAAGAATGCGGTTTGTCCACGTAAAAATGTCCGCCGCCATTAACACAGAGAGATTTCACACGTCGGAGATTTAAATTAAGCGTAAGGAGAGCTTAAGGCACACAAATGAAGATATACTAAGCCTGTATGTTCCACGATTTAGAGGCAATGTACCGAGATTGAAGACAGGATCTATGCGAAGGTACAAGACATAGAAATCAATGCATATCATGGTTTCTACAACATGCAGGAATGTTTTTCCTCACATAAAAGGACAAAGCTCCCATGCATTTTTTTATTCTACACAAAGTGTTCTCGAAGAAATTTCCACCGACAACGACTCCAAAGCTACTAAAGCATTTGTTGTCTCGTAAATACGGCGGACTTCTCGCTCGTTTATTTATCATTTTTTTATTCACCAAAAAGTACCACGAGTAGTCATGCGGATCAAAAGTACATCGAGAGACATCACGAAAGCAGTAAAGAGTCTGAAGAAGACCACTCTTCCATCCAAAGAGTGACAGAATTGAATGCTCGGAATTTAAATGGAATGGGCTTCGGCCCTCTTTCTTTACTAAAGTTTTAATGCGTGAATTTAGTTTCTCATCTACCTTCTCTACTCCACCGGAGCTATAAATTCATGAAGAAACTCGTTGTAAAGGGGGTTGGCTGGAGCTATCGCAAAGGAGAATTTCAGCCGCTCTTTTGAGACACAAATTTCTTTGTAAAGCGTTAGATAAGGGCCGTAGGAATATGATTTTTAGATCGATTATTCGATCTATTGCTGGCAATGTTGTACTTGATTGGTATTTCTATTTAATATGACAAGCACTATTTCTTTTCTTTTGGATCCCAGATCTAAAGCAATAGAGTGGATGTTTTCCCTATCTCTGTGTTTAATTCATTTCATTTCGTTTCTACTCGGCTTGCATCATAATATTGCGCATCAGGTTACCGCTTGTTAGCTACCCTATGTTTCTTCTCTCCTTGCCATTGATGTTTTTCTTCCGAATGTGTTATCTAAGAATGATTTCAGGTTAACTTAACCAAAGGTAGTTGATGTTATTGCCCGCTCTATGATGTATGAATTAAATGTATCTATTCTTAGATGTTTCTTGTTAAGAATTTAGCTAGAAGATTTGGGAACACTAGGGATTAGAGTTAGCTACCGTCCACTAGATCCTCGTGCGACCAGCTAGTCTGACTTGGTGCTCTCTTGAATCTTGTTGTCTCCTCCTCTCCTACCATTCCATATCTACATAATCATCTTTAATATCCAATGTTTTAGATGACTAGCCCAATTAGAAAGCTTTCTACATTAGATAGTAAGAAAAATCATTTCACGAGATCCATCTGCCCAATGGTCTTGAATGCTTTCACGAGACACTTCACCTCTCGCTCATCCCTCTTTTCTTCATCCTTCGTCTTACATCGAACCTTCTTTCCCCGATAACCAGACAACCAAAAAAACAAAAAAAACAAACCTTGTGCACTATAACTAGCCTAACATCTTAAACTTTTGAGAACTTCACAGGTACATAAAACCTTTGTATATATAGAGAGATCCCTCTCTTCGGGACCCAGGAGGGCTAGATCCCGAGGGTACTGAAAGTGGTTTGATGTTGTCTCATATTTTTGTATTTCCAACCCTTGCACAAAACACTTGGGAACCCCAACAAATCGACAAAGGGTGATAATGTAACACGCACCGTTTTATTTCTGGCGCATTGATGGGGTCCTATAAAATCAATGGCCCATTTGTCAAAATCCTATAAATCCACGTGAGGCTGTAAAGGCATCTCATCTCGGTGTGAAGGTCGTCCTGTGCGCTGGCAGGTATCACAAGACCGACAATAGGTGTATGAATCTTGATGCAAAGTAGGCCACCATAACCGAGCCCTCAAAATATTTTGTGTTGTTGCACATCCTGCATAGTGGCCTCCTACGACACCTTCATGTGCTTCTGCTAACACGACAGGTCGTTCATGTTCTAGGACATATCTGCACAGTATTTCGTCAGCACCTAGCTTGTATAACTGACTTGCGAGGATAGTAAAGTTTGCAGCCTGAGTAACCAATTCCTTCTTTTGTTGTACCGAATATCTAGCCAGGGCCATGCCTGTAGTGATGAACTCAATGATATCAGAAAAATGTGCGTCAACCACCTTAACGGTAAATAGCTACGCATCCGACAATCCTTCGTCAAAACTAGTAGGTTCTTCTCCTGTTTCAATGCGAGACAGATGATCCAGGCCAACATTCAACCTTCTAGGCTTGATGATGATCTCAAAATCATATTCCTGAAATAGCAATAGCCAGCGGCAAATTTTCCCCCCCAACACAGGCTTGTTGACCAGGTATTTTAAATCCGAATGATCAGTGAACATTTTAAAGTGTCCACCTAGTAGATAGTGCCGATATTTCTGTAGCACATAGACCATAGCCAATCCTTTGCATTCAGTGGTGGATTAGTTTCGTTCTGTTCCTGAGAGTTTCCAACTCGCAAAGGTAACCAGGTGGTCAATATCTCCTTCTCTAGGTTCAGTGAGAACAGCTCCCAAGGTGATACCCAACGCATCCACATGTACATGAAATTACTTTGAACAATTAGGAAATATTAGTATAGGGGCAGAGATCATATTCTCTTTGAGCAGTTCAAATCTCTTCTGACATTCATCATCCCAAAAGAAAGAAACATCTTTTTTTAGTAGCTTTTCCATTAGCACTGTAATCAGGGCGTACCCCTGAATGAATTTCCTGTAATAACCAGTGTGTCCGAGAATAGAACGCAGTTGTTTCTCCATTGTGGGGACTTCCAGGTTTATAATTATGGCTACCTTCGCAGGATCAACCATCAATCCCTGCCGGTAGACTATGTGTCCAAGCAGGATTCCAAATGACACATATAAAATGCACTTCTTAATATTCAAGGAGATCTTGTGCTTCCAGCATGCATCCAACATTAGTTGCAGGTTAGAGACATGTTCCTTTACTAAGCCAAAAACCTTCCAATCATCGAAATAAACCTCTAGGAACTTATGAATAAATTCCTTGAATACGACAACTACGACCCTTAAAAAAATAGCAGGTGCGTTTTTGAGACCAAAGGGCATGACCGTATACTGGAAAGACCCCCATTCAGTTGCGAAAGTAGTCTTACTATGATCTTCAGGTGCAATCTGGATCTGATGGTACCCTTAGAACCCATCGGTGAAGGAATAGGCCTCCTGTCCACCCACTCTATTAAGGATTTTGTCGGAGAAGGGTGTAGGAAAGGGGTCATGAATGCAGGCGTCATTTAACTTGTGCAGATCCACGCATATGTGTATTTCTCCCTTGGTCTTCTTTTCCTGGATGACCATTGGACTTACCCAGTCTAACTGCTCAACTGGTTCAATGATACCTGCGGCAAGCATTTTATCCAGCTCTTCCTTGACCTTTTTCTTGTATTTGGGATTCAGTCGGTACGGCTGTTGCTTGATGGGGCTCACCTTAGGTTTCAAAGTGATATGCATAATACCGAGGTCCCCGATGATGCTCTTGAGCTCAGAGGATTTCGTCAAGAATAGGTCCTAATATTTCATGAATAATTCTATGATTTTTCATATAGTCCCCTCATACCAATAGTCCCCAATATTAGCTAGCTTAGGGTGTTCCTCCGTCCCAATATTAACATCACGCAGCTTAAGAGGTTGTGCTACGTCAATATTCTGTAGTGATGGTCCCAAAACATCGCGTTCTCCTTCAGATTCTGGGACATAAATGTTTCAAGGATTATCCCCGTCCTCATCAATCACTAAGCTCCGACAATTGGCTATGTCGTGCATCTGCACATCCCATGTCAGGACTGTTGGGGCAGCGTGGTGGGGAGTATTCTTAAAGACAAATGAATCAATGTCCTGTAGAGCTTCATCGAGCATCTCTGTCCCTCTAATCAATCCGAATGTCCCGACAAAGTTTTCCTTTAGCATTTCCTAGTGGCGGGTGTGCTGGTGCAATTTCGCGTCTAAGTACCAAGCGACCGGGATAGGACCCAAGGCATGAAAAAATAGATGGACCCATTCTTCTATAGTTCGTTCGGACCATTTGGTCATCCAAACATGCAGATGTGTGCTGGGGTCCCTAGGTCCGAGGAGCACCTTGGTGCGTATGTCATCTGGAGGGGCAAACAGTAGAAGCATCCTTTCCCGACACATTTCCCAAACCATGAATGCTTTCTTATGGGTCTCCCACCAACGCGCAGGTGTCCCCCACATAGCTAGATTAAGGGCCCAGAGTCGTCATTCTCTTGGCACCCTAGCTCCTAGTGTTCTTAGTAATTCCTGGACACTACTAGCCTCATCAAAGTGGGGTAGATCCATTACCTCTGAGGAAATGTTGTAGAGGGTTCTTGCGACCCGGGCGCAGCGCAGTGCCGAAACCTCGTGTAACCGTTTTTTCCAACTTTCTTGTTCCTCATCAACGTCATAACATCATTCACTATCCCTCTAGAATATCCCATCTGTTGCGATTTTACTCCTGTCTTCATCCTACGCAGTCAATCTGTAAATGTGGTCTAGTTCCTCCCGTTCGTAGGCTGGTTCCGTATACCACGCACCTTCTACTGGATCTAGTGGTACTATTACATGTGTACTCTTGTTTTCGAACACCATGCTACGCTTTTTGAGATTGATGACACCCCTCATGTCTATAGCCCAGTATAGCCTGAGTAGTGCAGGGTACGGATCCGCATCTTCCACGATTTCAATGACCTCAAAGTCAGCTACGAATTTTACTCCCACGATATCTACCATGACTCTTGGCAACTGTCCTAGCGGTATGATATTATGTTGATTTTCCATGCACAGCTGGATAGTGGACCATTCCAATTTAGGTTCACCCATTAGTTGTCATTTCTGCTTTGGTAGTACGTTCGCATCCGACCCCAAATTGAGAATAACTTGGTCCATCTCATAGTCGCCATTCTGCGCAGTCAGCCGCATTTCTCGTCCGGTACATTTCTTGTAGCCAAATAGCCGATGGACACATTGGGGCTCAGGGATTGTGTTGGGCCAGGATGTGCAACTATGTAGTAATACTTGAAGAGTTTCTAAAACTGATTGGTTATGTAGCAGTTTCAAGCATGCCATTAGAAGGGGCTCAACCTCTTCCTTTCTTTTGAGGTGCGCCGGAAGCTACGCAAGGCCTACCCATGGTGATTGTTCTATGAGGTGCATTTCTCCCTTTGCTCCCTGGGTGACCATCTTGCTGCGTAGCTCATTTTTAACCCTTTTCACATTCTTCGTAGGGGTGGGTTGTTTTTCCTGCATCTTGGCTATTAAAATTAGGCAATCTTTAATCTCATGGTATAGCTGCCGGAAATATTTGTAGGATTTCCTAGTGGGATTTGGGTAGTCCCTTGCGAAGTGCCCTATATCTTCGAAATTATAGCAGATCAGCTGCCCCCGACCTCGTCCTACACTCCCTCCCTGACCTCCCCTACCCCTTACTGGGGAGCCCCCAAAAGTCGCAGGGGATCTCGGCAACGCGGGATTTGACTGTACCCTATAGAGGTTTCCCCGATCTACCAATAGCTCATATGTGCGACAATTTCGTTCATCGTGCCCTACTGATCGGCAGAACCTGCACCATTGTTGCTTCAGATCACCCTTACTTAGCCGGGGGCACTGGGCCGTATCATGTAGTCTCGCTACCCAACAATCATCACACCAGAGTGCAGGTCCGCTAGATCCGGGGCGCAGCGGACTAGGTCCCCCTGTCTATAGGTAATCCGCCAATAGGGGACACTGCTCCTTAGTATGACTAGACACCCAACATCGTATGCAACAGAGGTCTCTACTAACTCCTTTTCCCCGTTTCATCCGCAAGCTCTGTATTTCCATGTGAATGGCTCCGAGCTGCTCTTGAATCTGCTATACTCCCCCCAACGTGTCATCCTTGGGTGCGGATTTGAGCTTCATGGTAGTTTCTAGGGCTTTTTCCTACAACTCGATGGTTTGCTGGCCCATTGGTATGCGTAAGTGTGGTAGCAACATGGCAATGAACCATTCCGTGTGTTGTCTATCGTCATACTTGAACCCTCCTTCCCTAATTGCTTTCTTCAATCACTGATCGGCCTCCCATAGTGTCTCAGACGTACCTTGCTTGAAGTCTTTTACTTCAGCTACCAACTGAGAGTATGACTTTGGCTTCCGGAACTGTTGTTTTAGGGAATATTTAATATTTTCAAGGGATGTGCTTCCGTTTTGAGATATGTACCGCATATACCAATCCAACGCTTTATCTTCAAAGGCCAAGGACAACTGTGATTTTTTCATAGTATCACTCACCACCCCTTGTGCCATCCATACTGAGTCAGCAACGAACCAAAAACGATCCATGTCTTCATTGGCTGCACCTTTAAAGGTATGAAATTTCAAGTGTACTACCATGTCTCCTTCTAACAAGGCTCCGGTTGAGGGCTTGCCCTCCTGCGAGCCTGACGACCCTTGCGTCATCGCTCTCCTCGGCGGGCTACAGACAGAGTGATTCTTTTCTGGATTGGTTTGATAATACCTACTGCTCCATGTTGTACTCTCCTCCAGAGTAGCGCTCATTCACTTTCATGTCAAATCTTCAGTATTTTCTTGTCAGTACCAGATCACTTCCTCAGACTTCTTCTGGTCCCAACAACGGAACCATTTGTTGGCTCGAGGGGTCCTGATCCAAGTTCGATGTGCAAGGTTTTCCAACAAACCCCTATACTACTAGCCCTTTCGACAGTGACCTGCTTGCGTAGGTCAAAGTCTCACCCGAAGTAGTATGGGTGGGTGCTGGAACCAGGTTTCTGGACCTTGAGAAAGGATGGGTAAAGCAAGAAGATCTGCGCCAGATCTTGTGATTCCCAGATTACCTTGTTTTGTGCAGAGTTAATCAAGTCTCTATTCACATCCATGTGCACTAGATCTAAAGTTATATGCTTTTATAACCTTAACACAACTTTTCATAAACAGAACATAATAGATCTAGATCCAAGAACGCAATACACAGATTTTTCGCAGCGTACGACAGAAACACACAATACAACAATTATCAGTAATTCACACAACAGTACTCATAGATTCAGTTCTCTAACAACCTTTCGCATTCATTCCTTCATCAATTATTCCTTTCAATTCCCTTCCCAACCTGTGCACACAGCAGCAAGGTCCACACACAACTTGACTTTGATCTTTGTGCACACATCGAGCAAGAGTCATTTCCTCAAAATCCAACAGATAGCTTAAACAACAGATCGCATCAATAGCTCATCATATCCAACCTTTTTCAATACAAAATGAATCTCTATTTATAAAAATCTAGCCTCGATTTTCCTGTGGTCCACAACCCATGTTTTTCGGACCCCTAGTTTTCCCTTTTGCCCAATACAATGCTTTCGGGGCTTTGAAACACCCCAAAACCCCTCCGCTAGATTAAATATAATTAAAATTATCTGAAATGGACCAGTTTCACAACATGTTAGGAGACCCCATTCCAATAGTCATAGCTACACCTATGCAATGTCAGCTGTCGTATCTGTGGTTCACCATAATATGTGCTTCCCCCATAATGGAAATATCATCATCATCGGTTAGTTGACATATTATGAACCGAAGTCTCAGACCTCCCCTGAGTCCATCATCTATTCAGTATCTGATAACCAATCAGTCGCACCTTTCACCATTTTCTCACCAGGAGTCTATAAATATTCAACATTACATGGTTTATTCCCTGGTCCCCCCTCTTATCACTGAGCCCATCTCATCAAGTGTTTTCATGTTGCAAGTGTCTCGGGCTAGCCAAAAGCGGCCTGGTACGACTAGCCAGTAGTCGTTTCCTTCACAAATTTTTGTTCTTCACTTGACATAGCCATCAGGACCATCTCCTCAAGGACCTTCTCCTTATGTTGGTGTCTCTCCCAATATATTTCAACTAAGAATAGTTCCCTTAATCCCTAATCATTTGGGAGCCATTCCACTAGACCATTACCCTTCAGGTCATATACTGTTTTTAGCTCCCCTATCTGGAGTCTTTTCTTTTCATATTATGGCTACGTTGAGTTTACCCAATTTGACCCGCGGGATCCCAGTCTGGTACATTGATCCCCCAGCAAACACTCCACTTGGTCAAATTAAACCATATAACTCTTTGACCCCAGTTCAAATGGTCGCCATGACCCCTCTATTTGCTTCAGTGCCATAGCCACCTCAATAGGAATCTACTCCTATTGCGAAAGAAACTGGTGAGGGGGTAAAAGCCAAAAATAAGTAATCTAAGGAAAAAGCTCCCCAAAAACCTCTAGCTCCACCTAAACCTCCAAAACCAACACCTTCATGCACTTTGTGTGATGTTTTTTGGCATGCCACCCATAATTGTCCTGAGCTTCTTGGTCTCAAACTTGTGGTCAACGAAAAATTTCCTGAATCTGACATCCTGGAGGTCCATGTTACCTTACAAGATTCAGCAAAGAAACTTAAATCATTTCACATGAACAAACCTTGTGATTTTTGCGACCTTTACGGCCAATATTCCCATCATTGTCCCCATATCGATGACTGTCATGATACCTTTCAGGAAATGCACAAAATAAATACCACTCGTAGTGGATCATGTAATCCTCTACTTATGGGATCTGCTTCACCAAAACAAGAGGACACTTCTACACCCATTGTGATACCTCCCCCTGATGTTGATATGGTGGACTCTTCGGTCATTATTATCTATCTGTCGTCATCCATGAGATCCACGGAGGAAGACCCCTCAGGGGATTTGCATTATGTCTCTATCGAACCTCCCTCGTAAAACACCCTAGTCTCAACATCGGTAGATGTTTCATCTACTATCTCTTCATCTACCCTTTATAGTGATGCATATGTGAACCATATTTCTCATGAATATGTGCCAAGTATCCCCACCACATCAAGTGGTCTCCCTTCTGCCAGTCCTCCCATCTTCCATTTTGATGAAGACACTATGGAAGCTATGACCACTCCTAATTTTCCTTAGGATGATATTCACCATCGAGTGTACTTCCTTCTGCAGTAGACCCATGACTAGTATGTTGTGGAGTCTAAATACTTCATTAATGATGCAGTTGAGTGGTTTAGAAATCCCATCCCTACACTAGATGCTTTCTAAGAAGGAAACATGGCCAATATCTCTCCTACCATTAAAATAGATATTTCTGATAAATCAATGGCCAAATAAAAAATTACCTTTGGGGCACACTACAGCACAGAATAAATTGAGGCTTACACCAAGATATTCAAGGAATTTCATGATGTTTTCGCCCAGTCTTATTTTGAGATGCATAGACTTGATCCTGCCATTGTCGAACACCATATAGATACATGGCTTGATGCCATTCCTGTTCGTCAAAAGTTGAGACCCATTAATCCTTCCATATCTGAGGCTATCAAAGCTTAAATTTATCATCTCAAGCAGGCTAGTTTTATCTATCCCATTGAATATACCACATGGGTTTCCAACCTAGTTCCCTTTCTCAAGAAGCAAGGCACCATTCATGTATGCACTGAATTTCACGACCTGAACAAAGCTTGTCCCAAAGAAAACTTCCCCACACCATTTATTGAACAAATCATTCATGATTGTATGGGGCATGAGGTTCTATCCTTTATGGATGGAATCTCCAGATATAACTAGATCATTACCTGCCATGCTAATCATTTAAATATTGTGTTCATTAATCTGTGTGGAACTTTTTCTTATAGGGTTATTCCTTTCAGTTTAAATAATTTCGGAGCCACCTTCCAGTGGTCCATGTATTATTTTGTAGAAATTTGAATAATTTGATGAATTATTCACCAAGATTATCCTGATTACACACTATTTAAGCTTCATGCATAATACATAACCTCTTCTACAATTGATCATCAATATGTGGAAATAGAAGCAGTCGCATGCGCACATTAAAACACAATCAAGCACACATATAACACAGTATGTAATGGGGAAAGCATACAGCTGAAAACCCCAAAGTATTTGTATATTAAAATGATAGATAACATGTAACAATACATAGCACAAAGCTCCTCCCAGCTCTCAGCACTATCTCACATGCTACACACAAACTAGCACGGAAGATGAACAAGTCACAGGTTTAAATCTCCTCCACAAGTCTGCATGCCTCTACTGCGCAATCCAAGATGAATAATGATGAGATCCAAGTTTGAATCCCACTGGCTTGATCTACGCAATTCTCATTGGAAATCTCAATCAATGTGTGTGCAAATCTCATGCACAGCCATAGTCACAACTATTAGCCATCAGTATTTTTTACATGTTAGTGATGACTATATCTACAGCTGAGTTTTCTAGAAACTGCTTTCCTTATGTCAATATGTCATCGAGAAAACCCTCCTAAAACTTTTTTCGCCCTTCTACTTTTCAGTCCGCCCATGTCGAAATCAAAACCTCATTATCACTATCCTACCTAGCTTCAGCCCTACTGGTCTGCCCATCAGCTTTAAAAGACAAATCCAAATCTGTTTCAAAAGTCTCCCCTATGTTAGGAAGTGGCGCTTTAAGACATTTTACCCTTGGCAATCATCAACAAGCCAAAAAGCCTCCATCTGTTACAGACCAACCATGACTGACCTCCCACTCTGCAAATGAAATTGACAAACAGCTCTAAGTCGCGCCACTCACATCCCCTAGATCTCAGCACTGCATAAACCCCAATCTCAAGCTGACTATTAGGTTTTTCACAGTGTTCTATGGTTTCTACAAAGGCAGGAAATATAATTTCATCTCATGGAGTAAATGTTTGAATTTACAGTTAGAGGAACAGCTGCTTCTAAATGTAACTAGAGCCTGAGATATGTCTGCAAAACAGAAAGCTACTCATCCAGACTTTACAGCTCTTTCCAGCATGAAGATCACAGAAAGACACCACTGTCACAGCAAACTGGCAAATTTTCATGGCCCAGAACCTCCTTCATTTACAAGCAGAGGGTTAGGGTGCCTCCTTCATCCACAAGCAAAGGGCGCTGGCCAATATTGACTTTGAAGATTGCAAAAGCCCAGGTTTGTTTTTACTGAACAGTGAAACGATATCTTCAGGTTTTATGAATGTGACTAATGATCATAACAGAAATGGAGTTTGAAATATGCTAGCTCAAAGGAAAAGGGGTCTGGTCTGATAAAGAAGGTCATCTGAAGCTTTCAAGTCATGTGAATTGTTGAACTTTAGAAAAGCCTGTCATCAGTAAACATCCCAATCATAAGAAGCCTGTTTGTCCACAAGATCAAATGGAATAGATGTTGACAACAAAGGCCATTACACAGGCAGAAAGAAAGTTCTTGGTTTCTCAAAAGACATTGACCTCCATAGTCACAGAGACTATCCTTCAAATGGTTTGTCATAAGATGACCAAAACAAATGATGATATTTCAGTCACCCTTAGAGCAGTGTAGAGAAACAGTGTCACTTTGGCTAGGGTTTCTTCTGAAACACAGTAATGCTTGCAAGAAGAGATGCTAATATTGATGTTTTTCAAGAGGTTCACTTACCATCACATCTAGAGAAAAGCTGTGTCAAACAGATTTGTCAAAACACCTTCAGATACCTTACCTGATGAAGAGCCTCCTCCATGTATGAGCAGATGGCCAAAGCCATTGCATGTTGCTGAAACTGATTGATCTAAAAATGCAGTGGAAGGATACAAAGAAATTAAATAGAAGTCATTGCACAGGTAAATAATAGTGTTTATAATACAAAGGTGTTGGTTTTCCTATTCAAATGAGAATGTCTGTCAAACTATACCTGTAGTGGAAGGGAGAAAATATTGAATATATATATGCCATTGATACCAAAAAGGGACAGTTTCCTTAAGGGAAAGGATCAAACAACAATCCAATATCACATGTCAAAAATCCAAAGGAGCGCTTTTCAAGAAATGGTGTTCAAAGTTTTCAAATGATTCTGGCGCATTATGAATGGTTTTTCCTTGTTAAAAATTACCAAAGAGGTAAAACAGTGAACATACTCTAGTTATGAAATGGTTCTATTTACAAAAAGGGGTCAACCCACTGGTCAAAGCAAATGGTGACTGTGTATCAAAGAGCCCTGTTTTTCCTGTTTTACAATCTTATCTTTCAGATGGACAGGGTGAATAAGTTTACCAGTTGATGTATAAGCAAAAAAGTTGTTTTTATGGACAGTCAGTATGGATAGTTTGAAACAAACAAGTTTCCGTTATTAAATAAACAGAGATGTGGCATAATGTGTTGTCAAGCAGAGGATTTCAGTGAAAAATGCCCCTCTTTGAAGACCATAGCAGGCTATAAAAGATGCAGCAACTTGGCTTTTAGAGTAGGAAAATGGTTGAAGGAACAATGCAAACACCAAGGTTGTCAAAATACATTGACAAGGCGAGCCCTGTCCTTCAGAAACATAACAGTGTTTAAGCATTCTCTTGACTGTTTTAAAGGAAGGGTTTCTATATCTCATATATGTGACCAGTGTTGTTAAAAACAGTGGCAGAAATAGCATACAGATTATGGAGACAGGTTTCAGAGTTTAAAGGTTTGGTGTTGAAATGTCCCCCAAAGAACAAAGCTGGAGGTCCTCCTTCTACCACCTGTGCAAAAGTAAATCAAAGTTCTGGTTTTTTTTTTTAGGCCATTGTTGTCACTATAAAGAAGCAGGTCCATGATAGACACGTTCAAAGGTATGGCAAATCTCCAAAGCAAATATGGAACACACCAAAGTTAAAAGAATCAAAGGGTTTTTCAAAACAAAAACGCCTTGCAAAGGCCAAACCAAAGTTCCGCTTCACATTTCAAAAGATGGTGACCGTTGTAAAGAGTTGAAATAACATAAAGTTGAAAAGGTGCGAGCGAGAGTTTCATGTTCAAAATTTCAAACTAAGTTTCCCTGCCTCCATAGCATCAAACAAGGCAATTCTGGTCAAAATAGCACAGTTTGCACGTTCTTGCACTGCGCGACGTGCCTGCATTTTTGCGCGACGCGCCTGGGCAAGGATTTACACGGGCCACCTTTGTCAGCGCGACGCGCCTGTACAGTGGCGCGACGCGCCTGTACAGGCCGCCCAACCACCCGACGGGCCGACCCGACAGGAAATCTATTGCGCGACGTGCTGTCTTCAAAGGGTGCCGCGCAGGTTTAGAGGGCTCCGGTGCTATTCCAGCCCTGCACGAGGATTTTGCATCGAAGTTAAAGGTATGCTATATGTTTTCCACCCGGTTCCAAAATTATAAAGTGCTACCAAGGTTTAAAGAGCCACTGTCAAGTTTGTAGAAGCCAGGTTTAAAATGTGATGAAAAGGATAGGGATAAACGCCGGAGAGGTGTGATGTTTTGATTCAAGGAACGCTTGTTCACTATTAAAACTGCTGCGAATTTTCACCACTTCACAATCAAAAAGTTCAAAACCTTGTCATTATAGTTGAAAAATAGTGTTTCCTGCACGGTGATCTGAAGTGTTAGATTTTGATGAAGTACTGACTGTGTCATCTAGAAACCCTACGGGAAAAGGGTGGGTGTTAAGACTAAGGGCAGCCTGTTTAAGTCTTCAAAGCATCGAAAGGTAGAGATTTACATTTTGAAACTGCAAAGAAGACTTTGTTATAGAAAGACAGGGTTCTGGTCTTAAAAGATAAACTTTTCACACAGTCCTCCAAACGTTGCCACATTATCAAAGCAGTGAAGTGCACTCGATAAGAGAGGTTTTGACATTCTTTTTGTTTCGAAAAATAAAACTCGCACATTTTCTGCCCAAAAGCTTGATAGTCTTCTAAAAGCTCTGTCATTTCTACCCCAGCCCTGTGTATTTACTGTCTAGACATATTTATGATGGTTTGTAATTGATGCAAGATCAGTGGAAAGTTGGCACACTTATGCAAGGCAGAGTTGTAGATGATTGAAATTCTCCTTGAACAAGGAGAAAGGTGTATTGGTTGACATCTAAAGGTTTCAGGAACAGGGTAATCAAAACAACTCTCACAGCAAACTCCCTCAAGCAATCTTCCCCTCTTCTTCACTACATTATTTCATACTGAGAATTTGTTGACAGAGTTTTTCCAAAGACGAACAGGACACTTTTTTAGGGCATGTTTTTTTTTGATGGGAAGTTAACATTGGAGACAGAGGTACAGGTGTGGTGGTTGACCTTTTTTCACAAGTAAAGAGGTGTTTTTCCTAAACACTGTGCATTAATATTTCAACTAACCTAAGTCTCTTTTCTCTTCCACTATATGGTTTCTTCTATAGAAGTCTGTTGACAGAGGTATTTTCAAGGTGGAAGAACATTTCTGAAGAGCAGGGTTTTAATATTGAAGATTGGTCTTAGAGACACAAATACAAGTGTTGGTTGGCCTCTAACAAATTCACAAGAGGAGTGATTGTTCAAAACTGTGCACAGGGAATCTACACAGCAGTTTGTCCCATCTTTACACATGGTACCCTATTAAAAAGTTTGCCTGGCTGAGGTGCATCCAGAGGTGAAGGGCTGGTTTTAAGGAGTGCAGAGGTGGTTTATTCAAAGAAAACATTTTTGCAATCTATCCTAACCACATTGTCCATTCTGTCCAAGCAGTATAGTGGCCAGTTTCAATCCAGCAGAGCATTTTTACATACAGTGAAGGCAGTTTGCCTCTTCCAAAGCTTGTTCAAGTCAGAATGCCTCCAAAGCAAGATCACAGGAGCGGTCCACATAAGAGATATGAGCCTATCTCCACGGAAGAAATCAATGCTCACCCATCGGTGCTTTTCAATTTCCATGAAGTAGGCTGTCTTGATTTCTGCCAGAGGATAGAAGAAGTCAAGAGTTTTTCGCCACTAACACATTTGTGTGCTTTGAGATTCAAGGAAAAACACTTCCAATTGGCGGGTCTTGACTTCAAAATTTCTCCAAGGTATGTATCCAAGGCTACCAAGATCCCGTATCATGGTGAAAAGTGGTTTAAACAAGCTCATCTTGATCTAGAGGATTATAAACCTTTCATCAAGCCTGAACATAGGGAAACTATCATTGCTATTTTCCCTTTTTCCTATCTTCTTGACAGTTATGCTCCACTGATGAAAGCCATAATGAGATATTTCACTTGTGAAGGGAGGTTTAATCGAATTTATGCCTATCATGTCCGCTTGTTGATGCATTTTACCAGAAGCAGGCAACTAAACCTTCCGTACTTTTTGTCCAAGAGCATAGAGAAAATGGCATCTACTACCCAAAAGAAGGCTCCACCTCCGCAAATCCCTTCTCTCTTTCATCATTCCTTGATCAAGATTATCTTCTTACACCAGCTAGAGAAGAAAGGGGTTTCATGGGATTCATTCATCAGCCATTCAGATTTTGCCACTATCCCTCCTGTTCATGTGTCTCCTACTCAGCCTGTCCATCGCCCAGTGCCTTTGTCTAGTAGGCCTACACCTAGAAAACTCGGAATGACTACTGGGCAGCCAAGTCAGCAGCAAGAAGGAGAAGGCCGATCGACATTAGGAGTTGGATATTGAGGACAGCAGTCTGAGGAAGGAGGCAATGACAAACAACGCAGTTGAGCAGTTAGGCGAGCAATTGAAACACCTTTTGAGCCACAAATTGGACAGATATGGAGGAAGAATAGCAAGTGAAAGTGGCACCTTAACGATGACAAGGTGTTCCTAGCAAGGAAATTGCCCAAAAAGACACCTTCTAGCTTGCCCAGTGAGGGGAAAAGCGCAGTTAACTCAAAGGCAAAAGCATAGTTGGAGAAAGTGCCAAGCATGGAGATGAGATTATTTGTCATCCTATCCCAAGCGATGACAGCCGGTGACAGTGACCCACCTCCTTGAAAACCTCCTCATTCACAAGAGGGGCAAGTTGAGGTGTTACGAAAGAAGACCTTCAAAAGGCGAATTTCAACCACTTCTTGGAGGTTGAAAACAAACAAATGAAGTTTCATGCGGCTATTCATGAGGCAAAGGCAATCAAGTATAGAAAAGGCGGGAAAAGGCACAAGCAAAATTGAAGAACTCATTGGTGAGTTTGATGATGAAGAAGGAAGAAAGAAGACCAGCCTAGGCGGAAGGGGCCTGGACCATCGAACTTAGAAGAGCCTTGGAAAAGCGAGAAGCGAAGAACCAGCTCATTTAGAAGCCTTTCCTCTCCTTTATACCTCCTTAGGCGGGAAATTGAGAAAACAAAGAAGCATGGCTTGAGAGAGCTAACCAGCATTTGGAAACAAAGCTTGAGAGGGCGAACCGAGGATCTTGAGCTACAAGAAAGAGGACTCTTCACTTTCGAAGTAGAAATCGGTTTGCCGGTAGAAAATTAAAGGTAGCACAAGAGAAATTGAAAAAGTTGAAGGAGAAGCGCACAGCACGGAAGGAAGGGAAAATCATATCAGCCCTTGATATTTTGGCTCGGCTCGGAGCACGTTTCTGGACCCTTGAGGGTCATGCATGCCAATTTTGGGCCTTGTTCGACAACTTTTTGTTTTTTGGCATTTTTTGGGTTTTTGTTTGAAAGCTCATCAATTTACGCCATTTTCAGTTTGAGGGAATTTTCAAGGGAGGATGTACCGATAGATGCTATATTTTTATGAAGCGAGGGTCTCCGGGCGATTTCGGGACATTTAGAGATCATTCGCCCTCAAATTGGCGAAAAACACCCTCATTTGCACGTTCCACGCCCCGCCATATCATGATGCAACTATTTTCTGTGAGTTTTTGCACACGGGTACAGTTTTGGATGACTTGGGACCTCAGTTGAGTTGGTTCCTGAGTTATAGGAAAGTAGACCTGAAGGAAGCTTTCCAACTAGCTATCATGAGCCTCGTTTCAACATCGGGAAGGAGCGCCATTTGCATTCAGCAAGTCGGGGGACCTTTTTAGGGCATAAATATGAAGTATTTTTGTAATTTTTGAACTTCAAAAATCTGTTTTTTAAATGTGCGTTAAGCTATTTTTATCATTGGGAAATGATGTAAAGTCAATAATTCCGTTTTTAGCGGTTTTTTAGATATTTTATGGGATATTTTGTGCCTTGAGCTTCAAAATAAGGACAAGTTTAGATATTTTGACTTGGCCAATGGGATGGCTAGTTGCTCCATGAGGGTTTTCCTCCCTCAAACCTATTTATTCCATGGGTTTCATTGTAAATCGAGGCTGAACTTGAGAAGAATTAATACATTGGTCATATGAGCTTTGAAGAATACACATGAGTTATGATTTTTGAATTTGCCTCTTGGATGCTTTTGAGAAGGGAATGATGAAGGATTGTTGATGGATTCCATGACATGGTAGAATGGTATAGTGTTTCTTGATATGTTTTGTCTTCTGATTTTCATTCATAATACATATTTCTTGATGCTATAGATCAATAGAGATTGATTTTGAGATATGCCCATGGAGGCACTATAATCAGATCTTCTTGCTGATGTTTTCTTCCTCCCTTAGTTCTGCTAAAGAATTCTTAATTTGCTCTTTGTGTTAAGGTATTGTTGCTAAGTTTTATTCATAAGTTCTATGTATGTTGAGTAGGATGGTTTCCCTACCTACCTATTAGGCGCCCATTGATTGTCCATAAAACTTTCTCTTTGATGATTTGTTGATCATCTTGTTGAACCAAGGAGGCCTAGTCCCGATCTATCCCTTTGCCTAAAAACATGAAAGCTTGTTTGTCAAAGTGCCCAATGACTTAGAGAATATGTTTAGGCATTCAGTAGTAATTTATGAGTTGTTAGTTTGTCTTATGTGTTTTCCCCAATTACATTAGCCATTTCCCAGTTAGAGGGTCTTATACCTCTATGTATGCATTTGGAATGTTTGATTTCTATGTATTAATTAGTTTATAGTTATACTTAGCATGATTAATGACACTATAACATGTTTTTATGCCACTGCGCTAATTATGAAATCCTTGTCTTTCGCAACTTGTTGTCCATTTAATCCATTTTTCCCAAGATCCCTTCTCACAGTGAATCAAATGGGCCCCTCTGACTGACTTTACATCATCACCTCATAGCTTCCATGACTTCAATTTGACCCCATAGCCCAATTTATCTACATCTTGTTATCCGGTTTATGTATTGATCAGTTTTATCCCTCTGACTTAAAAACTAAAAAACCAAAAACACACTTCATAACTAGCCTAATATCGAACACGCAAGTAAGCTTCTGAGCATCTTTTACACATATAGAGCCCTCTACGAGTCCGAAGAGCTAGGTCATGAGCTCCAAGCTTGGTTTGATGTTACATCGTCATTTGGCTAGCCAATCGGCCAAATCACGGGACCCTAACAACAACTATTAGTAGACTCACCCTTTCACCCACCTCTAACACTAGTCTCCACTGAACTGTCCATGCATTGCAGTTAACTGATGTGTTCTTTAGTTGATTTATGAGTTAATAATTAGTGAATTAATTAATAATTAATTAAAACCACTCATCACTAGTGTATTTTTCAGTTATAATAAATACAACTAGTTCAACTAAGTTAAACCGAACACAACTCCACCAACTGTCTCATCAACTCCACCAAACTCTGCCACATGAGTTCTAACTGAATTCAACCATGCAATAGCTCAACCAACCCTTAGGAAAAGTGTATTTCCTTTTGTCAGATGCATGTGCCACATCCAAGCATCAAACTAAAGTGCTCCAAGAGGAAAAGATAATGCTTATAGTCTAAATATTATTAAGGGTTAATAATATTTGACTGTTCTATTTTTAACCCAGCAGTCTAAAAATAGAAACCGCCCAATGTCTAAAAATAGAGGTCCATCTATTTTTACCAACTTGACCAATCATCCATAAATAGCATCCTGCAACTCATAGACCATGATCCATATGTCTAAAAATAGACATAATTTAAAAATAGACTTTGCGCCAAAAATAGCCTGCGGGCCCACTTAGTGAAGGAACTTCTTTTCACTAAGCTCCATCATCTTGTTGCATTTTCAACACTCCCTCTCAACAAGATATGGATTATCTGCAACCCCTATCCTGCCTCTGTGGTATTCGAATTTTCTTCTGGTGAGCGCCTTTGTCAAGATATCAGCATCCTGATTCTCCGTGGGAATGTATGAAAGTAACATGATTCTCTGCTGCACACAATCTCTGATATGATGGTACCTGATGTCGATGTGTTTGGATCTATCATGAAATACTAGATTATCCGAGAGTTTAATGCAACTCTAGTTATCACAATAAATCACAGTAGGCTCCAAGTGTGACCCGAACAATCCGACCAAGATCTTCCTCATCCATATGGCCTCGCATGCAGCCAAGCTTGCTGCCATATACTCAGCCTCTGCTGAACTGAGTGCCACGGATCTCTGCTTCCTGCTGTACCAAGAAACTGTTGTTGACCTGATACTGAAGATTCCTCCAGATGTGTTCTTTCTGTCCGTTGGGCTCCCTGCCCAATCTACATCCGTGAAGCCACATAGCTTCACTTCATCCTCCTGTCTGTACCACAAGCCATATCCCAATGTGCCTCTAAGATAACGCAATACATGCTTGCCTGCCTTCTAGAAGAGCTTGGTAGGCTTAACCATAGCATGTGAAAGCTGGTTAACAGCATAGCATATATTAGGTCATGTATTGACCAAATACATAAGTGACCCCACCAAATATCGATAAACAGTGGCATCCACTACTTCCTCCGAAGTAGCATCCTCCTTCCTCCAACCACCAGGAAGAGGAGTATCAACAGGCTTGCAGCCATGCATGTTGAACTTCTCCAGTATCTCCCGGGCATACTTACCCTGAGAAACAAACAGTCCATCACTGCGCTGCCAAATTTCCAATCCCATGAAATAATGAAGGAGGCCCAAGTCCTTCATCTCAAACTCTCTAGCAAGATCCTCCTTGCATGAAAGTATCAACAACTCATCACCTGTCAAAATCAGATCATCTACATATAGTACAATGATCAGAAACTTCCCCTCCACCACAATCTAGTACAGGTTAGGATCCGCCTCACTCTTGGAGAATCCAAGTCCGGTGAAATAACTGTCTATCCGTGTGTACCAAGCATGAGGTGCTTGCTTCAACCCGTACAGTACACTCTTGAGTCTGCACACATGCGACTCACTGCTGAAGATCTAAAAACCTTCGGGCTGCTCTATGTACACCTTCTCCTCAATGAATCCGTTGAGGAACACAGTCTTCACATCCATCTGATGGATGTGGCACCCCATCTGCGCTGAGAGAGCTAGGATCGTCCGTATGGAAGAGTACCTTGCGACAAGTGCAAAGGTATCCTCATAATCGATCCCCTCTATCTGTGAGAAGCCTTAGGCAAAAAATCTTGCCTTGTACTTCTCCACACTCCCGTCAGCCACCTACTTCACTTTGTAGATCCATCTCGAACCCACCACTGATTTCCCTTCCGGTCGCGGGACAATCTCCCATGCACTTTTTCTGACAATCGAATCATACTCTTCCACCATGGCATCTACCCATGCAGGGTCCTCCACGACTTCTCGAAGAGGATGGCTGCGTCACGACACATTTTCTCCGAAGAATGTATCTAGTGTGCGGTCTAAGAGTGGCTTGTCTCTGTCACCCTGTCTTGTAGGTGCTCCTACAACCTTCGCTGCATCTTGAGCAGTCGCTCAGCTTTAAGGTCAGTTGGCTTGCACCTATGATGGTTAGCGCATGAGTGGTCTCTTCCACTCCATGAACTTCCTCTTGTGGCTGATCCACATCAGGAAGCTCATCCTTAAAGGAACTAATAGCTCCTCATACGCATGCGGTTGGCTCCCTCTCAGCAAACACTTCATGGCTTTCTCCTCTGAAATTTGATATCCTTCGCACAACGATCTTGCGGCGTCGGCAAATAAACACGATAGTTGTGGGGCGTATCAGTGTACCCCACAAATATCCCAACCTCTGCGGTCGGCTCCAGCTTCTTCCTGGCATCCTTCGTCACATGAATGTAAACAGGTGAACCAAAAATCCTCAAATGGGAAATATCAGGCCTCTTACCAGAAAACGCCTCCTCGGGTGTACTCATGCCAAGTATCTTGTGAGGACAACGGTTATGCACATATACTGCAGTATTGCATGCCTCAGCCCACAAGTGAAGGGGTAGGCCCTGATCATGCAACATCGCCTGTGCAGCACCCACGATCGTTCTGTTCTTCACTCGGCAAAGTTACATTTGTGGGTTATGAGTGCTATAAGCTCTCTACGAATTCCTTCTACGGCGCAAAAGTCTTGAATTCGCCGAGGAGATGAATTCACCACCATTGTCGCTCCTAAGAGCCTTCACACCACTTCCCCGATTCCTTCTCAACCAGCGCCTTGAACTCACAGAACTTTGAGTATGTCTCGCTCTTCTTCTGCATGAAGAAGATCCAACACTTCTGAGAAAAATCATCAACAAAGATCACATAGTACTTGTGATTTGCTGTCGAAGCTACTGAGAAAGGTCCACACACGTCTGTGTGGATTCTCTCAAGGATCGTCGTGGCACGACTATCCTTCTCATGAAAGGTGGCTTTCACAAATTTTCCCAAGGTACACCCCTTGCACTGATCTAACTACGCAAGAGTTCCCTTAGGAAGCCCAGTAGAAATCTGCTGCAGTATATTCAAAGCTCCATGGTGAAGGTGGCCCAATCTCCGGTGCCACAGCTCGCCATCATCCCAGCTCACCACTCCTTCCGCCTTGCATGCCATTGCTGTGCAGCCATCTACTTGTAGCTGATAAAGGTTCTTGATTCGAGCCCCTATCTTTCGGGTTTCTCCAGTTGTCTTACTGCGCAGGAAAGCCTTTCCTTCGCTGAAGACAACATCGTACCCCTTGTCTTCTAACATCGCCACAGAGATCAGATTCTTCATCAATCCTGGAACATGCAACACTTCCTTCAATACGAAGGGTTTACCAGACTCCCTCTCAAAGGAAATGGTACTGATACCGATCGCACTGTATCTACCATCATCGCCCATCTCGATGTGCACTCCAAGATCTTTCTCATCCAGATCTAAAAAAAAATCTCGATCTCCAGTCATGTGAAAAGACGCACCACTGTCCAAGAACCATACTGATCCCATCACACTTGAGACCAAGCATGCGATCAGCAAAAAATCCAGCTCAAACTGTGAGGCTAAGGCCTCTCTCGCTGCAGATCCAGTAGCATGCTTATTTTTCTTCTTTTGCGGACAATTTGTGGCATAATGTCCGTGCTGGTGACAGTGAAAGCACTTCACTTTGGACATCTCCTGCTTCTTTCCTTTCGCACCTGAATGAGAAGCTTTCTTTCTCTTCCCCTTCTTTACTTTGGCATCCAAAGCACAATTTTCTTCATCAGATGCCTTTGATGAAGATCTGTCCCTGGTGCTCCGCCTTATCTCCTCTTGCATGAGATCCGACCAAAGTCGCTCCCATCCCGGCAATTTCTCCCGACCATTGATAGAGTCCTAATAGGAATGCCAACTCTTTGGAAGACCAAGGAGATCTAGGTCCACCAAGTCCTCATCATTGACAGTCACCCCCACACTTCCCAGCTCATCCCTGCATTGGGTGAACTTCGTGAGGTACTTGGCGATACTATCGCCTTTCTCCATCTTAATGTTTCTGAGTTTATCCTTGAGCGCCAGCTTCCTCTGGTCGCTCTTGCTTTGGAATATATCTTTCAATGCTTTCCACGTTAAGTATGGAGAATATTTTCCATGCAGGCTGGATACAATGTGATCCTTCACGCCCTGCAACAGAATCCTTCGACATTTCGCCATCTTCTTTTGCCAAGCCTCAACTTCAGCAGCATCAGTAGGCTTTGGGACCTCAAAAAGTATGAACTCCTTCAGCCCGTTATCAACTAATACCGCCTCCATTCTGTCCTTCCATGCAACATAATTCGAAGTGCCCTCAAGATCATACTTGAGTCGCAATCCGTTGAAAGACATTTCAACTCCGGCACCAAGAAAACAAACTGCTGCAAAATTCGAATTCCAAGCTCAAAACTCAACCGCTTCTGGATCTGTGAGAACAAAGTATTTCTAGCACAGAGATCGAATGTAGGGGCGTTTACTGGATATATCACCTTTCAAAGAAAGGATGGATCCAGAGGCTACCAGACCCGCTTATAGACTCTGTCTACCTAAATAAATTGTAATCACTATAATAGATCCGATGATTAATTCTCGCTCTGATACCATGTAGAAATTTGAATAATTTGCTGAATTATTCACCGAGATTATTCTGATTACACACTATTTAAGCTTTATGCATAATACATAACCTCTTCTACAATTGATCATCAATATGCAGAAATAGAAGCAGTCGCATGCGCACATTAAAACATAATCAAGCACACATATAACACATTATGTAATGGGGAAAGCATACAGCTGAAAACCCCCAGCTATCTGTATATTATAATGATAGAGAACATGTAACAATACATAGCACAAAGCTCCTCCCAGCTCTCAGCACTATCTCACATGCTACACACAAACTAGCACGGAAGATGAACAAGTCACAGGTTCAAATCTCCTCCACAAGTCTGCCTGCCTCTACTGCGCAATCCAAGATGAATAATGATGAGATCCAAGTTCGAATCCCACTAGCTTGAACTACACAATCCTCATTGGAAATCTCAATCAATGTGTGTGCAAATCTCATGCACAACCATAGTCACAACTGATAGTAGACTCACCCTTTCACCCACCTCTAACACTGGTCTCCACTGAACTGTCCATGCATTGCAGTTAACTGATGTGTTCTTTAGTTGATTTATGAGTTAATAATTAGTGAATTAATTAATAATTAATTCACACCACTCATCACTAGTGTATTTTTCGGTTAGACTAAATACAACTAGTTCAACTAAGTTAAACCGAACACAACTCCACCAACTGTCTCATCAACTCCACCAAACTCTGCCACATGAGTTCTAACTAAAGTCAACCATGCAATAGCTCAACTAACCCTTAGGAAAAGTGTATTTCCTTCTGTCAGC
Organism: Pinus albicaulis; assembly: GCA_034641835.2. Lineage (NCBI taxonomy): Eukaryota > Viridiplantae > Streptophyta > Pinopsida > Pinales > Pinaceae > Pinus > Pinus albicaulis. Next base: position 486,018,231 of record CM076584.1, on the reverse strand, counting down.
TGCATGTGCCACATCCAAGCATCAAACTGAAGTTCTCCAAGAGGAAAATATAATGTTTATAGTCTAAATATTATTAAGGGTTAATAATATTTGAATTTTCTATTTTTAGCCCGGCAGTCTAAAAATAGAAACCGCCCAATGTCTAAAAATAGAGGTCCATCTATTTTTACCAACTCGACCAATCATCCATAAATAGCATCCTGCAACTCATAGACCATGATCCATATGTCTAAAAATAGACTTTGCGCCAAAAATAGCCTGCGGGCCCACTTAGTGAAGGCGACTTCTTTTCACTAAGATCCATCATCTTGTTGCATTTTCAACATATTTCTCCCATTACTTAGCTCATATTATCCTTGCTTACCTTGATGACCTCACTTCTCATTCTAGGATTTGGGCACAACACATTAATGATTTGCGTACAATTTTTCTCTGATGCCGCAAGTATAATATTTGCCTCAACCCATTGAAGTGTGCCTTTTTTTTTCGTGCCAGCCATCACTTGGCCTTCATTATGTCCAACTATGGTATAAAGCTTGATCCCCTCAAATTTCAAGCCATTCTTGAGTTCTTGAGTTTTCCACCTAACTTTGATAGGGAATTCATCTTGTATATTTCAGCTTCCACCCATTTGGTGGTTGGGATCTTCATTCAGAAAGATGCCACTGTAAATGAGCATATTATCTATTATTTCAGTAAGAACCTTGTAGGCCCCCCTATGTCCTACTCACATGAAGAGAAGTTGGCACTGGCCATTCTGCTCTTGTTCCAAAAACTTCACCATTATATCCTTACATGTTGCACCAAGGTCATGACCAATTCCAACCCATTAGATTTCCTCTTAAGTCGAAGGATTATTAATGGGAAATATGCCCATTGGATCGTTATCCTCCAGGAGATAGATATTGATTTTTTCACACCCAAGATTAAGAAAGGTTTAGCCCTTGTTGAACTCATTTCTAAATTTCCTACTGGTATGCGAGATTTGTCGGTTAATGATGATTTACTCGATGAACACTTATTTCCTATTACTTCGGATGATCCTTGGTATGGCGACATCCTTACCTATTTGCAAACCTAGAAATTTTCCCCCCATCTCGATTGTGATGCTCGATGACGTATATGACACCAAGCCCCCCGCTACCTTCTCATCAGTGACAAACCTTATCATTATGGTGTTGATATTGTCCTTCGTCGTTGTCTCACACACGTTGAAGCTAAGAGATTCCTTAATTCCTGCCATAAAGGCACTTGTGGTGGCCACCTCTCTAGCATGGCCACTGCCTATAAAATCATGCGTGTTGGGTACCTTTTTCCTTCCTTCTTCGGTGATTGCATTGCAGTAGTCAAACACTATCTAATTGTTAGCTATTTTCCCCAAAGCCACAAGCTCCACCTACACCCCTCCATCATGTCATATCATTCAGTCCCTTCTGCAAGTGGGCCATTGACTTTATGAAGTGTCGACCTCCATCTTCTAGTAACCACAAGTATACTATGATGGTTGTCGACTATTTCACCAAATGGGCTGAGGCCATGCCAACGTTCAACAACATGGTGGCTACTGCAACTGTCTTTTTCTTTAACCATGTTATTTCTTGATTCAGGGCTCTAAAACAATTTGTCTCTGACCATGGCTAACATTTCAAAGATGAGATATGGCATGAGCTATCCTCTCTGTTGGGCTTTGAGCACTAATATTCATTATCTTATCACCCCAAAGGTAATGGAAAAGTTGAAGCGATTAATAAAATCCTTAAAAATATGCTTCAACAGATAGTGAATAAGCACAAAACCAACTAGCACCTTATCCTCTTCCCTAATTTGTGGTCCTATAGAACTTTTTTTAAAGCTGCCATCGGGTTGACTTATTTCGACCTTGTTTTTGGTGAGGAGGCAGTCTTACCGATCGAGTGTGAAAGCCCCTCCCTTCACCTAGCCATTGAAATTCTTCCCAAAACCAAACCTTTAGAACAAAGACTTATCATGCTTGAACATGCTTCTGAAGACCTTCGTGTTGCATTGAAAACCATTGAAGTAGCCAAGAAATGCACCAAAGCTAAGAATGACCAGAAATTCTACCCTCATACCTTTCACAAAGGTGATCTTGTTCTAGTGTATGGCTAGACTCATGATGTCCTTGGTCATGGGAAGTTTGACTCATTATGGCTAGGAGCTTACATCATTAGTAAGGACTTGGGCAAGGGGGCATACCCTCTAGAGGATTTCATAGGCCAACCTTCCTAACCCTTGCAATGCACTCTACCTCAAGAAATTTTACCCATAGCATCTCCCATTAACATTTGTGTATTTATTTCTATCATGCATTTATGTAGCTTGCATTGTCCACCATTATCTCATTTGTTTTCTTTTGGCACCTTTCAGATGGATCCATCATCCACACCATATATTGGCCATGCCAATGGTGCAATTCACTTCTCCAGGAATCTATCCTCTGTAGCTTGGCCCATTTTACCCCCTTGCATTCATTAGTTCATTCCAACAGTGTATGCATTGGATCTGCCACCAATAACCAGGTCGAATATGATGCAATTATAGGTTTGTTAGTCGATGTCCTTCACTATTGTATCCTTCATCATCATGTTCATTTATATTGCTTGCTACTTGTAATGCAATTGAATGGTGTTTATCGTGTGCATAACCATATCCTATTTAGAAAATATCTACGAGTGAATATTTTAGCACATGAATTTGAATCCATTACATTCGGTCATGTTCCTTGAGCCCAAAATCACTATGTAGATACCATTGCAAATAAAATTCTATATTGGAATATATCACATGCATTTAACACAAGACAACCATAAAAACAACAAATGGCATACCACAATCGTCATATATAAAATATGAATATCCATATTATGTATCGTCACATAAAAACATAAGCGTTTTGAGTCCACTACTCTAAATGCATCTGACATGCCCACAACATGTTACACAAAAAAAGGGGGCACCACATGCCCCTATCCCTAGTCACTATCTAGAGGCTCTCGGGCCAATTTTTCTACTCCACCAACCCATAAGTCCCGAACTGTCTGACCGGTCATAGCTACGTGTCATGTGATGCCTTGCCACTCTAAGGGAAGACCAGCACACTCATCTATATAATGATCCTCTAAGTCATGCCAACCTCTCTCTGCCACCCCGATCAGTAGTACATCAAACATGAAATGGAGGTCCTCTAGAAGAGCTTAACACTCTAGCCTCCATTAAGACGTTGATCCACTTAGTTCTGTAGCCCCATGCGTTGTGGTACATACTGCATATCCTGTCGGCTTGACCGGTGCTATATATACATACCAAAAGTAAAGAATCATTACCAAATACATATTCTAAAAACTTTAAATGCACCAAAAAATAGCAACTTTCACTTACCATCTGGTCCCCATGCTCGTCTGGGTGGAAGTGGCAAGTCAGGATCCCCCTGATAGTTCATACCATTGTATGGATAATTATCTATGTTTAAAGACATATAATCCCAATGTGTGAAAAATTCTGGTCATAACACACGCCTGAATCCCCCTCCCCCTCCCCCTCCTCTATGCAGTAGTTGCCCCCAACGACGCATCCTAAGCTCCTGCAGACCCCGATCACAGATCTGCACATGAGGTTGGGTAGTGAGAATATTGTCAAATAAGAAGGATCACAACAATGTCCCAAATGCACAATCATGGTTCATCTGTCGTTTGCATAGTGATAGTTTTCATTTCACCGAATACATCATCATCTGGGCCCACCCATAGTAGGTCTCACTCAAAACACTCTCCACTAATATCATCTACCCTCCAGTGATGTGAGAGAATGTCTAGTTTCCCAAGATATGTAGCACCGTTGCGACAACAAACCGTGTCTCTAGCCTCTCTAGATCATGTATCAAGATATTCATGCCCTTAGCATGAGAACCCAATCTACAATGGTGCTCCACGAACTCTGCTAAGTTCCTCCCATGAGGTAACATTTGATGTATGCTCCCCACCACCCCTAGTGGGGGGAGTCCGGTCAAAAAATAGAAATCCTGGATCATGAGCTAGATCCTATGCCCCTGCACCATGAAGGCCTCCTGGTTTGGATCCTAGTAGCTCACTATCCTAGATATCAAGGGATCACCTTCCCTCATCAGCAGGTTCTCTACTAACTTGAGAACCCCATACCGAGTAAGCACCCCTCACACCACCTCATTCCCCTTAATCTTGACATGAAGGGCGTCCAAGTCTCTTTCATGCCATTAGATATTTAACTCTTCCATACCTTCAAAACATCATAATTTTATGTCGGCTCCGAAAAAAATAACTTCACCATAAGCTTTCTAACCCCAGTCTACAGCAAACCGACAGACCAAATCCCGTTTTCAGCCCCAAATCACACTGTTCTACCAAGAAACTATAAGATTTCAATTTTCCCAATATTTCTTGTGAGATAGAGTGCATTTTAGGAGCAGAATAGTGTGACCCAGCCATAAACATAGCCAAGGGTCTCTTACTGAGCTCCAGGGACCTAATCTGAAAAAACTAAACCACTAAAAAATGAAGAGTAATGTTAGGCCATCTACTTCCCACTGACGGATCATGTTTCCAACGGTCAATTTGTCTGATATGATTTCCTCAAGATTAAGGGCCTTCTCCTCCTCTCCAAATTCACCACAGATCACTTAGAAAATGAATTAAATTGGAGAGAAACCACCCTTTTATAGGAAAACCCCCAAATTTTCGGTCACCAATTGTGACCAAATCGTATCTCGGTTTCACGAACCATTAGCACCATTGGAAATCTCTCACAGAGAACTATAATGGGTCTTATTTTGTTTCTTGGTAATTTGACACTTCACCCAAAAGCCATTTTTCCATGAAGGGTCACTTTACCACATTTTTTAAATCAAATTTCATCATATGAGTTTCTTGTCTTTGGGGCACCACTTTTCCTTCACACTTCTCACCTCATGTGTTGATTTTCATCATGAATAACCATATTTTTCTCATGTTTTTATGTTCCCGCTAGGCCTACCCTGTGTGGAAGCATCATCGAGTCACCCTTGTTCAGAGCATTCGAGGTGAGTCATCATCACATTCATGGATTCTGTCTTGAGTCCCTTTATCTCATGTTACAGTATTGCATTCATATTTATGTCACATTCATCACGCGTTGCCCATTTTTACCTCTAGTCATATTGTCCCTCATCCCCTCCAGAGTCGAGTTAGTCGCTTCCAAGTCAACCATGATTTTTATGCTCTGACAAGGGAAGTAATTCATTTGCTACTTAGTAACCCCTTCTTCCACCATCATCCTTGGTGTTATTCCATTAGTCACTCCACTATGATCCCTCGTCCCTTATTTGAGGATTCATCATTGCCTCACCTATAGTAGACCTTCCTTTGTCACATCAACACATTCATTGCAAAAGAAAGGCCTAGAGGGTGGTGTACCTTGGTTCCATCTTCCATTCTTGTTCTATGTTTCAGCCCTCCGTAATTTGTAATATTGGCAAGAACAAACGACAAATGAAAACATCAAACCACTTTGGAGTCCAGTACCTAGCCTTCATAGACTTAGAGAGGGCTCTCTCCATTATTTATGATTTATGATTTAGCTTGATGATTATAATTGCTAATTTTAGGCTATTTATAAGAATTATGAGAACTGTTGGTTTTGATTGGTTGGGTGGTGGGATAGACATAGATGTGAAGCTTAATACATTGGGCTATGGAGTCATAAGAGGTTAAATTGTGCAACAAATTTTTCAAGGGGCATTCACAGGGCAAGCTAACTATGCAGACTGGATCTTACTTCCAATGTGAATATGAGATGAAATAAAGCAGTGAGTTCAGTAATAGATAAAGAGAAGTTAAGAATTATTTAACTATACTTCAGAGGAAAACATTAAGATAACAAAAAAAGAAAAAATTAAGGTGCTCTCTCAACAAATATTAATCTAAAACTTTTGTTTTGTAATCTGAGAAACTGATGCACAACATGAAAAGACAGAGGAAAACATTAACACAGAGGAAATAACATCACCATTAACATAGCTCAAGAATCCTATGAATGGTCTCTTTATTATTGATGCCTAAGTGAAAATAGTTACATTTCTCCAAAACAAAAATATTTTACAACACAAAGTCTAACAAGGTTCCACCCTTGATAATGAAAATTCAAGTAGTATTTAGCTAAAACTTGAGTCGATTTCCCTAATATACTTGGGTCAAACTTCATTTATTACAAAACAACTGAGATTAAAGAGGAATGGCCACGCAAGGCTTGAGAAAATATCTCTGACAATATATCTCATGTAAAATTAATTTTGAGTAGCTCTTTATGGATCTAGATGCTTTGATGGCTCTGACATATGGTCTTGCTTTTTAAAATATCCGCGTTTGGTAATTAAGTCTGGTGCAATGCTGGCTACTTCAATTTATTGATTTTGGTGTTGATGTTCTTTGTTGCATTTCTCATCTATGCTAGTATATTGTAATAGTTCTTTGTGCATGCCCTTTGCCCAAGTCGACCTTATTCAGTCCATTTCTTTGTTGTGGTGACATTCGGCCTTTGCTCTGCGTTTAACCTTATTTCTTCATGAAATGAGCTTCAAACCTTGTAGGCCTGACTTGACCTATTTTACACACAAAACAGCATGAAAAATCATTCACCTAGAACTGAAAGTGCTTATATTTTCATTCTTGAAAACATCACATCCACTTTGATATAGCATTTCGCATTTCTTAACTTTTCCTTAGCACTTGTCTTTTAACATTTGCGATGTGCGCATTACAATTTGAATCTCAGTCGTTGATCATTGCATACATCCAATGTTCCTCACTACTCCCTTATTGTGGTTCGCTGACCTTGTCTCTTTGGTTGTGCCCAATCATTTCTTATTTGTTTGTGGAATACTTGCCCCGCGTTCATGACTTGACCTGCTTTAGTGTTCATGACACGATCCAATCTCGTTCAAGACTCTGCCCTTGATTTTTTTCTGTCTTAACTACTTCTCTACTACCTTTGTCTTCGCTAATGGTCTATGTTGCTTCCCTGCCTCTCTTTTATGATTTTCTTACTGCATTATTGCTTGATCTGCTCTTTTGCCTTAATGATAATTTTTGGTGTTGCTACTTTGTCTTCCTTTGCTTATCAACAACATTTTCCCCTTATACTGTACTGAAAGGCACATAGATGCTTTTGAAGCTCTTGACAGTTAGGATTTCCCATTTTTCCTGAAAATAAATGATAGCCATGGAATATTATTTTCGTTATGAAATATCTGATAAAATAATTAGTCACCTAGTGATATTGTGAAATACATGAATCTAACAATTGCTCCAGATGCGGATGGAAGCTCCTTTAGGAGGTGTCAAGAACACCGTAGACTATGGCCTGATCCATTGGGCTGATCCCAACCCTTCTACCTGATATCCTATAGCTTATGTGGCTGAAACCTTCAAGATGAAGTCAACATTCTCTACAAATTGAAGTCTAGCACATACTTGATTTGAAAACTAGAAAGCAATATAAAACTAAATTTTCAAAGATGCTCACAGTGCTGAGCTTATTTGCACACCTACCTACCCTAATCCAACTTGGAGATATATATACACTAAGTTAACTCCTTTCTCCAATGCAACCAATCAAGTAAATGAATTCATGATTGGTTCATGTTCACCTTTTTTAGTACGCTGGAAAAACAAAAGGGCAACTCCCATATTACTTTCCTTCGAACAGTAGTTCTCAAACTTTTCCTTAAAATCTACAACAAACCATTCCTGGCATAGCATACTCCTTATTTAGATGATTCTAAGAAACCAACAAAAGGATATAAGAACAATAGTTGGCCCTAAGGATTTAAATAACAAACTTCATCTAGGGCTGCTCCTTGTTTCACTTTGTCATGCTCAAGATCCTTCTCAAAGAGGATATCTACACATTCTTCATGGTCATCTAACATGGAATCCTCATAACATACCACTATACTTTCCTTAAGAAAACCTTATATGTCTTGACTGATTTGGCTGAATTCTGTTTGAAGGCCATAATTTTGATGAATAGGAGTACTCTCTAGCAATAGGCCTTCTTAAGAAGGAATAAAAACATTAGTATCAATTTGTTCTTCTATTTCTTCATGAGGAAATTCTTCTCCACATAAATCAGTAGTAGAACAAACAAAAATAATCTCTTCATTACATAAAAATTCAGAGGCTAGTTGCATGCTTCGATTTTGATTGATTTCTTCTTCTGTTAAAGGAGGAGGGATTCTTTGTGTTCTTTGGCTTGAAAAACAATTGTTTTCTTTCTCTTGTGAAGACTGATCATGAGGCTAAATGTATTCTTTAGCCTCACACAAAAGAGAAGATGAATTAACATTTTTCCCCAGAGGGAGATCTTGTGGATCTTCTTTAATTTCCTTATTTCTTTCATTTTCAACTAACTTCTCTTGGTTATCATGAAATTTAACTTGAGAATGAAATTCATGAATTGCTGCTAAGAGATCCTCAGGATGCCAATTTCCTAAAACTTCATCAATAATTATAAGGTATTGTATGAGATCCTCAAATTGATCACAACAATTTTTAGCTAATGATAAATATGGAGAATTTTCTTTATGATGCTCATAAAACACCTTGTGGAAATATTTTAAAGAAGACAAAATACCAGGGTTCAGACCTTCATACCATTCCCTTGTTTTCCCTTCTAATGTTACCATGAACATCTTCATGAGTAAGTCCTTATGCTATTCGACTTTCAACCTCCATGAGTGTATATGAAATTTAATGAGATGTAACAAAGCATCATCAATCTTATCATCTTGAAAAATAGGAAGATTTATGTCCCAATTTACCTGAGGAATTTTGTGTGGGAATACAGGAATGTGCTCTCCGTTCATTGGAGCATACCTGCGATGTATCCTTGAATCCATCTTGTTAAGTAGTCAGAGATAGGGGTCACTGTATGTTCACAACCAATTTGGATTCTTCTACCAGCGGATTCTTTAGGTAAACTGAAAACTGTGGAGTCGCCAAGTGGATGATTTCAACTTTCTTGTTTCCAGTTGTTGTCCACCATCAAAAACCAAATACCAATCATGGAACATACTTGAATCATACAATATTTTTAATGAGGTTTCTGAGTTCTGATGAAATATTAAGCTTTTTCAATAACTCAGTCCCCAGTATGGTCACCATTATGTTAGCCCTTCGTAATTTGTAAGATTGGCAAGAACAAACAACAGAGGAAAACATCAAACCACTTTGGATTCCAAGACCTAGCCTTCCTAGACTTAGAGAGGGCTCTCTCTATTCTTTATGATTTATGATTTAGCTTGATGATTATAATTCTTCATATTAGGCTAGTTATAGAGATTATGAGAATTGTTTGTTTTGATTGGTTGGGTGGTTGGATAGACAAAGCTATGAAGCTTAATCCATTGGGCTATGGAGTCATAAGAGGCTGAATTGTGCATCAAATTTTTCAAGGGGAATTCATAGGGCAAGCTAAATATGCAGACTGGATCTTACTGGAAAGGTGAATATGAGATGAAAGAAAGCAATGAGTTCAGTAATAGATAAAGAGAGGTTAAGAATTTTTTAACTATACTTCAGAGGAAAAAATTAAGATAACAAAAACAGACAGAACTAAGGTGCTCTCTCAGCAAATCTTAATCTAAAACTTTTGTTTTGCAATCAGAGAAACTGATGCGCAGCATGAAAAGATAGAGGAAAACATTAACACAGAGGAAAGAACATCACCATTAACATAGATCATGAATCTTGTGAACGATCTATTTATTATTGATGCCCAACTCAAAACCATTATGGTGCTCCAATACAATGATATTTTACAACATAGAGTCTAACAAGGTTCCACCCTTGACAATGAAAACTGGAGTAGTATTTAACTAAAACTCGAGTCGGTTTCACTAATATACTTGGATCAAAATTCATTTATTATAAAACAACTGAAATTAAATAGGCATGGCCATGCAAGGCTTGAAAAAAATATCTCTGATAATATATCTTCTGAAATTTAATTTTGAGTAGCTCTTTATGGATCTAAATGCTTTGATGGCTCTAACATATGGTCCCGCTTTTCAAAAGATCGACATTGGGTAATTAAGTCTGGTGCAGTGCTAGTTACTTTCATTTATTGATGCTGGTGTTGATGTGCTTTGCTACCTTTCTCATCTCTGCTAGTATATGGTAACAGTTCTGCGTGCATTCCCTTTGCCCGAGTCAACCTTGTTCGGTCCATTTCTTTGTTGCAGCGATGTTCGGCCTTTGCTCTGCATTTAACCTTATTTATTCGTGAAATTAGCTCCAAACCTCGTATGCCCGACTTGACCTATTTTATACACAAAACATGGTGAAAAATCATTCATCCGGACCTAAAAGTGCTTAGATCTTCATTCTGGAAAACATCACATCCACTCTGATATCACATTTCGCATTTCTTAACTTTTCCTTAGCACTTGCCTTTTAACATTTTTGATGTGCGCATTGTGATTTCAATCGCAGCCATTGATCATTTCTTAGATCCAACAATCCTCAATTCTCCCTTACTGTGGTTCATTGACCTCATCTCTTTGGTTGCACCCAGTCATTTCTTATTTGTTCGTGGAATACTTTCCTTGCGTTCACCACTTGACCTGCTTTAGCGTTCACGACTCGACCCAATCTCGTTCAAGACGCTACCCTTGTTGTTTTTTTGTCTTAACTGCTTCTTTGTTGCCTTTGCCTTCGTTAATGGTCTAATGATTCTTCCCTACCTCTCTGTTACTTCTCTGCTTCTCTGTTATTCTTTTATTAATGTATTATTGCTTGATCTGCTCTTTTTCCTTAATGATAATTTATGGTGTTCCTGCTTTGTCTTCCTTTTCTTATTAGAAACATTTTCACCTTCTATAGAACTGAAAGGCACATAGATTCTTTTGAAGCTCTTAACAGTCAGGTGATCCAGGGTAAAATCTTAATACCCCTTAACCAAGACCTTTTACTTCGGCTGATAAATAGAATTGCATTTAATTAAGACGTTAAAGAACTGAAATGAACAATTGTAGATGTAAATAAGAGGAACATAAATGAGCAAGATCAACAATTATAAGAACACGTCATTTGATGACGGAGTTTGTCCAGGAGGGACTACATCTTCGGGCCTTAGTGTCAAGATGGTGTAGGCCGCTGCATTATGTGTTGTATGAAGAAGATGTACATGGATGTGCTTTCCTATGACATACAAGGAAAAATTTCCCTCACGAAGGAGTGGCTTGACTTCTTTAAGAGATATTCCATTGCAGAACTCTCATACATAAAGAAAGACTCCTATCAGTATGACCATAGCTGACATGTAGCAAATAAGAGTATCCCGCCAATCTTGGCAAACAAGGGATCTCAACAATACACATAGCAAATAAGAGCATCCCGACAATGTGGCATAAAAGGGACTCATACATGACACAAATCCATAGATGAAAGTACATAAATAACAACACAAAGAAAGATCCGACAACTCATGTATCAATAGGGATCTGCAAGACATAATGCATCTCAAAGAGAAATAAATGAAGAAATACATGGAATCTACATCATATACCTCACACTGCCATTTGCTGAAGGCTGAGAAGCTCTGCAACTGAATCTGAAAACACCATCAATATTGTGGCATCGAGAAAGGAGAAAATGACTGCTCACATGCAGAAATCTGACACCGGCATAACCCACTTCCAAAAGTGGCTGAAAAATCAAAAAATCAAATGCAGAAACTAAGCACGCCATCAGACTCGTGGCATTGAGTAGTGCTGAAATGACATAAAATTTGTCCCATTTGGACAAAGTCAAAATTTCACCCTCCTGAAATTTGGCCTCAATCAAGGTTCCGCCTGCCTCTTTTCTGGCTCATGGTTCCACATGACCTGCAAATAAAAAAATAATAAGTCTGGAAATCCATGCATCTCCTTGGATTCCATGCCCATGCTTAGCTGCAAAATAGCATTAAAACTCATAATATTCGTGCTCCATCTTCGTTCTCCTTGGCCTTGGGCGCATTGTACAAATTATGGGTTTATATAAAAATTTGTGGGCGAACTTTACAAAGACAAGTCCGTTGGCCTAGTGGTGAAATAGGCGGTTTGTTAAGGAGAGATCGGGGGATCAAATCCCGCTTCTCCAAAAATATACATACATTTTTGTTGAAAAATAATATAATATTGTTTTTGGGGGTGGCCGGACCCGCATTGGGCGGCCCGCCCAACCATCTTCGTCATATACGATTCAACATTATATATATATATGGGTAACAAGTATGCACGTTTTATGGTGGACCCCCATGGGGTCCAGCGGGGTCATGGCCCGCCGGCCCATAAACATATATTTTTTGTTAATATGTTGTGGCCGTTGGTTGGGCTGCCCGTGGAGTGGGCCGGCCCTTGTGGCTGGGCGGGTTTGATTCCCGCTGGCCCATAATATGGTGCCGTGTATATGTGGAGGAGGGGGTCGACGGGGTTTGTCCACCCATCGCCCTTTTTTTTATATCATTTTTGTTTAATACAAACAAACTGGTCATTTTTTAAAATTCGGTTTTGGAACGTAGGAGGCAATTTAAATAGGCCACAAATTTTCCCAGAATCTGGCCTGAGCTTTCCGGAATCTGGTGGTTGGAAAAAGTCAAATTTGCGCCTTCCTTAAGGCTTTCCAGTCACCAAGTCAACCTGGAACTTTGACCACTTATAACTTCTTCATACGGACTCAGAATTGAGTGTCGTCTGCGCCATTGGAATCAGAAAGACGAGATCTACAACATGGACTTGGTTTAAGAGATTTTTGAACACTTTTATTTTTGAGCCTTTTACTCAAGCCACTTGTACTTGTACCTGATTAATCCACCTAGATCATCAGTATTTCCCATTTTTCCTGAAAATAAATGATAGCCATGGAATATTATTTTCGTTATCAAAGATCTGATAAAATAATCAGTCACCTAGTAATAATGTGAAATATAGTCTAACTATGTGCCTTGAATCAAGCAAAGGGAATCGTAATTACACTTTGACTTGGTTGTTTCTAATATGCTCGACCTCAGCTCCTTATCACATGATTTAGATTCATATACTTGATTTTCCAATGATCCAACATATTGTACTAGTGATTCCCAGGTGTGTGTGAGATGTTTTAGACCTCATTAGGGTGTGGCCCTTCAGGTAGCCCCCCACATTCCTATATGACCTCATATTGTGTTACAACCTCATATGTAGTTCCGCAAATTTGATGGGTTCGATTCCAGTGACTTGCAGCACCCACAACATGCATGTATCATTCAGATGATCCATCCAAATCTTCAAATCCCTTTCCTGTTCAGCAGGGCTTTTTTGGTTTTTATACCCTCCCCCCTCCCCATTTCATATGGAGGGGCCCTATTTATGTCTCATGTACTCAGATGTTATTGTATTTAGTCCTGGCCCATGTTTTTCTAGGTGCATTACGTATGTGGAATTCATTATATTATTTTCTAGCTCATTAATGCCATCATGTCATGTATAATGTATTATACATTTTGCAGCTTAGACTCACATTGTTGGGCTCACCATTATTCTTTGTACTTCTTCATCTCGGCGCGCATGGGTATGCCTCCCCTGCCTCATTGAGAATAGGTACTCCAACATAAAAGGATACTTGTATCACTTTGTAGGTCTCGCCCCCTCAATTAATTTCCTCTCTCACTTCGCTTCATTCATGTCTCTCTCTCACTGACTCCCCTTTGGTGTCTAATGATTGTGTTCAAACAATGTACTTCGGTCATACGATTTTCTCCTAACGCTCGTATGTTGGGGCTAAATTTGTTATCACTAAAAATTGGTCATCTAACAATTTATAATAAGATGGATCGAAGTACACCATGTAATACCAATTTTACCATAGTAAAATTTCTTTCACTATAAGAAATAATTTAATAAACCATATTTTATTAAGTTATTCTTGGTTAAAACAAGAAACCTCATGAGAAATAATCAAATAATCCTTATTTATTTGATTTTCCTCTAGGAATAATTAATTAAACCATTGTTAAATAATATTCTTGGTTATATTCAACCCAATTATGAGAAATAATTAGATAAATCATTATTTTTCTTATTTTTCTCGTTATTCGTTATTATTCCTTGTTAAATTTGACTAAATCACCTAGAAATAATTAGACAAATAAATATTTGTTTATTATTCTTTAACCACATTCATGAAATGATAAATAAATCATTTATTTGTTTATTATTTCTAAATGAAGGTATTTAATCAATTTAAATACTTTTTCCCTTCAACAAAATATAATAAAATATTCCAAGCGGTTAGATCTAGATCTTGGTTAATAATATTTTATTATTCACCATTATAGAGGATAACTCAAAATTTTGTTATAAATAGGAGGTTTTTCCATTTGTTCTTCACTTTGATCATTCTCATTGTCTCTATTATTTTATTTTTCCATTTGAGCTCCCACTTGAGTTCAACAAATGCTTTGGGTTTTGTACACCATTAAGAGAGAGAAATTTCTGAAGCTGAAGCATTGAGGACAACCAAGAACCCATCCCATTGAGGGGGACTGGTAACATTTACTTGTTTCCTTCCCTAGGTGTTATAATATAAAAATCATTCTTTCATCTTGTATGTTTGATACTTGGAGTTATTTTTGCATTAGTTACTATTTTTTTAACTATTTTTATTGCATAGATTTGGGTTTTTGCAGGATTTGTTCAAATTTTCTATTGCAGATCTAAAGAGTTACATAACCATTTCTGTTGTTAGGGCTATTCATCACTCATAGCTAAAGTAGGATTTTTTCATACACTTGCGATAATATTTTCCACTAACAACTCCTATGTTGTGGTGGTTGGAGTCAATTATATCTGTAACCCCCATTAACTATGCAGTATGGCAGAGTCATATATGGTTTTTAACATTGGTTACAATGGGTTGGTTAATACATATGATGAAGACTTGATACCAATCAGCACTTCCACAAGAGTTGTATAACGGATATGGCGCAGGAAGGTATGGAAATCCAGCAGATGTGGTGGAATATATGGCATGATTATGTGGCGTGAAATATTAACAGACCCTTCACCGTCGAGGAGAAGGTCATATGAAAATAGTTAATTCCACATACCACGGAGATTTGAAGCACAGGTCGAATGGTTATATACCATGCATTTATATGCTATAATGTTATGTATCATTTCAGTGTGGTTTATATACATATGCACCATGTGTAAACCATATGCATTATATGGTTATAGTATTAAAATGAAATGTGCCATATGAGTGGAGTTGATAAACTTTATTATAAGGTGGAAACCAAAGCATGAGGGTAAAACGTTGGTGTTTTAATGTAATTGCACTGGGTAAAGGTTGCCAACTAAAACAAAACCACATCTATGTATAGCCCGAGAGGTTCGACCCTGGAACATGCCTGAGATCTTATAAAACGTTTTCCATTACAATAGTGTAGAGGGAGTTGAATAGAGATTTGTAGAACATAGTTTTGTGTATGCATGTAATTATTCATTTAGGCATAACTTGGCCATCCTTGGGAATTTTTTAGAATGGAGACAGGAGTAGGAAAGTTGAGATAGAGGGCTTCTTTTTTTACAGTAACTAGAAGTTCCTGCATGCATAGTTCACTTGGTTAAATTCTATGTAACTAACCTTTTGGAGCATTTCTCATATAGCAGATACCCTTTCATGCAACGGATCCAAATTAAGCACCACCACCATGATCTAGGGTTTGGAGGTTTCTACGTAGGTTGCCCCTGGCAAACCCTCCTCTTTGCCCTTCAGGACACGACCATACTCCTGAAGAGCCCATAGGCTCACCCATGACAAAAACCAGCGGGGGGACAACAACTCCCCCCACCTCAGGCCTACCTCCCACAGGAGCGGCGACAAGGACTAACAACGATCGTCAGCAGAACTCTGGTCTGCTTAATGACACAATCGGGGCGACTCCCACAATGAAACCGACCTCCAAAACAGAAGAATAATTAGAAAACATCACTTCATCCACATGCATACCCAAAGCTACCACCATAACCAAGATCGAGCTCCCTATGCATCGAATCAATGAAAGAATCCAATTCATGAAGGACCATGCACTGATAGGAAAGTTCTTGGGGTTTTGGCCCACAGAAAAAGCCCTTTTAGGATGGATCACCTCCAAATGGAAGCCCAAGGGTGACATTGACCTTAAACTATGCGCCAAAGGTTTCCTCAATGTGATTTTCACATGCATTGAAGATAAAAATCAGATCATGGATGGAGAACCATACTTCTTCAACTCTGCGGGTTTATACCTGTGCAACTGGGTAGAATGCTTCAATCTAGACAAGAAAGATCTCATGTGGGCTCCAGTCTGGATCTGGCTCTACACCCTCCCCCAGGACTACTGGGATGAGCTGAATCTATGGGACATAGGAAATTCCCTATGATAATTCATCAAAACGGTGGAGGAAACCAAGATCAACCGACATGCAGCATACGTGTTGGGCCATGAATACAACCACTTTTTAACACTTATTTCATCCATTTTTACTCTTCTTTATCATGTCATTTATTATAATTTATCATATAAATCCATCTTATAATTATTTATGCTCTTATGGATGAATATTATTTCTTCTCCTTTATTTTTAATAAATTGATGATTATTATGCATAATTTTATCAATGATGGTTTACTAATATATTTTGTAATATCATTCATCATTTTAGCCTCCAAGATATTTTCCAGATTGTAGATTTGATTTCCAAATCATCATGAAATATTCCAACTCAGAAATTCGCTGGAATAAGAAGTTACAGTTTTTCGGTTAAGATTCTGGGCAAATGAAGAAGAATCTAGAAAATCTGGAACATGGGTTTTGTCCAGAACGGGCCCAATTAATTTTTCCAAAGAACAGTTTGCCAAAATTCGGCTTGTATTGAGAGAAACGCAGGTTTATTTGAGCATGATGTTCTTAGATTTGTTGTTGCGGTCGTCCTCCAAATCTCAGCTGCAAAGCCAAATTTGCCTTGCTCTTGTTGAAATATTGTTGAAAATGTATTTCCTGGATGATCAAGTTGTTGGGAACAATCCAATATCATTATGTGAGATCATATTTTCTATTTAATTTCTCCTCCTTCTGATTATAAAACGAAAACATGTATTGTGTATTGAAGAACAATGGATGATTATTGAATTCTCTTTGTACCATTTTAGTTCCTTGACTCTTGTGAGCGAAGAGAAAATGATGTAAAAGCTATTCATGTTTGATTAATACAAAGAGGCATTCTCGTTCCATTTCTCAAGTTCTGCAGTAACCTAGCGGTGCTTTCACCAGCGGTTGAGGGCCCGGCCCTGGTGGAGCAACCCGTTGTTTGTATTTCTATTCTTTAATTACTGTTGTGTGATAATCATGTTTGGTTTCATTACGATTGTAGAGTTAATTATTGTTGAATTGCTTATTGGTATTGATGTGTTATATTAACGAATCGTGTTGGTGTTTCTTTATGATTTAACAAGAATCTCAACACTGTATACTTTATCTTTTTAATACCTTAACGGAGCTTCGTTGTTCTATTTTCATTATGGTTTCATTCCACTTGTTGTTCCTCTTTATTGATATTCATTACAGATTTTTGTTCAATAGGATTGGTTATTCGATTCCTTTAATTCCAGTTTGCTATCCATTTACATTGCTATTCATTTCAATTGATTAATTGCAAAAAATTTGGTTTTGAGAGCTTTCCTAGTTTCCTTTCATTAGTAGCTTTTAGGTCAATTTCTATTTCCTTTTAATTTCTTTCAAGCAGGACTGTCAACTGTAGAGAACATTGGTTATTGCTTCCTCGTTCCTAGATTGATGGTCTTGTTCTAGTTTGATTTCAATTGCATCAATTTCTAGAAGATTGAGTTTGATTTCATTTTGATTGCTTTAAGATCACCAACTGTAGAGGATATAGGTTATTGCTTCCAAGTCCCTAGATTGGTTATCTTGCATCGATTTCTAAGGGAAAGAGTTACTGCTACTGCATCCCTGATCGATGTTTTGCAAGATTGATGTAGTTTAATCTTTCCATTCATGTCACTGTAATTAGATTTCTTTCCAAAGCATTTGTTATTTTCGCATTTGATATTTTGTACTACATCTTCACAGCATTTCTCTTAGATGAATTGTAGCCTCAGACAGAGTACACTCTTGAAATAAAAAGTCGATCTTGGATTGATAATTAATGTGATATAAATAGGTGTTAGAAATATACCTTTTTATGCACTTGACAATACGCATGAATCTTCATCTACATGAACATCACATAATCGCTCCCTGGTGAGGTAAGTCTGTTGCATGAAAATTATGAATGGATTCAAACTGTATATTATGAACATTTACCATTCAGATGTCGGAGGTGCCATCAACATGGGCAGTTATTCAGATATTTTTCCCTAAATCAAAAGGCAGCAATGAACAATGATTCAAATGATCAAGCCAATGAAGTGTTTACGAAAGTAGCAGGCAGTAAAAGGCACAACAAGAGGTCAAAATATAATAAGAATAAGAAAGCTCCAGTTACAAGCAACAACTTCGAAGACCTAGCTCAGCTGAATGAAAATGAGAGCGAACCTCCCAAAGACACAAGGCAATCTTTGCAAGAGAAACCCCAGACCTCAAAGACTCAACAAACCAAGATCCAACCGAAAGCCTTTCCGAAACTCCAAACCCCTATGCATGCATGGGACAACTATTATACCAATTTTTTGTCATCTAACTTGTTACTATTAGATGGACCAAAGTACACCATGTAAGACCAATTTTACCCTAGTAAAATTGCTTTCACTATGAAAAATAACTTAGTAACCCATAATTTATTAAGTTGCTTATGGTCTAAATAGGAAACCCCATGAGGAAATATTGAATAAATCCCTATTTGTTTGATTTTCCTCAAGGGATAATTAATTAAACAACAGTTTAATTAATTTTCTTAGTCATGTTTAGCCCAAAACAGGAAAATTAATTAGATAAATCATTATTTATATTATTATTTTCTAGGAATAATTATTTAAACATTATTTAAATAATATTCCTTGTTAAATTTGACTAAATCATTTATAAATAATTGAATAAATCACTGTTTTTTTAATTATTAGTCAACCATATTCTTAAAATAATAAATAAATCATTTATTTATTTGTTATTTACAAATAAAGGGATTTGACCAAATTCAAATTCTTTTTCCCTCCAACAAAAATAATAAAATATTCCATAAAAGTTGGATCTAGATTTGGTTAATAATATTTTAATTATGCACCAATATCTAGAGTAACTCAATATTTTGTTATAAATAAAAGGGTTTTTCCATTCATTCACTACCTTTTGTCGCCTAAAGATCGCTCTGGATCTATACTTTTGGTCTCACTTTGATCCTCCATCATTGTCATATTTTTCTATCTTGTTGCTTGTGAGCTCCCTTTGAGTTCCATTTTTGTCTGGTTTTTCTACACCATCAAGAGAGAGAGATCTTAGATCTGAAGCACTGAAGACATACAAGAAACCATCCCATTGAGGGGGAATGGTAACATCTTTCTGTGTTCCATTCCCAGGTGTCATAATTAGAAAAAATTTGAAAAATATTCTTGTCTTGTCTATTGGATGCATGGAGCAACTCTTTCTTTTATTTGTTGTTTAATGTCTTTAACTACATAGATCTAGATTTTGTAGCATTTATCTTGGTCAAATATCTGCAGATCTAAGGAAATTGGAAACAATATTTGATGTTAGGGTTATTTATTATGCAAAGATAGAGTGATATTTTTTCGTACACTTGCGATTAGAGTTCACACTAATAGCTGGCGACTCCACAAGGGTTTATAATTATGACCGGTGTAATTTTTCAGATCCCTGCATGACCAGCTACTTCAACCCCTAGGGTTTTTCTTCAACTTCTTGTTTTTCTTTTCTTGATGTTGTTTTTAAGCTTTAAAACCCTAAAACAATAAAAATTCTAACTTTCTTGTGTTTCTAGGCTTATTGTGCAGGTGACGGGTATTAATCACACCTGAGATGACACTTTTCTATGAAAACTGCTCCCAAGACAACCAGAAGTGCAGGTCACACTTTTTGGGCCAAAACCTGCGACCTCAACCTTTAGGTAGCAGAAAACCACCAAAGAACTACGACCTCTACAGAAAAAATGTCAGAAATTGCGACCTGAACTTTTTGCGGGAATTTTTCTGAGATTTTTCTAGGTTTGTCTGGACTACTTTTTAGGGTTGTCTGACCTCCCTCTCCACCCGTCTTGGACCTGTAATTTCTCAGTTTTACTCGTCGAAGTGGGAACCAAGCACCTTAGGACTTTAGTACGCTTCCACCTTTTTAGGAGGAGTTTAGCTGAAGCAGGTCGTCTGAGATTTCAATGTGTTCGGCCATTTTTTCAGATCTGATCCTATAATTTCAGATCCATTTCATATCAGTTATTTATCCTTCCAAAACACCTCTTTTTATTTTTTTTGGTCCTCTTTTGGGGTCCCCTCCATTTCCCTTCAGGTTGTAGCCTTTCTCCACCTCATTTTCAAGACTTTTCCCTCTGGTTTGTTGCTATTTTCTACACTTGTTTCCAGCAAATCTGACCTTCAGATCCCTGTCCTTCTTGACTTTAGATCCATTGGCCATTTTGTGTGTTTTGAATAGATTTTTCCCACCCATAGATTAGTTGTTGGGAAGCCCTCCTCCTTGGGTTTAAATTGATGCATCTTTAGCTTTTTATTTCCTGTCATATTCAGTTTAATTTACCATTATTTTCATATTTATTGCAGGTATACAACACCTTTTTTATTTTTTCTCTACACACATATGGGTTTAATTAAAATTAACACACTTATCACATACACGCACACCCTAAGTGAAGAGCGCCTGGTTTACACTGTCAGGCCAAGACTGTAACATTGTAATCAATTGATCTTGCACCTCCCTACCCTTGTTTTGACACTGTAATCATTTGATACTGCACCTCCTTTCCCTTGTTGGTCTCTCTTCCTTTTGTGATCCATGTCTATTTTCCCATCATTGCGCCTCCAAGGCATTTATCCTGGAGACTTCTTGGCCTTCATCCTCAGTTTCCAGTAGGTACTCCTCTTTATAGGGTTCAAGTTCGTCCTCCACCGAGTCCCTATTATGACTCTACTTCTGGTTCATCAAGTTCCCTATCTAGTTCTATCCCCAGTTATCCTCTTTTCACCTTCACCATGTCTGGTTCAGGACCTAACGTTGGTGGTATCCCCGGCCCTAATGCTGGGAATACTACTAGTGGGACCGCAACAGGAACTATCCCGGCTGCTCCCTTGCTCCCTTATATGGCAAGCCTCAGTCTTCCCGATTTTAACCAGTTGATCAATGACCCCATAAACCATGATCCTGGTTAGCCTACTATGCCAACCAAGCTCCCTTCATACATCCCCAAGTTTGAATTTCTTGCTAGAGAGGATCCTACAAACCATGTTCGTTCTTTCCACATGTCGTGTTCATCTAACTCCATCACCGATGACTCTATCCATCTTCTGTTGTTCTAACATATGCTTACTAGAGAAGCTTCTAAGTGGTATGTCAACCAGGCCTCCTCCTCTCATACTACTTTTTAGACTCTTGACAGGGATTTTCTGTCTTACTTCCATCTTCCCCTTCGTTATGACACTAGCACCAAACTTTTGACATCTTTCTATCAATCGCCTGTGACCCGCCTATCCAATCATGTCAAGGAATGGCAGAGAAAAAAGAGCCTATGTCAAGACCCTACCTTCGAAGACCGTGTCTTCATGGATTGGTTTCTCAAATCCCTTTTTCCTATTATTGGCAAATATGCCGCATCTCATTTCCCTTAAATCGAAGAATCTTCCCTCCAGATTGCATTGAAATGTGACCTGATCTACACACAGCCTGGTTATGTTTATATCGTCTTACCTAATATCACTAGACCCAGTCATGCCAACACACCAGGGGCATCCCATGTCACCAACGGTATCATTGGAGCCCTTTCTCATCCATGCACTCATCCTCCCATGGGTTATGGTTTCCCTTAGGGAGGGGCCAACTCCCCAAACACTCTCCCCCCTCCCGGTAGCATGTATCCAGGTTACAACATGCCTCCTCTTTTTTCCAAACCTATTTACCACAATGCTTCCCAACCTCCTTATTATCCATATCCACAGCTTGGTGCTCCATCTCCTCCAACATTAGCACCTCAGCCTCCCTTGCCTTCTCAACCCCTACAACAGTATCCACCACCCCCCCAGGGTCAGGTGTATGCACGACATCGTGCAACTAATCCTCCTACTTCCAAAAAGAAGAGGAAAGGCAACCAAAACAAATATGCCCCACATAATACAAGACCCAATCCCCAAGGGAATACACCTAACACTACTAACCAACAATAGGGCACTCAGCCCAAGTAGGACAGGCCTGTTTGCATGAAAAAACTTTATTCTTGTTGTGGTGTCTATGGTCACAACACCCATGATTGTCCTCTTTTACCTCAGATGCGGCAGATATGGGAAGCTCAACTAACGTCCCGAGGACATCAAGCCTCCCCTTTGGTTCCTCCTAACGTTGCACCTATCCTACTGGTTATGTTTACCAATCCTTTCCCCGAGCAAGGATTAGTAGCTACCCAACCACCTGAAAGTGAGGTCGCCACTCAACCTCCTCCATCTGGTACCTCTAATTACCATATTATCATGATAAACTATGACCAGCCCATTATTTTTTACCTCAACCTTCAGACTTGGTCCCGTCACTATAACAAGCCCCCCACTATGTCTACCCCCGAGCCCCCTTCTTTAGGTCCCACAAAGCCTCTTTGAACACCCAATGGCCCTTTAATAATCCCTCAGTCTAAGGGAAAGGTTCATACCAAGATCCCCAAAGGTCCATTACGCTGAAAAATTATTTCTGGTAAAACTGACCATTCATATAGTATAGTAGATGACTTGGCGCAATCCCCTGCTGCCATGTCAATGCTAGAAGTCCTCCAGTCATGCCCTTCACAAAGAAAATCTCTACTAACTACCATGATCACTGTGGATCATTAAGATGATCATTTTATTGTCTTCAATGTTGACCGGTCATAAAATCCCCCCCTTCCTGCCTCTGTCGCCTTCCAAATCCCTATCAAGATTCGGAATGCCAATGTCTCCCGTTGTATCATTGATGAGGGGGTATCCACCTGTGTGATGTCTACTTCAGTTTGGAAGCAACTCGGATCCCTTGAGTTGGCTCCTTCCACTATCACCCTCCGAGCATGGGATGGCTACTCTTCCCAACCCCTTGGCATGTTCCGCAATTTTCCTATTACTCTTGCGGGAAAGAATATTTGTGTTGATGTAGAAGTCATTGATTCCCCTTTATATTACAACATTATATTGGGCCATAGCTACACTTATGTGATGTATGTTTTCCCATCTGTAGTTCACCGTAAGATGTGATTTCCTCACAATGGAAAGATTGTCACCATCGACCAGTTGACATATTACGAACCGAAGTCTCAGACCTCCCCTGAGTCCATCATTTCTTCGGTGGCCAATAAAAAAATAGTCAAACCTCTTACCAGTGTTTCACCCAGAGTCTACATGTATTCCTCTTTTCTTGGTTCATTCCCTGGTCCTTCTCCTTCTATCTCTGATCTTGGCTCATTGAATTTTTGCTTGATGCAATCGTCTCGGTCTGACCTCAAACGGACTAGTTCAACTAGTCAGGAACCCCACCCTCTACAACCTACTCCTAGTACCTTAACTCGGCCTTTAGGACCCCCTCCTCAAGGCCCCTCATTTGCAGCTAGTATCCATGAGCCTATCTACCCTCCTAGAACATTTCCTCCTGGCCTTAACTATCTTATAGTTGTCCCGCCCAGCCATTACCCCTCTGGTCAGATACCGTTTCTTGCTCCCCCTCCTAGAGTATTCTTAGTATCTGTTATAGTTACCTTATCTCTTCCTAACATGACCTTGGGGATCCCAGTCTGGTACATTGATCCCCTAGCCACTATCCCACCTGGTCAACACAAACCTTATCTTGATTTGACCCCGATCCAACTGGTCACCATGACCCCTCCCTTTGCTTCTATGCCACAGCCACCTCAATAGGAACCTACTCCTATTACGAAAGCTTCGGGTGAGGGGGAAAAGCTCGTGAGAAGGCAGCTAAGGACAAGGCTGCCCAAACAACCACTACACCTCCAAAGCATACCACTTGGTGTACTTTGTGTGATGTTTTCGGTCATGCCACCCATATATGTCTTGAATTGCCTCATCTCAAGCCCATGGTCAATGAAGCATTTCTGGAGTCTGGTAACCCAGAGGTCTATGTCACTATACCTGATTCAGTCCTGAAACTCAAGTCTTTGCACACAAATTATCCGTGTGCTTTGTGTGATTTCCATGGCCACTACACCCACCTCTGTCCACGCTTCGATGACTACTCTGCAAGCGTAATGAGTCCCCCTATCCCTTGCTTGTGAGTTTTGCTTCGACTGAACCAGAGGTCTCGCCTACTCCCATTGAAATTCCCCCTCCTGATGTCGAGATGACAGAGCCTATGACCACCATTTTCTACCTATCATCATCCATGACACCCATAGTGAAAGATCCCTCTAGGACTTCCCCTTCCTCTTTGTCTGACCTCCCTTCAGCAATCACCCTGGGCTCAACATCGATAGATCCCTTATCTTCTTACTCTTCCATCACCCCCCATGATGATGCATATGTGAACCTTTATTCTCGTGATGATGAGCTAGGTAGCTCTACCGCATCATGTGGTCTCCCTTCGTCCAATCACCCCATATTCCATTATGATGAAGACATTATGGAAGCGATGACCACCCCCGACTTTCTGTGGGATGACATGCACCATCGTGCTTACTTCCTCCAAAATTTGTTGAATGACCAATATGTTGTGGAAACAAAAGACTTCATTCCTGATGAAGTCGATTGGCTTAGAAATCCCATCCCTGCAACTGATGCTTTCGAAGAAGGAAATATGGCCAATATCTCTCCTATCATTAAAATAAACATTTCTGACAAACCAGCTGTAGAATAAAACATTACTTTGGGTGCCCAATGCACCCTCAAAGAAATTTAGTCTTACACCAAGTTATTTAATGAATTCCACAATGTTTGCACCTGGTCCTATTGAGAAATTCGTAGACTTGATCCCACCATTGTCGAACACCATATCGATACATGGCCCGATGCCAATCCTATCTGTTAAAAGTTGAGACCCATTAATCCTTCCAGATGAGAGGATGTCAAATCCGAAATCGATAAGCTCAATAAAGTTGGTTTTATATATCCCATTGAATACACCAATTGGGTGTCCAATCCGGTTCCCATTTTCAAGAAACGAGGCACCATCTGTGTCTGCACTAAATTTCATGACCTGAACAAAGCTTGTCCCAAGACAACTTCCCCACACCATTCATTGACCAAATCATTAATGAGTGTGTGAAGGCACGAGGTTCTATCCTTCATGGATGGTTTCTCTGGATATAACAATATCGTTATCCGTCATGCTGATCAGCTTAAGACTACGTTCATTAGTCAGTGGGGAAAATTTTCTTATAGGGTCATGTCATTCGGCCTTAAGAATGGCGGAGCCAATTTTTAGCGGGCCATGTCATACTGTTTCCATGACTTGGTTCATATTACCCTTTCTTATTTTGAAGACCTTATTATGTGTTCTAAACATCGGGTGCAACACCTCCATGATTTTCATACCATCTTCCTCCGATGTCGCAAGTATAATATCCACCTCAACCTGCTGAAGTGTGTTTTTTGTGTTCCTATCGTTCGTCTTTTATGCTTCATTGTGTCTAAATATGGTATAACACTTGACCCCTTGAAATTTAAAGCCATCATTGAGCTTCCTATTCCTCATACCTTATGCCAGTTACAAAGCCTCCAAGACAAAGCTAATTTCCTTTGCCAGTTCGTACCTAACTATGCCACCACCGCACATTGGTTCCTTAGACTCCTCAGATCTAACATTCCATTTTTTTTGGATGACTACGCTCAAGATTCTTTTTATGCCCTGAAAAATGCTCTCACCTTCGCTCCCTTGATTCGTCCCCCTGACTTTAATAGGGATTTCATCCTATACATCTTAGCCTCCACCCATTCGATCATTAGGTTCCTTATTCAGGAAGAAGACAATAGGATCGAGCATGTTATCTATTAGGTCAGTAAGAACCTTGTAGGCCCCCCCATGTCCTACTCACATGAAAAGAAGTTAGCACTGGCTGTCGTGTTCTCTATCCAAAAACTTTGTCATTATATCCTCATGCGTTCCACCAAGGTCGTGACTAATTCCAACCCTATGGAATTCCTATTGAGCCGCCAGATCATTAATGAGAAGTATGCTCATTGGATCTTTATCCTCCATGAATTCAATCTCGAATTTGTCACACAAAAGAATAAGAAAGGTTTATCCCTCGCTAAACTCATTTCTGAATTACCTACCGGTACACAGGATCCTTCAATTAATGATGATTTTCTCGATGAACATTTTTTTTCCATTACCACAAATGATCGTTGGTATGGTGACATCCTAACTTATTTTCCAACCCAAAATTTCTCCCTCCATATTGATCGTGATGCTCGATGATGTATCCAGCACCAAGCCCCCCGCTACCTTCTCATCGATGACAACCTTTACCATTGTGGTGTAGATACTATCCTTCATCATTCTCTCATGCACGCTGAAGCTGAGAAAGTCCTCAATGCCTTCCATAGCGGCGCTTGTGGTGGCCACCTCTCCAGTCTCGCTACTGCCCAGAATATCATGTGAGATGGGTACTTTTGGCCTTCTCTCTTCAGTGATTGCATTGAAGTAGTCAAACACTATTCCAATTTCCAACATTTCGCCCCAAAGGCGCGAGCTCCTCCAGCTCCCCTCCATCCTGTCATCTCAGCTGGTCCCTTCTGTAAGTGGGCCATAGAATTTATGGAGTGTCGACCTCCATCTGCTGGTAACCACAAGTATATCATCGTGGCGGTTGATTATTTCACAAAATGGGTTGAGGCCATGCCAACGTTCAACAACACAACAACTACTGAAGCCCTCTTTTTCTTTAACCATGTTATTTCTCAATTCAGAGTTATGAAACAATTGGTCTCTAACCATGGCTGACATTTTGAAGATGAGATATGGCGAGATATATCCCCTCTATTAGGCTTTGAGCACCAATATTCATCCTCCTATTACCCCTAAGGTAGTGGCCAAGTTGAAGCGGTCAATAAAATCCTTAAAACTATGCTTCAACGGATGGCGAATAAGCAAAAAAAAACTAGAACCTTATGCTCTTCCATGCTCTATGGGCCTATAGAACTTATGTTAAAATCGCCACTAGGTTTACTCCTTTTCACCTTGTTTTTGGTGAGGAGGTATTGCTACCGATCGAGTGTGAGATTCCCTTCCTTCATCTAGCCGTCGAACTTCTCCTTGACACCCACCCTTTAGAAAAACAACTTATCATGCTTGAGCAAGCTTCCGCAGACTGTAGTGTTTCATTTCAAACCACCGAAGCGGCTAAGAAGCACACCAAAGCTCAATATGACCGAAAATTCCACCATCGTACTTTTCACAAAGGCGATCTTGTTCTAGTGTATGACTAGGCTCATGATGTCCTCGGTCATGGGAAGTTTGACTCATTATGGATAGGCCCTTACATCATCAGTAAGGATTTGGGTAAAGGGGCATACCTCCTAGAGGATTTCGAAGGCCACCTATATAATCCTTGTAATGCACTCTATCTTAAGAAATACTACCCTTAGCATTTCCCTCCTGAAATGCACGTTTTATTTCTTTTATGTAGCCAGCTTTTGATTTTTGTGATTTGATACTTCACCCAGAAACCTTTCTTCCATGAAGGTTCACTTCACCACTCCTAAAATCTAATTTCTTCACTTGCAACACTTGTACTTGGGGCACCACTTTTCCTTCATACTTGTCCATGATTGTGTCTATTTTGGTCATGAGTAACCATCTCGTACTCACATTTTTATGGTCCCCACTAGACCTATCCTGTGTGGCAGCATCATTGAGTCGCCCTTGTGTAGAGCATCTGAGTTGAGTCATCATCGCATCCATAGAGTCTATCATGAGTCCCTTTGTACCCGATATAGTCCTCCATCCTTCATTGCTTTGTTCCCATCTCTTGTCGCACATTTTGGCCTTAAGTCATGCTATCCCCTATCCCCTCTGGTGTTGTGTCAGTTGCTGCCAGGTCATCCATGCCCTTTATGCTCTAACAAGGTAATTCGTTAGCCCGCTACTCAGTACCCGCCATTCCACCATTATCCCTAGTGTCAGTCGATCAGTCACTCTACTATTATCTCTCGTGCCCTAGTTGAGGATCCCTTATTTACTTACCTATGGTGGACCTCCTTCTATCAACATCATCTTATGCATTCCAGAAGACAGGTCTAGAGGGTGGTATACCTTGGTTCCAGTTTCCACTCTTGTTCGGTGCCTCAGATTAGGAAAAGGGACTCTTTATTTCGCTTTGAATTGATTTTTTCTTAGCTTCAGCTCCTTATGGCATGATAGAGATCCATATAATTGATGGTTCAGTGATGCAGCAGATTGTACCAGTGATTCCCAGGTGTGTGTGACATGTTTCAGACCTCATGAGGGGGTGGCCCTTTAGGTAGCCCCCCACACACCCGAATGAATTCTCTATTACAGCCTTGGATGCAGGTCCATATATTTGATAGTTCTGGCCTCAGCCTCTCGCAGTGCCTCATTAGTTTGCATGTATCATTCAGATTTTCAAAGCCCTTTCCTATTTTACAGGGCCTATTTTCTTGTACTTATATCTCATGTACTTAGATATTATTGTATAAGTCTTGGCCGTTGTCCCAGGCATAGTATGTATGTGAGATCCATTATCATGCCTTTATCTGGCCCATGTTTATGCTAGCATGTACTATATAGTTCAATCCCTTTTTTACTAGACACGTTATTCTTTGTACTTTGTTATCTCAGCGGGCATAGGTATGCCTCCCACGCCTCATGTAGAATAAGTACTCACTCATAAAAGATACTTGTCGCACTTGGAGGTCTCGCGTCCTCAGGGTCTTGTTCTCTAGCGCTTTAGTCTAGCTTATATTTCTCTCTAGGGGGGCAATATATTATACCAATTTTTGGTCATCTAACCTATTACTATTAGATGGACCAAATTACACCATGTAAGACCTATTTTACCATAGTAAAATTACTTTCACTATGAAAAATAACTTGGTAGTCCATAATTTATTACGTTTTTTATGGTCTAAACAAGAAATCCCATGAGGAAATATTGTATAAATCCCTATTTGTTTGATTTTTCTCAGGGGATAATAATTAAAAAATAGTTTAATTAATATTCTTGGTCATTTTAAACCCAAAACAGGAAAATTAATTAGATAAATCATTATTTATCTTATTATTTTCTAGGAATAATTATTTAAACATTATTTAAATAATATTCCTTGTTAAATTTGACTAAATCATTTATAAATAATTGATTAAATCGCTTTTTATTTAATTATTACTCAACCATATTCTTAAAATAATAAATAAATCACTTATTTATTTATTACTTACAAATAAAGGTATTTTACCAAATTCAAATTCTTTTCCCCCCCAACAAAAATAACAAAATATTCCATAAAAGTTGGATCTAGATTTGGTTAATAATATTTTAATTATGCACCAATATCTAGACTAACTCAATATTTTTTTATAAATAGAAGGGTTTTTCCATTCATTCACTACCTTTTGTTGCCTAAATATTTCTCTGGATCTATGCTTTTGGTCTGACTTTGATCCTCCATCATTGTCATATTTTTCTATCTTGTTGCTTATGAGCTCCCTTTGAGTTCCATTTTTGTTTGGGTTTTCTACGCCATCAAGAGAGAGAGATCTTAGATCTGAATAGCTGAGGACATACAAGAACCCATCCCATTGAGGGTGACTGGTAACATCTTTCTATTTTCCCTTCCCAGGTGTCATAAATACAAAATTCTTTAAAATGTTCTTGTCTTGTCTATTGGATGCATGGAGCAACTCTTGATTTTATTTACTGTTTAATGTCTTTAACTACATAGATCTGGATTTTGTAGCATTTATCTTGGTCAACTAACTGCAAATCTAAGTAAATTGGTAGCCATATTTGATGTTAGGGCTGTTTTTTATGCACAACTAAAGTGAGATTTTTTTGTATGCTTGCGATCAGAATTCACACTAACAACAAATCTACAATGAAAGGAAAAGGAACGACACTAGATTAAATCCTAGAAGCCATGGAAGAAGAACCAGAGATCATTGACTTTGGGGACCTGGATCTCATAGGGTTAGAATATGCATGCAACAAGAAGGAATTTCTTTCAATACCCTAGCAGTAGATCCAAAATCTAGAGGAAATCCTCACTCGAGCATAACAGATCCCCTCCCTGGGCATACAAGGAGGTACGCTCTTGAACAGTAAATTTATTCTGAAAGGATCCAGCAAACGAGGTAGAAAAATAGATCTAGAGAGAATATTTTAAATGGGCAGAGAGATGGTAGAATCTGGGAGATTCCCCATGTTAACCTGATTCTATTTCTTTATCCCCAACCCCCCTCAATGAAGATCATCTCATGGAATATCAGAGGGCTTAATAGCCCCACAAAGCATAGGATCATCAAGAAAATAATTACTGAGGAACATCCCGCAATTTTCTACATGCAAGAAACCAAATGTTCCAGCTCCACTCTGGATACAATCTTCAAAAGGATATGGAAAGGCTGCAAAACACTAGTGGTGGAAGCCAATGGAGCTTCAGGAGGACTGGAAATCATCTGGAACCCCCACATTATCACCCTAGAGAACTGCCATGCTAATATACATTTCATTCAAGCCAACTTTCATTTGATTAGAACTACCATCCATGGATTTCTCACGAATGTCTACAACATTTTTATCTCAATAACCAACGAACTCTACCTTTATGGCTGCTTGGAGGAGATTTCAATATGATAGCCAATCTACAGGGAAAAAAGGAGGAAGGCCTCAGCTAGATATGGATAGCATTGGGTTCAAGAAATTCATCCAAGACAATCACCTCATAGATCTACAAACTTCCAATGGCATCTTTACTTGGAACAACGAAAGAGGAGGTACCCAACAAATCGCTTCCCGATTGGATATTTTTCTCATTACAGAAGACTTCATACATATAGGGGGAGATCTTGTAGCCACCATCATCCCGGCCACTAGCTTTGACCACTGGGTGATACAGCTTCAATGGCTCAGACCGGGTACACCCACACCTAAACCCTTCTTCTTTGAACATTGTTGGATTAGATTGGTCTTCCTACTTTACACCATGCCAAGGCACAAAAATGTATCAGTTCCAGATGAAACTGAGGATGCTCAAAGGGAAACTGAAGGTGTGGAACAAGACCACCTTCAGCAACATCTTCAAAGACCAGTGAAAACTGGAACAGCAAATGAAGCAGCTCCAACAAATAATCATCTTAGAAGGACATTCAGAAAACTCAAAGAATAAGGAAACATCACTAAAAACCTAGCTAGAAGAGAGAAAAATCTAGGAAGAGATCCTATGGAAACAAAAATCCTGGATATGCTGACTCAAAGATGGAGAATGAAGCACAAAATTTTTCCATCGCTCCACCATTCAGCATAGGATGCACAACAAAATCATAGTTCTCAAAAATCAGAATGGGGAGTGTCTGGAAAAGCAAGAGGATATCACGGAGGAGCTACGCAGTCACTTCAAGGATATCCTCCAATAACTCAACGCCCATCGACATGCAACCATAGGAAGAATCACTCAGCACATACCCAAATTGGTCATGGAAGAACATAACCGGATGCTACTTAAATCTACCACTCTGGAAGAAGTTAAAAAACCAGTATTCCAACTAAAGGAAGGGAAAGCTCCAGGCCTGGACGGATTCACCACCAACTTCTTCCACTTCTTTTGGGAAACCATCAAAGAAGAGGTTTGGGATGTAGTAGAGGAATCGTGCCCCACTCACTGGCTTCTACCGGCTCTCAACGCCACCTTCCTCACTCTCATACCAAAGGAAGACAACGTCGCTTCGCCAAGTAAGTATAGACCCATAGCACTCTACAATGTTATTTAAAAAATCATTTCCAAAGTTATAGCTAACATATTGAAGCAGCTTCTACCCCTAGTCATCTCCCCAGAGAAAATGGGCTATGTTGAGGGTAGGAAAATTCTTGATGGCATCATTTTAACCCATGAAGTCATCCACTCCCTTAAGACCTCCAAAAAACCTGTTATGCTTCTAAAAATTGATCTGTCCAAGGCTTTTGAAAAACTCAGTTGGGATATCCTCCCCCTTTCTATCCATTCTGTTCAATGGCATACCTTCGGTAACCTTTAATCCTTCTAGAGGGATAATATAAGGAGATCCTCTCTCGCTCTTAATTTTCATTATTATGGAAGAAGGTATGTGATGCCTGATAAAAATTTATGTCTACTCGGGTACCCTTCAGGGAATTCCCCTCCACAACCTCCCCCCCATATCCCACCAAAAATTTGTGGAAGACAACATGATAATGGTACACCCCTCAGTCTAGGGAGCTCGATCCCTTAAATATCTGCTCAACTGCTTCTCTGAAGCATCTGGCACAGAGGTCAACTTTGAAAATTCTCAAATCTTCTTCTTCCACACTCCCCCTATCACCCAGCACGACATTGCCCACATTTTGGGCTTCTCCATAGCCTCCTTTCCTTCCAAATACCTTGGAGCCCCTCTCACAAACTCAGCCATAAATCACACCTCCTGGCGAGCGCTGCTAGATAGAATGAAAACCAAATTATCCAACTAGACCCATCGTTCCCTCAACTTAGCTAGATGCATGGTTCTCATCAATGTTTTCCTTCAGTCTCTCCCCATCTATCTCTTCTCTGTTCTAGCTGCTCCAAAATGGGTCCTCAAAACTATACGCAACTTGAAAATTAATTTCCTCTAGGGAGGAACTAAAGTGAAAAACAAATGGGAACTGGTCAACTAGAAGGAGGTCTACAAACTGAAAGTACACAGTGGACAGGGGTTCTAGATCTATATCATAGAAATAGCATCATGCGAGCTAGTATATGGTGGAAATGGGTCTCCAACCCTCACACACCTTGGGAAAACCTATGGGTGGCCAAATATGCAAGGAATTGAACCAAAGAGGACCTAATCAGATTAAACATAGATCCAGGAGGATCCCAAATATGGAATGCAGCAAGCCACCAAAAAAATTTGATCCAAACCCATAGCTTCTAGGAATTGCGTAGTGGTACTCAAGTCAGACTCTAAGAGGATTCTTGGTAGCAAAAGCCCCGTCTTTCCTCAATTTTTCCCAGACCCATTTGGAGCACCTTTTTTCATGCAAGGAAACATAATGACGTCCAATATTTATGGACCAATGATACAACTCAGGGCTACAGGACCTGGCTTCACACTGACAGATGGTGAGAAGACTGGAACAATGAAAATCGCAGAGAAATTTGGGGGGAACTAATAACTAAAAGAATAATAAGAGCCCAACAGGGACCCGATATTCTTCAATGGAGCCATACTCCAAGTGGAAACTACTCCACCAAGGAAGCCTATAGTCTCTTAAAACAACAGAACCCACATCCTACCAATAAAATATGGAAGAATATATGGTCTTCCAAAATCTGGCCCAAAGAAGCTACCTTTATATGGTTGCTCAGTAAACGATGCATCCTCACATGGGAGAATCTATTGAAACGAGTTTTTTTTGGGATCCTCAATATTCCCTCTTTGCCAGGGATACCATGAAACCATCAACCACTTGTTGGACCTCTGCCCCATATACAACACCCTATGGGACAAGATTGAAACCCTTTGCATACGTACCAACAGAGAAAGGGGAAACATCATCAACACCATCAACAAGTGGATGGAAAAACCTTACTCTAGCAACCTTATGAATTGACTCTGGCAGCTGATTCTAGGCCTCCTTATCTGCAACATATGGAAATAAATAAACAGTTATATATTTAAAGACAAGGCCTCCAACCAAGATAACATCTGAGCAAGGCTACACAACAATCTCACATAAACTCTTGCCATAACTCCTTGGAGCAAGGAATATCTCCCGACAACTACTGATGAATGAAATATTTGGAAAAACTCGCATATGAGCATCAACACCCCCTTGGATAAACCCCTAGGGAATTTTGAGAGAACCATCGCACCTGAACAATGGAATCCCCCACCAACTGGTTCTTCAAATGCAGCTTCGATGGAGCCTCCAAAGGCAACCCTAGGAATGATGGATTTAAAGTTATCTTCAGAAAATCCCATGGTAAGCCCCTTCTGGTCTTCTACGGAAACATGGGATGGGACAGCGACAACTCCATGAAGTTAGAGGGACTCATCCAGGGCAAAGCAGAACCATTGAGTTCAAATATTTTCCACTGGAAGTGGAGGGAGACTCGCAAATCATCACTCAGGGTACCACTCAAATTCTTCATTGTTTCTCCTCCACAAAGGTCTCCACCAGCTGGAGGATCACTAATAGGCTCAAACTCCTAGAATAGTTGATTCAAAATCACATGGAAATAAATTTTCACCATGTGCGCAGAAAAGTGAACATTGTTGTGGATCTCCTAGCCAACAAGGGTGTGGAAAGCCACAACACGCTACATTACTCTAACCTCTCTTAGATTGAGGACGAATCCTTACGCATGGAATGCCAAAATCTCATCCAAAAGGACCATCTCTCCTCGGATGCGGGTGACATTACGTGCACACATGAAAACATTACCTCCCACGTACAAGCTGATGAAGATCTGCAATGCATGCATTCACATGAAGTGGAACCACCTCTCTGCAATAATTCTCATGAGGTTATGGAGGCATGAGATTACAAAGATATGCAATTGTTACACCATTTTTTGGTCATCTAACCTATTATCATTATATGGACCCTAGTACACCATGTAAGACCAATTTTACCCTAAGTAAAATTGCTTTCACTATGTAAAATAACTTAATAAAACACATTTATTAGGTTGTTTATGGTATAAACAGGAAACCCCAAGGGGAAATATTAAAAAAATCTATAATTGTTTGGTTTTCCTTGTGGAATAATTAATTAAGTGTGACCTGGCCTATTCATGAGCTCTGAGTACCTAAACCGAACTTTCAATTCACTGAAAAGAAAGAGTAGGGTTAGGCCTCTTACCTGCAACTGACGGATATTGATTCCAACGGTCGGTTTGTCCGCTACGATTGCCACAAGATTTAGGGCCTTCTCTCCTCTCTACATTCACCACAGCTCCACATGCAAATGAGTGAATTTGGAGGGAAAATGCCTTATTAAAGGATAAACCCTTGTTTTTTATTTTTCATGTTGCGTCCCAACCGTAGCTCCATTTACCAAACCGTCTGTACCGTTGGAAAGCTCTCATCGAGCCCTCAAATGGGTATCTGTTATTTTTTAGTGATTTGATACTTCACCAAGACACATTTTTTCCAAGAAGCATCACTTCACCCTTCTTCAAAATCGAATTTCTTCACTTGCAATGCTCGTACTTGGGGCACCACTTTGCCTCCATACTTTTCCACACTAATGTTGAATTTCGTCGTGCGTTGCCATCTTGTACTGATGCATTTATGGTCCCCATTGGACCTTTTCTGTGTGGCAGAACCATTGAGTAACCCTTGTTTAGAGCATATGAGCTGAGTCATAATTGCATTCATGGAGTCTATACTGAGTCCCTTTGCATCCCATCATAGTCTTCCATCCTTCATTGCCTTGTCTCTCTCTCGTGTCGCCCATTATAGCCTACAATCCTACTGCCCCTTATCCCTTTGATCTCGTGTCAGTCGCTACCAGGTTATCCATGCCCTTCATGCTCTAGCAAGGGAAGTCATCCGTCCGCTACTCAGTACCCCCCATTCCATCATCATCATTGGTGTCAATCTGTCAGTGGTTCTATTATTTTCCTTCGTGCCTTAGTTGAGGACCTCTTATTACCTCACCTAAGGCGGATCTCCTTCTGTCGACATCAGCTTCTCCATTCTAGAGGACATGTCTAGAAGGCAGTGTATCTTAGTTCCAACTTCCATTCTTGTTCGGCACCTTGGATCAGGCAAAGAGACTCCTTACAGTCCTTTGACTTGATTGTTTCTCAGTTCCAACTCCTTCCAGCATGATTGAGATCCATATGCTTGATGATTCAGTGATGCAACAAATGAGACCGATGACTCCTGAGTGTGTGTGAGATGTTTTAGCCCTCATGAGGGGGTGGCCCTATAGGTAGCCCCCCACATGCCTAGATGACCTCTTCATTACAGCCTTAGATGTAGCTCCATATATTTGATGATGTTGGCCTTAGCCGCTTGCAGCGCCTTTATGATTTACATGTATCAGTCAGATTTTGCGAGCCCTTCCCCATTTATAGGGGCATTTGGGTTGTATTTGTATCTCATGTACTCAGATATTATTATATAAGTCTTGGCTGTTATCCCAAGCACATCATGTATGTGGGATTCATCATTATATCTTTTATCTGGCTCATGTTTATGCCATCCTATACTTTGTGGTTCGGTCCCTTGTTTACTGGATGCACTATTCTTTTGTATTTTGTCTCGGCGAGCATAGGTATGCCTCCCCCACCACCTTTAGTACAGTTACCCACTCATAAAAAGAGACTTGTCGCACCTGTAAGTATCGTCTCCTCAAGGTCTAGTTCTTAAACACATTAGTCTACCTTACATTCCTCTCTCTGACTTCCCTTTTGATGTCTGGTGATTGAGTTCTTACAACGTACTTCGTTCATACGATTTTCTCCTAACACTCGCATGCTGGGGGGCAATTTGTTACACCATTTTTTGGTCATATAACCTATTATCATTAGATGGACCCAAGTACACCATGTAAGACCAATTTTACCCTAAGTAAAATTTCTTTCACTATGTAAAATAACTTAATAAAACACATTTATTAGGTTGTTTATGGTCTAAACAGGAAACCCCAAGGGGAAATATTAAACAAATCTATATTTTTTTGGTTTTACTCATGGAGTAATTAATTAAACAATAATTTAATTATTATTCCTGGTCATATTTAACCCAAAACAAGGAAATTAATTAGATAAATCCTTATTTATCTTATTATTTTCTCGGAATAATTATTTAAACCTTATTTAAATAATATTCCTTCTTAAATTTGACTAAATCATTTATAAATAATTGAATAAATCATTATTTATTTAATTATCATTCAACCACTTCCTTAAAATGATAAATAAAGCATTTATTTATTTATTATTTACAAATAAAGGGATTTGACCCAAGTCAAATTCCTTTCCCCTCCAACAAATATAATAAAATATTCCATAAAAGGTGGATCTATATTTGGTTAATATTATTTTAATCATGCACCAAGATCTAGAATGACCTAAGTTATAAATAGAAGGGTTTTTCCTACCATTCATCACCTTTTGTTGCCTCTTAGATCACTCTAGATCTATACTCTTGGTCTGACTTTGAGCCATTATTATTGTCATATTTTCTATTATTTGTTTTGTGAGCTCCCTTTGAGTTCTATGTATGTCTGGGTTTTCTACACCAACAAGAGAGAGAAATTCTAGAGCTAAAGTGTTGAGGACTTCCAAGAACCCATCCCATTGAGGAGAATTGGAAACACCTTTCTTGTTTTCCTCCCAGGTGCCATTAATATAAAATTCTTCAAAAAATATCATTCTTGTCTTGTCTATTGGATGCATGGGGAAAAACCTTATTTTTACTACTTAATGTCTTTTTATGCATAGATCTGGATTTTTGCAGCATTTGTCTTGATCAACTAACTGTAGATCTGATGATATTAGCAGCCATATTTTGCTGTTAGGGCTGTTTGTTATGCACATCTAAAAGGGTCTTTTTTCGTACACTTACACTAAGGATTCATCCTAACAGCAATGCCAACCACGCCCACCCTGGGTGGAACCTCTCCACTGCAATCATTTGAATGAGCTCTCGGATGATTATGACTCGCTGTCATAACTTGAAGCACATGCTTCCACATGATAATTGTCATAGCATGCATCTACAAGTGTGTCAAAATAATGCACAACATCTGCGCTTATGCCATAGGTCTATAAAAGGGGAGGCCCATCCACATAGTTTTATTCACAATTTTCTCCTTTAGTCTTGCAAATCCCCCTTAGTATTTTTGCTTCAGATTCACCCCATGTGCACGCTCCACCCACTGCACAGCCTCCCCCCCAATGCTAGGTCATTGGGCACCCTCTCAGCCATGCATCTTCCTGATTTCACGCCTCCCTTTTGCTCCCCCTACCTTACTAGTTTTTCTCGACTACACGCTCCCATAATCAAGCTCCCCTAGCTATACAACCCCCACCTACGTGCCACCTTACCCAATAGCACTCCACTACGCACTTCCCGTCTCTACTCCTGTATTAATCCCCCAAGAGAAAATTTTCTACACCTTTCAACCCCCCTTCTACTTGTTCTTCACTATCTCATGGCTCCACGTCTATGCTAAAGGAAAATCAGGGGACACCAAAGAGGGGTGTTCCCTGGACACTACCACTGAGGGCCCGACAACCGTTTGGAATCCTTTGAGGGCTCCTCTTCTGGCAGTCATACCAGGGATGCTCCTCAGAGCCCTATGTGCTACCAGGAGGAGGAGGCCCCTATTCAAGAAATGTAGAGGGGTATAAATGGACCCAGGAAATCCACCATCGTGCACTAGGAGCACCCCATGCCCCGTAAAACCGAGCCTCTTCCAATTCATGAGGCAGTGGGGGAATACGATGATGTATGGATCATGGAATCAGAGGGAATTTGGACACAATTACCAGAGGCTGAGTACCCGGTCGCTCCCATTCTCTAAGAACCTACTTATAGGCCTCAACGAAAACCTACTGCTGAGGAGGAGGCCATTGCGTAGGAGTATGGTTTCCATATCGAGGAGGAGGACCCAGACATCGAAGATGATTCAAGAGCACCACGACTGCATGGTCGCCCGACTATTTTTAGTTTTCTGGTATTTCAGCTCATATTATAATACTTTTACTTTCACAAGAGCCATGACACATTTTGTAATTTTTTGTCCAATCTTATTACAAGGATAGTTTCCTCCAAGGATGCAGCCCCATTCCTGTGCTATTTTGAAAGCAATGAAGGTTGGGATTTGATAAAAACAACTTATAAACTCAACTTGTAGCATATGTAATTTTTTATTTCGAATCAATATAGTTTAGCCTAACGTACCAAAAAATATATTAGAGTGGACACCCACTTGGAAGTGGACTTAGAGACATAGTCTAGGAGGGACGAACACCGTAATCAATGTTTTTTGTGTTCACAAATTTTATTTTTGTTTTTTATGTTTATTTGTTATTCTCAAGTTTATGTTAAGGCGTATTAACATATCCATTTCCTTCGTTCATTCACATAAATGAAACCTTAGTCAAATTTGAAAATAATAAATCATGTAGAATTCAGATCATATTTTGGTATCAGAGTGATGTTGATCATGTATATCAGGATATTTTCCAATTAATGTTAACTAGGTCCAGGAAACAATGTGGAGAAGGGAAACTTGAAGAGACAAATCCAAAGATTGGAAAGAGGAAAGTCACTCGAAAGATGGCAGGGTCAAACAAAGGAGATGATCTTGAGCCTAAAACAAATGAGAAATTTCAGCAAATGTTCCTTAATATGCAACTAATGATTGCATAGCTTTATGAAGACAAGAAGACTAGAGATGCAACTTCATCTTCTAAAGCCTCGAAAGAGAAATAGGGCAAGGAAAAACCTGATGGTAATGGATCTCCTTCTCCATCTTCATCCTCTTCTTGTTATTTTTTATCCTCTCACAATTATAGTTCAGATTCAGATTCTGAATCAAAGAAGAAACATAAGAAATCTCCTTTTTTGAAGCTTGATGTTAAGTTTTAACTTCCCACATATGATGGTGAAATGAATCCTGAAAAGTTAGATAACTAGATTAAACAACTTGAAGTATATTGTAGAATTTGGAATATTGATGATGATTCTGCAAGAGTTCAGTTAGCTACACTTAGAATGGGGGGAACATCTTTGATTTGGTGGGAAAGTAAAACTCAATCAGATTTAAAGCATAAAGGAAAAATTATCTCTTCATGGTCTAAGTTTTTTAAAGCTCTTAGAAATCAACTATATCCTTTAGGATATATGCAATTGGCTGCAATTCATTGGCAGTGTTTAAGGAAAGGTAAAGGACAGAGTGTTTAAGATTTTATACAGGAATTTAGGAAAAAGGCATTAGCACTTGATATTCCATTAAAAACATGGGAAAATTTGCTAAAGTATATTGGAAGTTTGCATTCTTATTTGTAACATACATTTCTTATGTTTAATCCAACTAACTTCGGTGAAGTGTAGATACAACCATTCATATTGAATTATGGGAGCAGACCATTTCAGTCAAACTTTTCAAAGAAATCATTCAAGCATTCAGAGAACAAGGATTCCAAATAACACAAGGGAAATAAATTAACAATGGATAAGAATGAAGGAGAAAGGCCAATGTGTACGCATTTTCATAGGGTTGGACATGATGGCTCCAAATATTGGAAGCTTCGTCCAGAACTAAAGCCAATGAAGTTCCTTAAGAAGAAGGGTGAAATGAAGGCTAATGTTGCAGTCCAACAAGATTTTGGATCTAGATCCGGTGAAGAAAATAAGATAACCGCGATGTTTATGACACATAATCCTTCTGAATCTAGTTCTAGTTATACTTGTTCTACATCTTCTTCCAAATCTAATGAATTTATTGAATATAAGAAGAGGATTCAATTGTTTCACATAATGATAATATCAAAGAACACTAAAATTGACACATTATTTGACAGTGGATCAAGAGAAAAATTAATATCTGAGAAATTAGTAAGGAAATTGGGATTGGAAACTAAATACCATCCAAAACCTTATGTTGTAGGATTGTTAAAGGAAAAAACTCAGATGCATGTCACATAATAGTGTCGATTAAGGTTTGCAATCACAGCTAATTTTTTTGATGAAGTTGATTTAGATGTGGTTCCTTTGGACATATGTGGAATTTTGTTGGGTAGTCCTTATCTTTATGATCAATATGCCATATTTTATAGAAAGTAGCATAAGTATCATCTATTTAAATATGGAATTGAATATGTTTTCAGGGCACATAGACTTAAGACAAACTTGGATTTAATTAATGTTGGTCAAATGAAAAGACTCATAAGTTCAAGTAAAAAATATTTTCTCATGTTTGTTAAGGAACAACCTAAAGATAAGTATGATTCTTTTCAAGGATGTGATTCTTAGTTTAAGGAAAAATTAGTTGAAATAATAGATTCTTGTGAAGAATTTTTTAAAGAGTAAAAAATTCTCCTTCCAAAACGAGAAATACAACATGAGATTTAATCACTATTTGTTGCAACTCTTCTGAATATTGGCAGGTATCATATATCAGTCTTTAAACTGGATTTAAGAAATTGTTATCATCAGATGTGTATTGCAGAGAATGATGTTTGGAAAATTTCATGTAATACTAGTTAGGGGATTTATGAATGATTGGATATGCCATTTGGTTTATGCGATGCTCCAACAACTATAATGAGAGTGATGAATGATGTATTTCATTTTTTTCTTGATAATATTTTCATAGTCTATCTAGATTATATCCTTACTTTCAGTTCAATTTGGGAAGTTAGAAGTTTTGTGGGTTTCGCTCAGTATTAGAGGAAGTTTGTTTTTCATTTCTATTTTATTGCATCACCACTTCATGCTTTAACAAGTTCTAAAGTTTATTTCTAGTGGGGAGGAAAACAACGAAAAACCTTTGACACTTTAAAGCAGAAAATTGTCTCAGCTCCACTCTTAGCTTTACCAAACCTTCAACAACAATTTGAAATAGAAACTGACGCTAGTGGGTATGTGATGGTTGTTGTGTTATTTCATAAAGGAAAGCATATTTATTTTTCATTCAAAAACATTTTCTAACGATGTTCCTAACTATCCAACATATGATAAATAATTATATGCATTAGTAGAAAGTGTTAAGAAATGGAAACATTATTTAATGGGAAAATAAATGGTGATTCATATAAACCATCAACCACTTCAATACCTTCAATCTCAAACTAAGTTTCAACAGTCTAGACATTATAAATAGATGGGTTTTTTACAGTAGATCCACTTAGTAATAAAATATAAGAAAGGTATCACAAAAAAAGTAGCTTATATTTTATCAAGACCTTCTTTGAATGTTTCAGTTATTCTCCAAAATATTTCCTTAGCACATGAAATTTATATAGAACAATATCCTGTGGATATTGTTTTCAAAGGTTTTTTTGAATCATTAACTCATGGTGCTTAGTGTTGGCATCAGGGGTCTTGACCCAGGTTCAGTTTTAAGGTTTTCCAACAAACCCCTGTACTATTGGCCCTTTCAGAAATGGCCTCCTTGCGCAAATCAAGGTCTCATCCAAAGAAGTGTGGGAGGGTGCTAGAACCAGGTTTCCGCACCCTAAGAGACAGAAAGTTAATTGAATGGGGTCCCTTCAGATCTAACAGACCTGCGTCGGAGAAGCCCTAATACAGAAACCCTTAACAGTGTATCAGTGGAATATATTCAGCAAATCTCATAAATCATTCAATAGCATGTTAACAAAAGAAAAACAACCAAATCTAACCAGATCTATGCATTCATCTTCTTATACAGTATCACATCCAGGTGTGCATCAATAATCA
This sequence comes from Pinus albicaulis, assembly GCA_034641835.2. Classification (NCBI taxonomy): domain Eukaryota; kingdom Viridiplantae; phylum Streptophyta; class Pinopsida; order Pinales; family Pinaceae; genus Pinus; species Pinus albicaulis. Next base: position 485,975,388 of record CM076584.1, on the reverse strand, counting down.
TCAGTATGCAACAAATAGATATAAATAACACAGAGTGCAGCCAATAATCATAAAATAGAACACTTTAACTATCCCAAACAGTTTTCACATTCATTAACATCCAGATCCAACTTACAAAATCTATCTACTAGCCTGCACACACAACCAGTGGGGTTTGCACACAGCAGGACTCAGGGTCTCTGCGCACACAGCCAGCAAGAGTCCTTACCTAGAAAATTAACAAAAGATCCACAAGTCCGTATCCAAGCTTGTTTCAAAACTTAACTTCCTTCTAGACTTGATTTATCCATCTATTTATAACATATTAGCCTGTGATACTCTATGGTCTGCAACTCATGGTTTACGAACTCTTGGTTTACCCTTTGACCCATTTACAATTCATTGGGGGCTTTGACCCACCCCAAAGCCCCTATTCTAGACTATATTATTACAAAACATTACAAAAATGTTCCAAAATTTCCGCTAGGGGACCCTGTGCCAATAGGCCCCCAACATAATCTTGTGACTCACCCCAAGTCACAGCAGTAGTGGGGTATTCATCTTCTCCTAAATTTGTTCGCCAATGGTGGAAAAAGGGGGTAGGACACCTTCGCTCTTTGTGGCTGCATTCTGTGCAATGTCAACCAAATTTTGTGAATTTGGTCCTTTGGTAGCTGTGGTGACACTCTTCAGGGTCTTGTTCAACTGCTTCACGAGCCCATCTAAATCCTATGAAATATGGAGAGCTTCATCAGCCCATGGCTTCAAGTGGTTGTTGAGGACCTTCTTCTTGTGGAGGAGCCCCTAAATTTCATCTCTGAGCGCGTGGTTGGTCCAAAGGCGTGCTAGTCGTTATGCTGGGACAAGGGTGGGCATAGTTTCTTCCATTTGATCAAAATCTTTCTCCTTTTGGTGCAACTCCTGATTGAATTGGTGGAGGAGGGAATCACGTTGCACCTTGGACCATAACCCCATAGTAGTTTCTAACAATTTGGTTCCCTTTGTGATATATGTTGTAATACTGCTTGCGTCTTCTATGCCCAACGTGGCTCGCTGGGCGTGCACCTTAGGAGGGGTCTCAGGCTGTAGTTTGGCCTACAATGCAGCTATCTGCAGTTCCAAGTCGGCTTTAACAACCTATACTTCGGTCTAGGATGCCTTCAAAGTGGCGACCAAGCCTTCCACCTTGACCTGCAGCGCAGCGGAGGCATGGATTACTTCTATCATATCCTCATAGAGCCAGTCTATCAAATTCTCTAATTCAACCTGTTGTGTGACTGCTGCGATGTGCGTTTCCTAGGCTTGGGCAGTTTCGGGAGATTTTGTCACAATAATTTGTGCAGCGTTGAGTTTTTGTTGCACCCGTAGTTCTCTGTACTAAAATTCACCAGAGATGGAGACATAAAGGGCATGCAGCTGCAAACCTATTAGTTTCACCACATTGAGGTCGACCGCAAAACATGCGTGAACTTGCTCACACAAGATCGAGAGTACGACAATGAAATCTACGCCAGAGAGGGGGCAGATCCGACTCTCTGTCATGATGGCCAAGGCTGTAACTGTAGTTGGCTGGCTCGCTTAATTATACCTCACCTGAAGCGTGTTTGACTTTAGCTAAAGAGCATGTAGGCCAGACTACAAGGCTTATACCGTGGCCCTCTATTGTTCGTCCAAGGCATCCCACCAGTCTTCAAACGCAATTGTGACAATGACTGCAATCTTACCCAAGTCATCTTCCGTCAAAGTGACCTCCTTCTCCGCACCAAGCTCAGTAGCCTTGCGCTTCATCTGCTGCCCTTTGGGAGGTTCACCTGTGTGCTTAGTGCTGCGTGGGGACGTCACACCCTCCCCACCAAGCCCTTCGACTCCCTCATCCTATTGGGACTCCTGCTCTGCCCCCTTGGTGGCATCCTTAGGGGTCTCCTTGGTCGTGGTTCTCTTCGTGGTACGCCCATCGGTGTCCTTCACTGTATTGGGCAGGATCGTATCCTTTGGAGCTTTTTCCTTGCTGGATGTGCCTGTTGTAGCTGGGGTGGATTACATGAATCCAATCTTCCATGTCGGTGGCCAAGTTGCAATGAGTTGGTCGATCTCTGCTTCCGTGGCCACATAAGGGAGGGTATACTAGGTTGGATATTTGTAGGCCCAAATTTGTACATTGTGCATAGTGACCTAAAAATATGCAATAGCCTTGTACTTTCCATAGACCGCGAGTGACAAGCACGACCAGGAATGAATTGCTACCTCCAGTGCACTGTCGAACAACACCCAGAACACATTGTTCTCCTCAATGCATTTGGAATCCTTTGAATCCAAAAGGTTTTCATACCATGCACCTTCACACATATCTGGCTCGAGCTCAGGGAGCACCGCATCGTCATGTGTCTCCCACGCAACCAAGGAAATTAACATCATCAGCCATGAGTTGCAGAATGTTTTTCCTTGGTCTCGTGCCTCACGCACATTGTCTAAAAATTCGTCGCAGAGGTACTGCAACCAGTTGTAGCAGACCCCTTTCTCGCATCTTTCAGCAAGATGATTTACATAAGCAGGGATGGTCAACACCCAACATTTGCACATATTTTTGCATGAGAGCAGTAGGGTACCCATGCACACTCCTGGGTCAGTTATGGTTTCTACAAGGAACCCCCTCTTTTCGTGATCAACTTTATATTTCTCCCGCACTTCGTCGGAAATCTTCTCCTTGTACATCTTGCCAACGCCTATCATGGGATTGGGCCCTTGCATGGGGAGGCTAGTGATTCAGTGAATTAAGGTAATTTCGATCGAGATGCAACCTTGGATCCACAAGCACACATCATGGATCAGCGCTAGTAGCTCGCGCACAACCAGGCTGGTGATATTGTATCGGCCAAAGTCGGGGATGCGCAACAAATTTAATATCCCTGAACCTTCTAATCTGTGCACCCACGACATCAGATCTACCTTCGACACATTATTGAACAACACCCTCTCAAGATATAATTATGGGGCCAACTCAGTGAAGGCATCTAGATTGGCTAGATCATGATCATCGAAATTAATAGAGGGGAGGCCCCTAAACATATCACCAATTAGAGGGACCTCCTCTGGGATCAGTGGAATCTGTAGATAGGCATAGACGACATCAATATTCTTAGGGGTACACACCATTCATTTTCTCGGCTTAACATATGCTGGCATCCACGAAAGCAGGGCCTCCAACAGAGCTTCCTCCTGAGTTGTCATAGGGCGCTTTGATAGATCAGGCGAGCGGGCCTTAAGCACCTTTCGAGGGGAATGCACAATCCAAGGGGATGTTCGCGGCTTCACCACAGCCCACTTCGTAGCTTTCTCTTTTCCTTTCTTCATTCCCTTCACCTTCCCCTTGCCCTTTCCCTTAGTCAGTGTAGACACGACCTCTTCCATATCAGGGGTTACTTCAAATACGTCTTCGAACCCAATTTCTAGAGAGGTCGTGACAGGAAATGACTCGGTTGAGTTAGAAGCAGTCATTCTCGCTCAAAATATGAATTTAGAGTTGTTTTTGTCGGACGGGGTAGCTCTCCCAGACATACAGATGGAAATTGCACATAATGGAAAGAGTTCACAGTAGAGCACAAGGCACAAGAATTTCGGAAAGCAAACAAACCTGTTATGACCATCGCTCCTCTTTTTATAGCCTCCGAGGGGTAAAAATGGTCGAATTAGCCTTAATTGCAACTTATCATCAAGGAAGCGGTAAAATATCCTCCCAGATCGCTGTAGTAATTTCCAATTGCCCACTCCAATCAATGGAAAAATCAAATTTTCACCCAGTTTTACTACTTCAACGACTAGTTTTTTCAACCGCGTACTACCCCTGCACCTTCATCACAATCCCCTCTGCTTTTCCTTCTTGGGGCGCACAACATCCTTTACATAGATACTCTGGCCATATAGTCATTTGGTATGTGTCAGGTTGTCCCTATACGGTTTTAGACAGCTTCCATTAACGTATCCAGGCAAGTAAACTCCGTACAACATAGCCAACCTCACTGCACCCCCATCTATAATATTCTTCACTGTGTATGGGCCCAACCAGTGCTTATGGAACTTTCCTAGGTGGCGTGCAAACTGGTTGTCATTAAGCAATACCAATTTTTCTTCCTTGAATACCTTTTTTCGGATATGTTGATCATGCCATGCTTTTTCGCGAGCCTTCTAAACCTATTGGAGAAACTGAGTAATGAACCAATCTTCTTCGAGGGCCATCAGCTGCACCAAGAATTCCTCCATGATGTCTGGTTCCGCCATGTTTGTAAAACCTGCAATGTGCAGGTTGGGAATGATTTATTCCATGGGCATGATGGCCTCCTTCCCGTAGACCATCCTGAAAGGCGTTTTTCCAATGAGTTTCTTACATGTGGTCCTATAGGCCCAGAGTACTGAGGGGATGTGCACATCCAAACCACTTCGATCATCGTTATAGACCTTAGTTAGTGCATGTTCCAAAATTTTATTGAAGCCCTATACTTCCCCATTCGCCTGTGGGTGATATGGGGTATTGTTCGCATGGTGGATCTGAAATTCCTCAGTCAAAGCTGCAACAGTTTCATTAAAAAAATGTGTACCTATATCACTCATTAAGATCTTTGGGCAGCCAAACCTAGTTAGAATATTTTCAAAGATGAAGTACACAATGGTATATGTAGTACAATCCTTCACATCCTTTGCTTCCACCCACTTGGTTACATAATCAGTGGCAGTAATGATGTATCGAGCACCCGTCTTCTTTCCTGGGGGTTGATGGGTCCTAAAAATTCTATGGTCCATTTATCAAATGCCTACAGAGTCATATGTGGTTGTAGGCGCATCTAATCTCTACGTGAAGGCTTCCCTATCCATTGGCATGCATCGCAAGCATGACAGTATGTATGGGCATCGCTATGCAATGTGGGCATCCACAACCCAACCCTCAACACCTTCTGCGCAGTTTCCTTCCCTACATATTGACCTCCTGAAACTCCTCCATGGGCTTCAACCAAGATAGCTTATCTTTAGTGGTCTAATACATACCTCCAGAACACCTCATCCACTCCCATGTTGTATAGTTGACCAACAATTATGGTAAAAACGGTTCCGCAGGCTACCAAATCCTTTTTCTGTGGTACTGAGTAGTCATCGAGTGCCATTCTTGTGGTCATGAAATGAATGATGTTTGCAAAGTGTTCATCAACCACCTTAACAGAAAACAATTGTGCATCAAGTAATCCTTCTTCTATATTAATTAGCTCTTCCCCACTCTCGAGACGAGACAAGTGGTCAGGTTGAAGTTCAATCTCCTAGGCTTCACAATGATTTCAAAATAATACTCCTTGAATAGGAGTAACCACCTACAAATCTTCCCCCCCAACATAGGCTTATTGACCAAGTATTTATAGCTGAATAATTTGTGAACATCTTGAAATTTCCACCTAATATATAGTGCATGTATTTCTACATGTAATACACCATTTCCAATCCTTCTCTCTTAGTAGTAGAGTAGTTACTCTCTGTGCTAGAGAGTTTTCTGCTAGCGAACGCAAGTGGGTGATCAACGTCTCCTTCTCTGAGCTATGCTAAGACAGCTCCTAGGGCTATCCCTGATGTATCCACATACACATGAAAGACCTTTTCCCAATTGGGAAATATGAGAATAGGTGCAATGAACATTTTTTCCTTTAGTAGCTCAAAGCTCTTCTGACTATCCTCATCCCAATAAAAGGATACATACTTCTTTAGCAGCTTCTCCATTGGCACAGTGATCAGAGCGTACCCTTGAATAAAATTCTTGTAGTAATCGGTGTGCCCTAAGATGGAGCGCAACTATTTATCAGTAGTGGGAAATGCTAAATTGATGATAACCGTAATCTTGGTTGGGTCAACCATCAATCCCTGCTGACATACCACGTGCCCCAACGAAATCCCAAATGGTACGTAGAATATGCATTTCTTGATTTTTACAAAAATTTCGTGTTTCCTAAAAGCATCCATCATCATGCACAGGTTCGACACATGCTTCCTTACTAACCCAAAAACTGTCCAATCATCAAAATAAACCTCCAGAAATTTATGAATGAATTCTTTGAATACTGCTACAACCATGCACGAAAAAAATATGCAGGGGCATTCTTCAGCCCAAAAGGCATGACAGTATACTGGAACGATCACCACTCAGTCATGAAGATTGTCTTATTGCGGTCTTTAGATGCTATTTTGATCTGATTATACCCTGAAAACCCATAAGTGAACGAGTATGCTTCCTGACTTCCCACATTATCCAATATTTCATCAGAGAACGGTGTAGGGAAAGGATCGTGTACGCAGGCATCATTCAACTTACGTAGGTCTACACAGATCCTTATTTCTCCTTTAGTATTATTTTCCTGGACCACCATAAGGCTGACCCATTTGGACTGTTCTACGAGTTCAATGATACCAGCGGCTACCATCTTATCTATTTCCTCCCTGAATTTCTGTTTATATTCAAGGTCCAGGCGATAGGGCCGCTGCTTGACAGGGCATGCATCCGGCGTCAAGGTGATCCTCATAACACCCATATCCCCAATGATCCCTTTGAGCTCCGAGAACTTTTTAGGGAACATATCCTGATATTTCGTCAGCAGCTCTGTGATCTTTCCAACTGTATCATCATCTGAGTAATCCCCAATTTTGGCCATCTTGGGCTTCTCTTCCGTGCCAATGTTGAATTCCTTTAGTTTCAATGGTTTGGTTACATCCACTGCCTGTAATAGAGGTCCTGCAATTGCACATTCTCCTTCCAACTCTGGGATAGTGATATTTTGTGGGTCCTCATCGCAATCTTCTACTTACAAATTTCGACAGTTGAAAATATACTGCATCTGCGCATCCCAGGCTAGCGCAACACATTCTTGCCTAGATAAGGACTCATCAAAGACTAGAGCATCTATCTCTTGTAGGGATTCATCAAGTTTCTCAGTTCCTCCTACCAAGCCAAACGTCATCATGAAATCTTCAGCCATTGTACCCCAGTGATGAGTGCGCTATTGTAGCTCTGCATCCAAATAACAAGTGGTGGAGATTGGTCCTAAGGCATGAATAAACATATGGACCCATTCATTCCAAGTTTTTTCATTCCATACTTCCATCCATATAGCCAAGTTCTTGCACGAATCCCCTCGACCCAAGAAGAGTTCCATGGGTGGGTTTACTAGAGGGTCGAATCGTAGGATCATCATTTTTCAGCATTCCTCCCAGCCTTGAAAAGCTTCCTTATGAGTTTCCCACCACCGTGCAGGGGTCACGTGTATAGCCAATTCAAGGGCCGAAAACCTCCGTTATTTAGGGACATCCACTTCAACTGTTTTAAGAAAGTCCTTAACACTATGAGAACCATCAAAGTAGGGCAGTTCTCTTACCTATGAAGAGATGCATCGGAATCTCTTTATGATCTTAAGGCACCACAACACAGATACATCATGCAACCGATTTTGCTATTTTTCTATCTCTCCATCCGAGTTTGAGAGGGATTCATTGTCTTTTTCCCAACATAACATACGATTAGTCGTGGGGTTGATCCAATCATCATCCAGGGCAATCAGTTTGTAAATGTGATCAACATCCTCCTCCTCACGCACTAGTTCAGTATATCGTTCACCTTCTACTAGATCCAGGGGGACTATTACCCGCGTACCCTCATTTTCAAAGATCATACTTCTCCTTTTAAAATGATGATACCTCCTATGTCAATAGCCCATTCCAGGCCTAAGAGCGCAGGTTAAGGGTCTGCATCATCCACAATCTAGATTACTTCAAAATCTGCATAGACTTTAACACCTGCAATGTCCACCACAACCTTCGACAATCGTCCTAGGGGAATGATATTTTTCTGATTAGCCATCCGCAACTGAATAGTGGACCATTCAAGCTTAGGTTCTCGCATTTTTTGCCAGGTTTACTTGGGAAAGACATTGGCATTTGATCCTAAATCAAGGAAGACTTGATCCATTTCATACTCTTCAATCTGTGCAGTCATACACATCTCTCGACCAGTCCTTTTATTATTCTTATACAACTTGTTCATAGTTTTAACCTTCGTTGGTGGGGCAACCTTCTTTCCACAGCTATCTATCAATTCTTGGAGATTCTCCACTACCTTTTGGTTGTGCATCAGCTTCATACATGCATGAAGGAACGACTTAACTGCTTCATCTACTTTTGGATATACTGAAGTCCTTGAGGTAGATGCTTCGTCCTTGGCCATTTCCTTTCCCGCTTCAGTGAAGGTTTATTTCTACTTTTTCAGATCGAGGCTTTCCTTTTTCTCAGAAACCCTCCTGATCAGTGGTTTAGCCGCAGCCTTTTCCTCAGTTCCTCCAGTGGCAATGGCACTACATGTAATCACATTGATACTTGGCCCATAATCTCATGGTTCCACCTTAACCTGTTGTACATTATGTGTGGGTATTTTTTGTTTCTCCTGCATCTTTTCTATCAGCACTGGACAATATTCAATGGCATGGTCTAACTTCCTGCAATATCTATAGGATTGGTGCGTAGGGTTTGGGCAGTCTCTTGCATAATGTCCCACATCCCCATAGTTGTACAAGATCAGTTTCCCTCGTCCTCGACCTGTGCTTCCACCTCTCCCTCCTCCCCATCCTTTTGCATGGGATACTCCCTGCCTGAGGAAGATAGTGGTAATGAGGGTTCAACTTGCACCCTGTATCTATCTACCATCAAGTCGAGTGTTCAGAAATTTTGTTCATCGTGACCCACAAATGAGAAAAATCTGCACCACTTTTATTTCAGTTCTGTAACATAGGCACCTAATCGTGGGTAGTGATATGTATCATATCTTCTTTCTACCTGACAATCAGCACACCACAGCATGGGGATACTGGATCCGACCAGTTCTCTACAGCGTAGAGGAATTGGTCCCCTAGCCTGCATATAATCTGATAACAGAGGGCGATGATCCTTAGTGTGGCTTGACACCCTGCAACGTATACACCAGAAATTCGGGCTAGCTTATTTACCTCAATCCCTTCGCAAGTTATGGAATTATAAGTGCGTCGCCTCTAGCTAGCTTTGGATCTGCAATGCTGCAAATTGAGTATCTTCTCTTGGTGCAGCTTCGAGCTTTACGGAAATCTCTAGGGCTTCTTCCTAGGAGTTGATATTTTGTTGTCCCATAGGTCCGTGCAGATGTGGTAACAACATGGAGATAAATCATTATTTGTGTTGTTTTTCCTCATATACAAATCCTCCATCACTGATGACCTTCTTTAGTCATTTTTCATCTTCCCAGATAGACTCTGTAGGTCCCCATTTAATATCCTTCAACTCGACCACACATTGAGAGTAGGAATTAGGCTTCCAGAATTATTGCTTTAGGGAATCCTTAATTTCTTGTATTGAAGGATTAATGTGCTGACCAATGTATCCCATGAACCAATCTAGGGCCTACCCTTCAAAATCTATGGATATTTTCGCCCTCTTGACAGCATCATTATTGATGTTCTGGGTAGTCCATACCGAATCTGCTACAAACCAAAATAAATCCATATCTTCATCCCCCACACCCTTAAAGTTGGGTAGCTTCCTGTGTGCAACCATATCGTCTGCAAGTGGTGGCGGAGGTGGGGTAGTAGAATTCTTACCTTTGCATGGGTTTGATGATGGCATAGTTGGGGGGATGGTCTCTACGTGCGTAGCCCCACCCTAGTTGAAGGTGGGTGGATCCCTTAAAGAACTGTATACTGACCTATCCCCTTCTTGATTAACCTAGTAGTATTTTCTGCTTCGTGTCATGGTCCCATTCTGGTCAGAGGTCATTCACTATGTGTGGCTGCATAGGACACCCTTTTCACACTATTAGTGTCAGTCTGGTCATACTACCATCAGTGATCAAACTTACTCTTTTGCATTTTCATATTAGGAGTCCCATACCATAAATTTTCACCATTCCATTAGGTCATGAATTCATTGATGGTAGTGGTCTTTCATCAGTTTTCCCTCATGTAAAAAACTTGTTGATTCTCCTCTCTATGGTCTGTAGTCATTATTCACTTTCACTCCCAATCCATATTATTAGGTCATAGGGTTGATCTCATTAGGTTCTAGGGTCTCATCATGGTCAAATTAATGAGTCAAGTGTCAAATGAATATCAGCAAATTCATGAGGAGTTCAAATAAACTCAGAAGCACAAATCAAATAAATTTTTTATTGAGCTTGATGTAATTTTCACCTCAAAACCATGTTTTGAGGGAAAACATGGTACTTTGTTTTTATTATCATCCTCTATGTAATTTTATGTCTTCATATGTAATAAGCTGCACTTTGGAAGTTGCTATCTCCAAAAACCCACCACCTTGCCTTTCAAAGGTGTTTTCCATAGTGTTTTAAGCACAAAATCATGTTCTAAGTATGTCCATCAGAAAGAGCTTGGAAAGAGCTTTCCAACAGCATATTATACTCTCAAAACTGACTCTTGAATCGAAAATTATGCCTAAGTGAAAGAAGGTCCCCTATAGCCTAATCTTTCCCCTTTTCCCATTTCTCCCTTACACTTTATTTCATACCATTTTAAATTTTTTTCATTATTAAACCCCTTTTCCCCTATCTGATTGCATAATTGCATCACCAAATTTATTTTAACCCATAAAACCCCCGATGAGATTAAATAATCCCCTCTGATCCAATCGCAACATTCAATCGCCAGCCTCCGATTGAGTCACCCCCGATTGATCCACCTCCGATTGACCCCACCTGATTACATCTGGACGATTGATATCCTTAAATATCCAACGGCCCATAGCCAATCGCATCACAATCTCGCAGTGTCCCCGTGCCCATAATTCTCTCGATTCGATTGACTCCTGACGCGCTCCTGCGATTAAATCTCCGCCGTCGATTCGCACATCCGATCAGACAGCTCACAAGCCGTCGCACCATCACAATTGGCCATTTCCGCATTCCAAACTCCCGCCCCGTCCACCCTCTGATTTGAAATTGTGATTCCCCTTTGGGTCCCACCATAACGCCTTCCGCCCTTTTCCGAAACAAATGTGGGTTTTCCCTTTGTAAAGTGTGGAAAATCAATTTTAAAACATTCCTTAAGTGTTCCATCACATCGCACTTTCACCCTACCATGTTTAAACCCCCGCACTATAGTATTACTTAATCGCATCACAAATTTTTATTTCTATGTCTCCACAACTCCTGCTCCGCTCCAATTCCCGATTGCGATTGCGATTTAGTCCCCCGGTCCCACTAAAACCTTTTCTCCTTTTCAATGAAAAAAATCTTTTTCCTTTGTAAAAACATAAAACCCATTTTTATTTGTTTTAAAGGTTTTTCTTCATTATTCCATTGGCTTTGTCACATTGCACAATTGCGTTTCTTCCCCGCCATGGAATATGACCATTCCCCGCTGCGATTCCCGATTTGCACTATCACATCACATATTTAGTTTATTCTGCTATGGGTTACACCTGCTCCCAACGACAATTGCGATTGTGATTTCCCCTTTCCCTCTATACACCATTGCATCGCATATATCCAATCGCTCTATTCCAAAATACCTTCCCTCCCTTCCGATTGTGATTGCGATTGTGATTTGCATCACAACGCGGGCCCACCTCCCTTTCCCTTTGCTCTTTTTACATAAAAAAGGGGATTTTTCTTCATTAAAAGGCATAATTTCATTTTTGTTAATTTCAAAAGGAATTTTCTCGGTATAAAGGGATTTTCAAAACAAAAGAAAGGAAAAATTCAAAGCCGAGAGCTAATTACGAAACACAAAGATCATTACAGTTTGTCTTCTCCTCTGTTTAAAGAAAATGTAACAGCAAATATCTAGATGGTCAAAAAAGTATTTTTGCTCCTTCTTTTCAGGGGCAGATCGTTGGTTTTCTTCCTATATTCAGATTTTGGTTCTTGAGCTGGTAAAACAGCTCCTTCTTCTGTGGACTTTCTCCCCTCAATTTTGGTCTATTTAATGTAACTTCTTCATCATTTGTAAAGGGGGGAATATAGTGTGGAATAATTTGGAAAACATTTGAGGACGCTCCACACTCCATTGTAACAGTTTTACAGGGAACTAATAAAGATATGCAGCTCTGATTTGTGGGATCCCTGTGGTATGAATTTTAGCATTTGTTCTTCCTTTTGTGTTCATATGTTAAATGTTATGTTTTCCATTCATTTATTCACATCTCTGGTTGAATGTTTTCAATATAGATAGGTAGAATCCATTATTAATGCTCTGCCCTGGGAAATCATTCAATACTCTATGTTTACTTCTCTTTGAAAAGGATCCATCTCCTATGCCCTTTTCAGCTCCTCACCAGTCTTACCATCCCATCATTATTTAAACTTAATTGCTGAAATTCCTACCTACCTTGCCCCATGAAATGGCCTGTATCTCTGATTCAATTCCCCAGTTTCAAACTACCCCATCTTTTCCATACAACCCTGAATTTTTTATAAAAAAAATTCCCATTATTATACCTAGCCTAATATCAGTTTACAGTAAGATTTTTTTTTTTGAATATTTTTTCCTAGAGAGAGCCCTCTCATGACCTTGTAGGGCTAGCTACAAGGCTAATTGTGGTTTTAGGTTACCCTGATTTTCCTTCCTTCAGCCTAAGGTTCAAATTAGGTGCTAACATTTCTGGCGACTCCACTGGGGAACATTTGGCATAAAAGACCGATCACCCCAGTAATATCTTTCATATAAATTCCTGTACTCTGGATGATGATATTCAAAGTTTGCTAGGCTGAAAATAAAACATTATAAAGTAGAAATTTGACCACACTGGCTTCAAGAAGATACACAAGGGCCAATCCAGATCCAAATCCTCCCCCTGTGTTTGAAAATCCTAATCTCATTCCAAGGATAGTCAGAATACAAGAAGGATCACTAAGTCCTAGACCAATTTTCAGATCACATACCTGGCCCAGTGAATGGTTGTTTGTAGAATACCTCTCTTTTGATGAATGTTTTGAGCTTTCTTTGTTCAGAAGTAAGTCTGAAACTGCACTTGATGACATAGTTTTAGATCCAGAATTTCTTCTAGATCTTGAAGTTCAAAGGGAAAATACATCAATTGATGAGTATATTTTGAAATCCCCTCAGACATTTATCACTGTAACCAATATCCCTGAGCCTTCAGAGTTATCAGAAACAACATCTCCTCCCCTTAATTTATCAGCATTCCCATCAGTCAATTCTCATCTTTCAACTCCTCCATCAACACCTCCCTTAAATCCTAGTAGCACAAACACAGTTGTAAATCCATCTCGAGTCATGGCTGCCCGGTATGCACCCCTGGTTTTACCTTAGCAATTGAATGATATTCCTGCTGATTAACAAAGTAAAATACCTATCTTTGATGCCACTCAAAGCATCACAGGCCAATAGCATGTGGATAAAATGAATGAATTTTTCGATCTTCATGAGGTAGAGGTAGAGAATGTAACCACAAGATTGTTTGTCGAAAGCTTTGAAGGTGAAGTTATAAAATGGTTCAGAGCCTTACCAGCAGGCTATATCCACACTTTGCAGGAGTTACATACACAGTTCTTAGACCGGTGGGAGGTAAAGAAAAACCCACTCCAAATTTTGTCTGAATATGAAAATATTAAAAGAAATGTGGGTGAAACTATACAGGATTATTGTGTAAGATTTAATGTTGTATATAATGCTATTCTGGCTAACCTAAAACCTCCTATGGGATTAGCCTTGCTCAAGTTTCCAAATGGTTTCGATGCTGATATGGCATATCAGCTACAAGAACGAGATCCTACCACACTTGAAGACATGCAGAAGATAGCTGTGAGCATAGAAGAAAATCTGCTGGCCAGAAGAGCTCAAGAAAAAGCCAAAAGAGGGCGACTTTTAAAGAGGAAGCCTCCCCTTCAGACAGTAATATGGATACTTTGATCCGAACAGTGGAGAAGATGGTTGATCGATTAACTGTCTCAGATAGACCTTGTTGATCATAGTTAGTTCCTCATAAAAATTTCACAGGCGACCTGGCGTAAGAATTCTCAAATTCCCCCTTTCAGACTTGGGAAATCATTTTTGGAGTTATCACTGCCATTTCCTGCCTCTAAAACTCATTATAAATGACTAAAAGTTTCATTTGAAATATTTAAAAGTTTAGCCCTATCGGCTCTGATCCCTCTGTTTTCCTATTCCGCGCAACCAAAGGCTGTAACCATGCGCCAAGCCACAAAGCACTTACCAAATGCATATCGAGCGCATTCTGGGCTGTTAGATCAAACCACAGATCAACGGTTCACTGCCCGTCCACCTTGGTGGTCCCCGCACCCGCATCCACTGTTCAAAACTAGCGATTTATATCGCACCGCCTTTCGGCGGTAGGCGGTAAATCTCCACGGGCCAGAGATTCCATTCAACGCCTGCCACGCATCCCAGCGTACGGTTTCAATACCGCCCTCCATCGCGCATTAACGATCGGTCAAAGTCACGCAGCGATATGAATGTGAACCATCAGATCTGTGGGCCTCCATCCGACGGTGGTCGCTTTCCGAAGTTGCGCGAGTGTTAGTCCTAATGTACAGTGCCCCGGGCCCGTAGTTTAGCGTCCTCTGGCGTTGTTTTAGCCGTCGATCTCCGCCGAGATCGGACAACCCTAATTGAGTCACATGCCCGTCATTGACCTCATGCCACCACGTCACCCTCCCCACCTAGTCCATCGTATGTCCACGTGTCACAGCTCTTACGTGTTTATTGCATTTTTCTCCACCATTCATAGTCTCCATTCGTAGGTCATATTTTAAGGTTTTACATTGGAAGCTATCGTCAGTCCCTCCTCCATCGTTCCACTGTAGCTTGCGTCGCCACCCTGCATGTTCTGCCATTTCATCACGTCGCTATGCTACACAGTCATCTCCACTGCATTCACCCTCCCGTGCATTTTTTTTCTTAACATTTTTATGGATTTTGCAGGGTTACAGCTGAGAAGAACTACTATGATTCACAATCTCAATCACTGTGATAGAGGCCGTGGCAAAGGACAATTTTTCAGAGGCGAAATTTATGGAAAAAGGATTTGGGAAGTTGTTACGACACGACTCTCATTAAAGGAAGCAGAGTTAAAATCTATCAAACCCTCAGGAGTTATTCAAAGTCCATATTTTTGCAGATGAAGATATTAATGTTGCGGCAAAGAGTATCAGTAGAAGATACAGGAATTCAGTGTCCAATATGGAAGATTCTCAATCTTAATTTAGGGTTTAGCTAGCAGAGGGTACGAGGTACAAAAACAATACCCTCCAAGTCTTCTTACAGCCAAATTTTCCTTCAGGAAAGGACAGATTATTTATGGGATTTCATCCATATGTTATGTTCCTAGAGAAGCTTTCACCTACCACATTTATTTCAAAGAACAGGCAGCAGAGTACTTACAGCACTTCAGCACCGTCAAGCAGTATGGGCGTGCACATCTCCACCATTTTGTCTTAATGATGCAATTAAATGTTCAGCACCCACCGCTTTTGCTAGGTTTTGGTTTCTTCTATAAAAACCATGAAAAGACGCTTTGTAAGGGTTCCAGATTTCTATCAGAAAATTATGCAGTGAAAGGCTTTTTGTATACAATTT
Organism: Pinus albicaulis; assembly: GCA_034641835.2. NCBI lineage: Eukaryota > Viridiplantae > Streptophyta > Pinopsida > Pinales > Pinaceae > Pinus > Pinus albicaulis. The sequence continues at coordinate 485,959,792 of CM076584.1, read as the reverse complement.
GTAAAACTATTGTATGAAGGCTCAGATCCCATAGGGTCTCAGTGAGGAGGAGTTCTGTCTGTCAAAGAGGATTCTGGTCTTTGGTATTTCACAGTCTGCAACTCTCTTTTATATGTTATTTAATATATCATTTCATCTCACCCACCTTTCTTGTATCATGTTTTGGAATGCGAGTGGCTCACTGATTCCTGGTAAGGATTCATCCTAGTTGATGCCCATACTTGGGTCAGTCAAGCGCTTTAAATATGGCTCATGCATGATATGTTTTTTCATTACTCATCTAAATTGTGTTTCTGCTATATTAGTTGCTTTGGGAGGGTGCTTTTAAAATGCTATTATCATGTATGGATTCTTAGATCGGTAAGCCCATGCATGGTGGTATTTTATATCTGGGTATCAGCTCAATGTTGACTAATATCTTCTCATTATTTCTTTCACTACATACACCTTCTGATAATTTATGTCTGTGGAGTATTTCTGAATCGGCCCGCTTTGCAGTAAACTATCTCTGAATTGTCTGTTGCTTTTGTATTAGAGTTCTACATCTTTCCTTTGCAGTATCTATTTCTCTGTGTCATTTTCTGAGGGTTTGGTCCCATTCTATTTCATTTACCTTTTTTTAGGAGATAGCATGAGAGCTGAAGCTGACAACTTCATCCATTATATTATAAGCTCCTTGCTATGCTAAGATGTCGTAGGCACTGGTCTATCACAAATCTAGGCTATCTCTAGGAGTTACAACATCTTTCTGGCACCATTGCCGGGGACGAATTTGAGAAAATTATAATCCCTGGGCCTCGACAAAATCTTATTCACTCTCTAAGTAGGTGATCATAGAGAGTTGAGAGTTGTAAATCCCTCACTTTGGCGACTCCCCATTTGTTATTTGATAAATATATTTGTAGTCCTGGCTCCTCGTAAGCCACATCTGAGGTTAGATACGTCTAAGCCAAAGACACCTTCAGTGCCTGGCCCTAACTAGATTATACATATAAGAAAATGGAGGGAAAGGAAATCAGCTCGTTCCGAAATCCCCGAAGTCCTCCTCCTCTCAAGATTCTCAGTTGCAAATTCCAGACTCCATTGTAGGAGATACTGATTATTATTATTCAGATAGTCCACCCCGAGAGGGTATCAGAAATAAAAGCAGTCTTCACCCTACTCCTGAGGTTGAAGAGGTCAAGGAAGTAACCAAAATATCTGCTGGTAATAGACCTTTGTTTCCATCAACCCCTCAAGCTGTAGTTGAGTATATTCCTATTATTATTCATAATCCACTTCCTCCTCCTCCTCCTCTTACGCATCAAACTATCACACTACCTCCACCTCTTCCAATGGCTGATGTTCTGGCTTTCTTGATGAATAAATATGCTCCCCTGGCATTACCCCAAGTGCTGAATGACATGTCCCAAGATTATTTGAAGGTCTTGCCTAGATTCAATGGAGAAAATGAAATCGATGCTCAGAAACATCTTGATAATTTCTGCTCTTTTGCAGAGAATTTTAATGTTGAACATCTAGATGTGGTCTTAAGACTGTTTGTGCAATCTCTAGATGGTGAAGCTCGGAAATGGTTTAAGACATTGGCTGGACATTCTATTACCACTTGGGATAACATGGAAGACACTTTTCTCAAAAAGTGGGGGGAAAAGAAAGATCATGGAAATTTCCTTATTGAGTTCAATACACTAAAGAAAATACACAATGAAGGAGTGTCAGAATTTATCAAGAGGTTTAATAAACTATATTTGAACCTCCCTGCTGATATGAAACCTCATCAAACTGCTGCTAAAGTTGTTTTTGTAGTAGCCTTTGATTCAGAATTTGGCTTCTCTCTCAGAGAGAGAAATCCTGCTACTCTGGATGATGCTCAGGCAGATGCATTAGAGTTGGAAGCAAACTTTGCCTCCACGGGAAAATCAAAAGGAAAACCTGAACAGGATACTAGAAGAAGGGGCAAGGAAGAGGTATCTACCTCTAACCAAGACAGAGACTCAGACAAAATGGAATAAATGAGAAAATTAATTAAGAAAATGGTCAAGCTTGAATTGGAAGCCAATAATTCAGCCTTCAGGAATTACCAGAATGCTCCAAACAGAGGATACAATCTTCAGTACAGGAAACCACCCTTGCAAATATTGCCAAGGGAAGCAAAGGAGCAACAGGATCAAGTGCCACATCCATTGTACCTGGAAGGTCCAATAGATGACTCCACTGAAGATGCTGCCCATAGGCTAGAGGATGCAAATCTTGCCTTTTTGAGTAGTGACGGAGAAGAATGCCCTTTGCAAAGGAATGATGAAGCTAGGTGTTCATTGCAAGAAGAAGAAAATATCAAAGACGAAGATCAAGCAGATTTTGATCATTATTGTAAGCAATTTGATAATTTCATGCAAGCACATTTCAATAGAAGATATGATCTCAGATCTTCTAAAAAGAGGACTCGTACCCAACAGCAAGAAGAAGAGTTTCCCCAGGAGGAATTACCTGCTCAGAAGGAGGCTATAATGCAGAAAGTTGCAGACAAAGGTAAGCAGCCTCTAAACAAACCTTTGCAGTCTAATGATCAAGTTCCTTCTTCCTCAAAAGTAGTCACTTCTCCTAATGCCAAATCTGTGTCAAAAGAAGTCCAGCCCCCAGTTGAAAACAAAGAGACAAAAGAGATTGTGGCAGAAAATTCCCTTCCTGCTTTTATTCTACAAAAAGAACTAGAAAAAGTCAAAATCCCAGTTCCCTTGACTGAACTGTTGAAACAGCCAGCATACCAATCTCAAGTCACCTCTTTCATGCTCCCTACAGAAGCACCAGTCATCCCAGATAGTCTCAATCTTCAAGAAGAAAGACCCATGGTAGTTTTTGGCCCACATGTTGAGGAGATAGATCCATCTACTCCTCCCTTCTATGTGTCTCTATTAATCCATGACCTGCTATTACATAACTGAATGTTAGATTCTGGAGCTTCCCATAATCTTATGCCTCTTTCATTCATGGAACAATTAGGTTTACAAATCATACATCCATATAAATACATCTACTCATTTGATTACAAAAGAGTTAAATGCTTGGGGATGATTAAAGATTTGGTAGTCAATTTGGCCCAAATCCCAGGAAAAAGTGTGGTAATGGACATAGGAGTGGCTGACATTCCAACTCGTTTTCGTATTTTGCTGTCAAGGTCCTGGGGAAAAAAAATTGGTGGGTCGATTAATATGGATCTAACATATGCCACTATACCAGTTTTTGATGGACAAGAGAGGAGGTTATACAGGGAGACTATATTTGTCAAGATGGTGACGAAGGTTGACAACTCTGTAAATTCACCAGTTTACAGTAAGGAAGGAGATTTTTCATGCTTGATGCTGGAAGAAGATCAATATTATGCTCAGGAACCATCCTTTTGTCAGATCAAGACTGAACAGCCTTCAGAAGGACATGAAGCAGGAATATGGACACTCCATTTTGATGGAGCGAACTCGAGAGGAGGTAATGGAGCTGGAGTGCTATTAATTTCTCCTGCAGGAAGGTGGATCCCACTGTCTTTTAAACTAGAATATGAAGCCACAAATAATGTGGTATAATACGAAGCACTCCTTTTAGGATTGCAGACAGCCAGGAATATGAATATACAAAGTTTAAAGGTTCTGGGAGATTCAGAACTGGTGGTCAGACAGGTCAGGAACCAGTGTCAGACTAAGCATCCTAGGCTAAGGGCCTACAGGAATGAAGTTTGGGACATGGTGGAGAATTTCTTATTGGCATTCAATATCTATTTCATGCCCCAAGAACAGAATAGGATGGCTGATTCCCTTGCTGTAGCTGCTAGTACATTTCGACCACCTCAGAACCCCCTTTTAAGAGACGAAGTTGAGGTGCGTTATCGGCCTTCAATCCCAGACAACATTAAACACTGGCAGGTGTTTGAAGATGAAGAACAGATGAAGAGATTCCTGGAAACAGTGGGATAATTCTCCAATATGGAGATTGATGACGATGAAGAGGTAGAATCTGAAGGTATCACAAAAAGAAAATGGGAGGAAAAGGTAGTAGGAAGTAAAGTGTTTCAGTTAAAGGGAAACATAATACCTAGAGGGTTGGTGACTCTAGAAAGATTATTTGATAAGAATGATGTCTCATTGCAACCAAGCAAAGTGATAGAAGAGAATCAGGTAGAAGACCTGAATTTGGGTACTGGGACTGAGCCCAAAATTGTAAAATTGTCGAAGAAAATCCCTGTAGAATATAAGGAGCTTTATCAGAAATTATTTCAGTCTTACAAAGACGTGTTTGCGTGGTCCTATCAGGACTTGAAAACTTTTGATATCAATATTATGCAACAAAAAATTCCACTGAAGACAGATGCAAAGCCTCATAAGCAGAAGCTCAAACAAATAAATCCCTTGCTTCTGCCTTCTATTGAGAAGGAAATCAAGAAGCTACTAAAAGCCAAAATAATTGTACCACTGAGGTACTTTGAGTGGGTGGCCAACCTCGTCCCCGTACGCAATAAGAATGGAGAAATAAGGCTGTGTGTGGATTTAGAAATTTAAACAGAGCATCCTTAAAGGATAATTATCCATTACCTAAGATGGATTACATCCTGCAGAAAGTAGTGGGAGCTACCAGAATGTCAATGATGGATGGATTCTCTGGTTATAACCAGGTGGCTATACTTCCATAGGATCAAAAGAAGACTTCTTTCACCACATCGTGGGGTACATTTATGTATGCCAGGATGCCTTTTGGGCTGATTAATGCAGGGGCCACTTTTCAGAGGGAAATGGATATTGCTTTTGTTGCAGAGCAAGGTAAGTTCTTGGTGGTCTACCTAGATGATATCACTGTATTTTCCAAGAATGATGCTAAGCACATTGAACATCTACGGAGAAATTTTGAAAAATGCAGAAGGTATGGTCTCTCTCTTAATCCTCAAAATTCTTTATTTGCATTAGAAGAGGGAAAGCTTTTGGGCCATGTCGTGACTAGAGATGGGGTGAAGATAGATCCCAAGAGGGTAGAAGTTATAAACAGTATTTCTTTTCATAGAAATAAGAAAGAAGTACAAGTATTCCTTGGACGCATTAATTTCCTAAGAAGGTTTATCCCTAACTATGCTGAGATAGTTAGGCATATAACAGATATTCTAAAAAGGGATAATGAGATAAAATAGTCACAATAATCATGGGAGGCATTTACCAGGATAAAGAATGCTTTTGCAAAAGCCCCTATGCTGGCTGGACCAGATTATGCTGCTGTAAAAGATATCCTTATTCAGGGGGATAGTGAAGGAAAAATGGGAAGGTGGATTGCCAAAATACAAGAGTATGACTTAGACATCCACCCTACTAAGCTGATCAAAGGACAAGGGCTTGCTAAAATGTTATCTGAATCAAACTATCAAGCTCTGGGCATAAATGTGTCCATTATAGTAGGTGAGGAATCTGAGGAGAAAGAAGAACAACATGGAATCGGTGTACCTACTACATAAATACATGTAAAGTACCTTACCAGTCCATGGTACAAAGAGATAGTAGAATATCTCTTTACACTCAGCTGCCCTCCAAGTTGTGATAAAGCTAAATACAGATCACTGAGGTTAAAATCACATAAATACATAGTTGCTAATGGCCAACTATACTGGCGAGACCCCTCAGGCATCTTACTCCTGTGCCTCACAGAGAATGAAGTTGAGATTATTATAACTGAATTCCATGAAGGAATCTGTGGAGGTCATTACAGCTGGAAGGCCACAGCCCATAAAATTATGAAAGCTGGCTTCTATTGGCCAAAACTTTTTGGAGATGTTTTTGCTAGGGTAATAGCATGTGATAAATGTCATAAATTTGCTGAGAGACAGAAATTGGCACCATTTCCCCTGATTCCAGTACATGTGGATGAACCATTCAAACAATGGGTATTGATTTTATAGGTGAAATACATCCTCCATCTAGTGGACAACATAAATGGATATTAACGGCCACAGATTATTTCACCAAATGGGTCGAAGCCATACCTGCAAGGAGTGCTACAGATACTGTGATCATAAATTTCATGGAGGAGAATATCATATCCAGGTTTGGCTGTCCTGCTAGGATAGTGACTGATAATGCACAGGCCTTCAGGTCTGCAAAATTTGTGAATTTCTGCCAGCAATGCCATATCATACTGAGTCACTCCACAGCTTAATATCCACAAGGAAATGGCTTGGTGGAGTCCTCAAATAAAACTCTGGTGAGGGCCTTGAAGAAGACTATCAATGAAAACCAGAAGAATTGGGATTCCCAACTAAAATTTTCTCTTTGGGCTAATAGAATCACCAACAAGAGAGCAACTGGGAAATCTCCCTATGAATTGGTATATGGACGAGCAACAGTTTTTCCTGTATAGGTGGCTCTACCAGTGGCCCGTTTCATGAAAGAAAGCCTGGAGGAACCTGATGATATGATCAGGAGAATCAATCAATTGGTGGAATTAGAGGAAACACAGGGCTAGGTGAATCGGAGATTGATAGAATATCAAGATAAAATGAAGCACATTTTTGATCAGCACGCAAAAGACAGGAAGCTGCAGACTGGTGATTTGGTGCTCAGGTGGGATATCCGAAGAGCTTAGAAAGGTAAACATGGCAAAGTCAACCCCCTCTGGTTTGGTCCTTTCAAAATTGTGGAACAAGGGGGCAATAATACTTTCAGGTTGGAGAATTTACAGGGTGACCTGCTGGATGCCCCTGTAAATGGTCAATTTCTGAAGCCCTACTTTCAGTTCTGACTCATGCCAAGGTAGCCTGGTGTATTATATTGTGTGATAGTTTCCTTTTTGTTTTCGTTTGAATAATGTGGGTGTCGTGATGAGTTATAAAGTGAAAAATGAAGGTGCTGAAGAGCATATTCTACATACATGATGATCAGAAGGTATACGAGTTCTCGACACGTCCAGGGATGAACGTGTCGTCCCCATATGGAGCCGATGTTGATCATAGTTAGTTCCTCATACAAATTTCATAGGCGACCTAGCATAAGAATTCTCAAATTCCCCCTTTCAGACTTGGGAAATCATTTTTGGAGCTATCGCTGCCATTTCCTGCCTCTAAAAATCATTATAAATGGCTGAAAGTTTCATTTGAAATATTTAAAAGTTTATCCCTATCGGCTTTGATCCCTCGGTTTTCCTATTCTGCGCAACCAAAGGCTGTAACCACACGCCAAGCAGCAAAGCACTTACCGAATGCATATCGGGCGCGTTCTAGGCCATTAGATCAAACCACAGATCAACGGTTCAATACCCATCCACCTTGGTGGTCCCCGTGCCCGCATCCACTGTTCAAAACCAGCAGTTTATATCACACCGCCTTTCGGCGGTAGGCGGTAAATCACCACAGGCCAGCGATTCCATTCAGCGCCTGCCACGCGTCCCAACATACGGTTTCAATACTGCCCTCCATCGCGCATTAACGATCGGTCAAAGTCATGCAGCGATATGAACATGAACCGTCAGATCTGTGGGCCTCCATCTGATAGTGGTTGCTTTCCGAAGTTGCGCGAGTGTTAGTCCTAATGTACAGTTCCACGGGCCCGCAGTTTAGCGTCCTCTGGAGTTTTTTTAGCCATCGATCTCCGCCGAGATCGGACTGCCCTGATTGAGTCACATGCCTTTCATTGACCTCATGCCACCACGTCACCCTCCCCACCTAGTCCATCATACATCCATGCGTCACAGCTCTTACGTGTTTATCTCATTTTTCTCCACCATTCATATTCTTCATTCGTAAGTCATATTTTAAGGTTTCACGTTGGAAGCTATCGCCAGTCCCTCCTCCATCGTTCCACTGTAGCTTGCGTCGCCACCCTGCATGTTCTGCCATTTCATCATGTCGCTATGCTACACAGTCATCTCCACTACATCCACCCTCCCGTGCATTTGTTTTCTTAACATGTTTGTGGATTTTGCAGGGTTATAGCCGAGAAGAACTACTATGATTCACAATCTCAATCGCTATGATAGAGGCCGCGGCAAAGGACAATTTTTCAGAGGAGAAATTTATGGAAAAAGGATTTGGGAAGCTGTTACGACATGACTCTCATTAAAGGAAGCAGAGTTAAAATCTATCAAACCCTCAGGAGTTATTCAAAGCGCAAATTTTTGCAGATGAAGATATTAATGTTGCGGCAAAGAGTATCAGTAGAAGATCCAGGAATTCAGTGTCCAATATGGAAGATTCTCAATCTTAATTTAGGGTTTAGCTGGCAGAGGGTACGAGGTACAAAAACAATACCCTCCAAGTCTTCTTACAGCCAAATTTTCCTTCAGGAAAGGACATATTATTTATGGGATTTCATCCATATGTTATGTTCCTGGAGAAGCTTTCACCTACCACATTTATTTCAAAGAACAGGCAGCAGAGTACTTACAACACTTCAGCGCCGTCAAGCATTATGGGTGTGCACGTCTCCACCATTTTGTCTTAATGATGCAATTAAATGTTCAACACCCACCGCTTTTACTAGGTTTTGGTTTCTTCTATAAAAACCATGAAAAAACGCTTTGTAAGGGTTCCAGATTTCTATCATAAAATTATACAGTGAAAGGCTTTTTGTATACAATTTGTAAAACTCTTGTATGAAGGCTCAGATCCCATAGGGTCTCAGTGAGGAGGAGTTCTGTCTGTCAAAGAGGATTCTGGTCTTTGGTATTTCACAGTCTGTAACTCTCTTTTATATGTTATTTAATATATCATTTCATCTCACCCACCTTTCTTGTATCATGTTTTGGAATGCGAGTGGCTCACTAATTCCTGGTAAGGATTCATCCTAGTTGATGCCCATACTTGGGTCAATCAAGTGCTTTAAATATGGCTCATGCATGATATGTTATTTCATTACTCATCTAAACCATGTTTCTGCTATATTAGTTTCTTTGGGAGGGTGCTTTTAAAATGCTATTATCATGTATGGATTCTTAGATCGATAAGCCCATGCATGGTGGTACTGTATATCTAGGTATCAGCTCAATGTTGACTAATATCTTCTCATTATTTCTTTCACTACATACACCTTCTGATAATTTATGTTTGTGGAGTATTTCTGAATCGACCTGCTTTGCAGTAAACTATCTCTGAATTGTCTGTTTCTTTTGTATTAGAGTTCTGCATCTTGCCTTTGCAGTATCTCTTTCTCTGTGTCAGTTTTTGAGGGTTTGGTCCCATTCTATTTCATTTACCTGTTTTCAGGAGATAGCATGAGAGTTGAAGCTGACAACTTCATCCATTATATTATAAGCTCCTTGCTATGCTAAGATGTCCTAGGCACTGGTCTATCACAAATCTAGGCTGTCTCTAGGAGTTACAACAGACTTGAAGCACAAATCAGGAATCCAAATTTCAGAGGACATCAACAGCCACAATTCATAATTAAGCAGAGGGAACAAAGAATGCAGGACCAAGCAACGCCACAACAACAGATCAAAACTCCATTACAGCAAAATTACGTTCAGGGAATGGAGACAAATGATGACGATGATCCTATAGTTGAAGCCAACCAATTTTTCACAGCTGATGATGCGCCCATATTTCTCACAAAAGATGAAGAATACACAGCAATTTCAGACATTAAAAAAGATGGAGATTTCATATTGGCCAGCGATGTCATGTTAGAGGAGGAGTCCGATGATTATCAAATAGGTTACATGAACGCTTTGTCAACACAACACAAGTAGTATTCTTTGAGGAGCAGAGATGTGCCGATCAATCCCATTCAGAAAAGAAAAGAGTTGCAAGCGAAGAACGACTCTTCAAATACTCAGAGGAAAGGGAAAGAGCCTACTGATCCTTCTCCCAGAAAGACAACCTCAGCGACTAATATTGCAAATGAAAAGAACCAGCATAGCACAGCAAAGGAGCAAGTAGAGAAGAAATATCCTTCAGTCAAAGAGGTAGAAAAATTTCCTTCTTTTAATTTAGAAAATAAAATTTCTAAGCTGAAGGTGTCCATGCCCTTGACTGAGTTGGGGAAAAATATCACTTATAAACATCAAGTGTCTAGAATTTTGCATATAGACTCTTAATCAGATATGGTAAATATTGAAGATGACTATCCTGAACTCATTTTTGGTCCAGCCACAGAAGGTCAATCTGAAGAAAGTGAAGTCCCTCCCTTCTACCTAAGTCTTAGATTACATGAGTTCATTTTACATAATGCTATGTTGGACACTGGAGCCTCACATAACTTGATTCCCAAGGCCATTATGGAGAAGTTAGGACTTGATTTTACCCGCAAATACCATGATTTGTATTCCTTTGACTCAGGTAGGGTCCATTTTATTGGTCTTATCAAAGACTTGGTAGTATCTTTAGATCAAATCCTAGCCAAGAATGTTTTGATGGATGTAGTTGTTGCCGATGTTCCACCACGGTTTGGAATGCTTCTATCCAGGTCTTGGGGTGAAAAACTTAAAGGAACCATGCAGCTTAACTTCTCTTATGCCACCATTCCCATGTTTGGTTAGTTGAGAAAACTATATAGGGAAAATAAAATGAAATACATGATCACTAGCAAAGAGAAGCCAATTAATCATCCCATTAATTCAGTCCACATAGATTTAGAGTCATTTGTATTATATTCAGATGGTGGTTTGAATGATGAGAATTTTCAGTTGGTACAAGTAGATAAGATACTTGAAATTTCAGAAAATTTTAGGGCAGTACTTAGACATGAGAAAGATAAAGCAGCAAGTGCTTCTGAGCCTCCTGCCTTGCAGTGGCAGAAAGACAGTGAACAGTAGAAGGATGCAGAAATTAGTCCAGATAAAGTAGAGAAATAAGTAAAATTTCAGCATCTAGAAGAAGAAGAAGAAGGCCTTTGGAGCATGGACTTTGATGGAGCTGTTGGCAAGGATGGTGCTGGTATAGGAATATGGATTCGGAGCCTTGTTTTCCAACCTGAAAAATTTCCTAGTAATGTTAGAGTATGTGCTTACAAATTAGCTTTTGACTGCTCTAACAATGAAGCAGAGTATGAAGCTTTGATTGCAGGTCTGAAAATTTTGAAGAAGCTAAATGTAAAGAGGATTTTTGTCTACGGAGACTCGGAGTTGATAATCAAACAGGTAAAAGGAGAGTATCAAGCAAAGCATCCGTGATTGAGGGCATATAGAAATGCAGTCCTAGACATCTTGAGGGCATTTCCTAAGTACACTTTGACAGCAGTACCCAGAATACAGAATCTTATTGCAGACTCTCTTGCCACTACTGCAAGAAACTTGAAGATTCCCATGAACTCCAACAACAAGTTTGAAATTTATGTCAAACATCGACCTGCTATCCCGGACAATCTAAGGTATTTGCAAGTGTTTTGGGATGACAATGAAATCAATGCTTTTTTGCAGAGTGAAGGAAAATTCAAGGATACTCCCATAGAAGGCGATTATAATGTTGATGATCAAGAAATCGAAACAAATCAGATGGACATATTGCAGCTGAAAGACAATGTAATTCCTAGAGGTCTCATACCTTTAGAGGAGCTTTTTGATCAGTATGATGTTGCAAAGAAACCAAGCTTGGTGCCTACTGATAAAGGAGTTGAAGATGTTAATATTGGAACAGCTGACAAGCCTAAGCTTGTGAAGTTATCAAATGCATTATCCCCTAAGGTAAAGGAACAGTATGTTAAATTACTTTCTGAATTTTCTGATGTGTTTGCGTGGAATTATTTAGATTTGAAGGTGTATGAAAAAAATATAATTCAGCATACTATTCCCATCAAGTCGGATTAGAAGCCATTTAGACAGAAGCTGAGAAGAATCAACCCAAAGTTGTTTCCATCCATTGAAAAAGAGGTAAACAAATTGTATAAAGTTGGTATCATTGTCCCAATTAAATTTTCTGACTGGATTTCAAATCTGGTCCTAGTACGTAAGAAGATAGGAGAGATAAGGTTGTGTATAGATTTACAAAATCTGAATAAAGCATCCTTAAAGGATAACTATCCACTCCCCAAGATGGACCATATTCTGCAGAGAGTAGTTGGAGCATCAAGGATATCACTACTCGATGGCTACTCAGGCTATAATCAGAACTTGGTGCATGAAAAAGACCAAGACAAAAATGCTTTCACAACACCCTAGGGAACCTTCCAGTATGCCAAAATTCCATTTGGACTGAAGAAAGCTGGAGCTACTTTCCAGCGAGCAATGGACATTGATTTTGCCAATGAAAGGGATGTTTTCCTTGTTGTTTATTTGGATGATCTGACAGTGTTTTCTGGTTCTGATGATGAACATTTGCACCACTTGAGAGTTGTTTTTCAGCGATGCAGAAATTTTGGGATTTCTCTCAATCCAAAGAAAAGTCTGTTTGCTATGGATGAAGGAAAATTGTTGGGGAATATCATCTCTAAAGATGGTATCCGCATCAATCCTTCAAGAGTGGAGGCAATTCAGCACATAGACCTCCCACATAATAAAAAGGAGATTCAGACATTCAATGGTAATATGAACTTCTTACACATATTTATACCCAATTTGGCTGAAAATTTAAGAGAAATGACTAACATATTGAAGAAGGATAGCACTATCAAATGGAGTGAGGATGCTATCAAGTCATTTAATCTGGTAAAGTTTGCTCTGTCCAATGCTCTAGTCTTAATTAGTCATGATTACACTCAAGATTTCATTATATTTTCATTTTCATCGGAGCATACTATGGCTACAGTTTTGATGCAGAAGAGAGATCATATTGAAAAGCCAATTTCCTTTTTTAGCAGGACTATTAGAGATGCTGCTTTACGATATAATATCATTGAGAAACAAGAATTGGCCCTTATAAAAGCATTGAAGGATTTTAGAGTATCAATTCTGCATTCACATAATATAGCATATGTTCCTAATGCAGCAGTGAAAGATGTCATGATGCAAACTGATCCAGAAGGTTGAAGAGGAAAGTGGATAGCAGCAATGTTGGAATATGATTTGGAGATCAAACCCACAAAGTTGATCAAAGGACAAGGCTTGGAAAAGCTAATGGCCCAATCAAACCTGCGTGCCCTAGATATAAATCTCATAACAAAAATGTCAGAAGGTGATGATGAAGGTTTGCTTGTTCCAATTTCAGACATTTTTCTACAATATCCATGGTATTCAGATATTGTTTATGTTCTTCAGCATATTTCACCACCTCTAGGGATGTCTAAAAGAAAAGGTAGATCACTGAAACTTAAGTCTTCTAAATATTGAATTTTAAACAACGCTCTTTATTGGAAAGATCCAGGAGGTATTCTGCTTAATTGTTTGGTTGAGGATGAGGCTCAACAGGTGATGCATGAATTCCACAAAGGTGATTGTGGTGGTCATTTTTTTTGGAAAAATACAGCTAACAAAGTGTTGAGAGCAGTATATTATTAGCCCACCTTATTTTCAGATTTGTATAAAACAGTAATGAGCTGCCATGAATGTCAAATTTTCCAAGGAAAAAGGAAACTGCTTCCTCTTCCTTTGAAACCAATTGTAGAAAATGCTCCCTTTCAGCAGTGGGGACTTGATTTCATAGGGGAAATCCATCTCGCATCATCAACACAACATAAATGGATCTTGACAAGTACCAATTACTTCACCAAATGGATCGAAGCTGTTCCAGCAAGGCAGGCTACATATACGGTAATAATTCAATTTTTAGAGTGAAATATCTTGTCTTGTTTTGGTTGCCCTCACAAAATCATAACAGATAACGCAACATCGTTCAAATCTAAGAATATGGTGGATTTCTATGACAAATACAATATTGTGTTGGGCCATTCAACAGCGTACTACCCACAAGGCAACGGCCTATCAGAATCATCAAATAAATCTTTGATAAACATAGTCAAGAAAATACTGGAGGCAAAGAAAAGAAACTGGCATTGAAAGATCATCAACGCGCTATGGGAAGATAGATTTAGTAGCAAGAAATCTATAGGTATGTCACCATTCGAATTGGTTTATGGTACTGATGCTGTCTTTCCTACATCACTTACAGTTTTGATCATGAGATTATTGCAAGAGGTTGGTAGTGAAGAAGATGATAATCAGCGAAGGATCAATCAAATGATCCACCTTTAGCAAACAAGGGAGGAAGTGTCTTAGAACACTATTTGGGTGAAGGAGAAAATAAAGAAGATCTATGAGCGTAAAACCAAAGTAGAAAAGTTTCAATTGGATGATGTGGTGTTGAGATGGGATGCACGAAATGAGAACAAAGGGAAGCATGGTAAGTTCGACAACCTGTGGAAAGGACCATAAATTATTTCAGAATACAGGGGACAAAATGCTTTCTTTCTCTCAGAGAAGGATAGCCAAGATTGCCTTGGAGGACCAGTGAATGGTAGGATTTTGAAGCACTACCACTGTTGAAGATAATGGATCAAAAACTATGTCACAATCATTGTATATACCATGTTATTTTTGGGTCAGATTTCAAGTGCACAACCATTGAAATTTGGGGTCCGAGGTGAAGGCTATAAAACTTGAATGATATGTGTAAAGTTTGGTTTCATTTTAGTTTTCAGTCTTATTCGTGAGTCAGAGTCAGTCTACATTGTGTCAGTTTTCAGTATTTTTGACCATATTTGCCCAATGGATAAGGCTACTTGGTCTACGGTGTTCTTGGCACCTCCAAGGTGCTACCATCCCCATTGGAGCCAATGTTAGTGTCAGTCTGGGAATACTGCCATCAATGATCAAACTTACTCTTTTGCATTTGCATATTAGGAGTCCCATACCATAAATTTTCACCATTCCATTAGGTCATGAATTCATTGATGGTAGTGGTCTTTCATCAGTTTTCCCTCATGTAAAAAACTTGTTGATTCTCCTCTCTATGGTCTGTAGTCATTATTCACTTTCACTCCCAATCCATATTATTAGGTCATAGGGTTGGTCTCATTAGGTTCTAGGGTCTCATCATGGTCAAATTAATGAGTCAAGTGTCAAATGAATATCAGCAAAGTCATGAGGAGGTCAAATAAACTCAGAAGCACAAATCAAAGAAATGTTTTATTGAGCTTGATGTAATTTTCACCTCAAAACCATGTTTTGAGATGAAAACATGGTACTTTTTTTTTATTATCATCCTCTATGTAATTTTATGTCTTCATATGTAATAAGCTTCACTTTGGAAGCTGCTATCTCCAACAACCCACCACCCTTCCTTTCAAAGGTGTTTTCCACATTGTTTTCAGCACAAAATCATTTTCTAAGTATGTTCATCAGAAAGAGCTTGGAAAGAGCATTCCAGCGGTATATTATACTCTCAAAACTTACTCCTAGATAAAAAATTATGCCTAAGTGAAAGAAGGTCCCCTATAGCCTAATCTTTCCCCTTTTCCCATTTCTCCCTTACACTTTATTTCATATAATTTTAAATTTTTTTCATTATTAAACCCCTTTTCCCCTATCCGATTGCATAATCGCATTCTGAAAGTTCTTTTAACCCATAAAACCCCCGATGCGATTAAATAATCCCCTTAGATCTAATCACAACATTCAATCGCCAGCCTCCGATTGAGTCACCCCCGATTGATCCACCTCTGATTGATCCCACCCGATTACATCTGAACCGTTGATCTCCTTAAAGATATGACGGCCCACAGCCAATCACATCGCAATCTTGCAGTGTCCCCGCACCCATAATTCTCCCGATCCAATTGACTCCCAACGTGCTCCTGCAATTACATCTCTGATGTCGATTCGCCCATCAGATCGAATGGCTCATAAGCCGTCGCACCATCGCAATCGGCCATTTTTGCAGTCCAAACTCCCACCTTGTCCACCCTCCGATTTGCGATTGCGATTCCCCTTTGGGTCCCACCATAAGGCCTTCCACCCTTTTCCCAAACAAATGCGAGTTTTCACTTTGTAAAGTGCAGAAAATCATTTTTAAAACATTCCTTAAGTGTTCCATCACATCGCGCTTTCACCCTACCATGTTTAAACCCCTGCACTATAGTATTACTTAATCGAATCGCAAATTGTTATTTCGATGTGTCCACAACTCCTGCTCTGCTCTGATTCCCGATTGCGATTGCGATTTACACCCCCAGTCCCACTAAAACCTTTCCACCTTTTCAATGAAAAAATGATTTTTCCTTTATAAAAACATAAAACCCATTTTTATTTGTTTTAAAGGTTTTTCTTCATTATTCCATCAGCTTTGGCACATTGTGCAATTGCGTTTCTTCCCCGCCATGGAATATGACCACTCCCCACTGCAATTCTCAATTTGCACTATCGCATCACATATTTAGTTTATTCCACTATGGGTTACACCTGATCCCAACGCTGATTGCAATTGTGATTTCCCATTTCCCTCTATACACCATCACATCGCATATATCCAATCTCTCTATTCCAAAATACCTTCCCTCCCTTCCAACTGCGATTGCGATTGCGATTTGCATCACAACGCGGGCCCACCTCCCTTTCCCTTTGCTCTTTTTCCATAAAAAAGGGGATTTTTCTTCATTAAAAGGCATAATTTCATTTTTGTTGGTTTCAAAAGGCATTTTCTCGGTATAAATGGATTTTCAAAACAAAATAAAGGAAACAGTCAAAGCCAAGAGCTACTTACGAAACACAGAGATCATTACAGTTTGTCTTCTCCTCTGTTTAAAGCAAATGTAACAGCAAATCTCCAGATGGTCAAAAAAGTATTGTTGCTCCTTATTTTCAGGGGAAAATCATTGGTTTTCTTCCTATATTTAGATTTCGATTCTTGAGCTAGTAAAACAACTCCTTCTTCTGTGGACTTTCTCCCCTCAATTTTGGTCTATTTAATGTAACTTATTCATCATTTGTAAAGGGGGGAATAAAGTGTGGAATAATTTGGAAAACATTTGAGGATGCTCTGCACTCCATCGTAACAGTTTGATAGGGAATTAGTAAATATCTGCAACTCTAATTTGTGGGATCCCTGTGGTATGAATTTTAGCATTTGTTCTTCCTTCTGTGCTCATATGTTAAATGTTATGTTTGCCATTCATTTATTCACATCTCTGGTTGAATTTTTTGAAGATAGATAGGTAGAATCCATTATTAATGCTCTGCCTTGGGAAATCATTCAATACTCTATGTTTTCTTCTCTTTGAAAAGGATCCATCTCCTATGCCCTTTTCAGCTCCTCACCAATCCTACCATCCCATCATTATTTAAACATAATTGTTGAAATTCCTGCCTACCTTGCCCCATGAAATACCCTATATCTCTGATTTAATTCCCCAGTTTCAAACTGCCTCATATTTTCCATACAACCCTGAATTTTTTATAAAAACATTTCCCATTATTATACTAGCCCTTTCGGTAATGGCATGCTTGTGTAGGTCAAGGTCTCATCCGAAGTAGTATGGGAGGGTACTGGAACCAGGTTTCCACACCATGAGACATAGAAAGTTAATTGAAGAGGGTCCCTTCAGATATAACAGACCTATGCTAGAGAAGCCCTAACACAAAAACCCTTAACAGTGTATCAGAGGAATATGTTCAGCGAAGCTCATAAATCATTCAATAGCATGTTAACAGAAGGAAAAAAACCAAATATAACCAGATCTCTGCATTCATCTTCTTATATAGTATCGCATCCACGTGCACATCAATAATCATTAGTATGCAGTAAATAGATATAAATAACACAGAGCGTAGCTAATAATCATAACACAAAACACTTCAGTTATCCCAAACAGTCTTCTCATTCATTAACATCCAAATCCAGCTTACAAAACTCTTTACTAGCCCGTGCACACAGCCAATGAGGTCTACACATAGCCAGCAAGAGCCCTTACCCAGAAAATCAACAAAATATCCACAATTCTGTATCCAATATTGTTTCAAAACTTAGCTTCCTTTTAGACTCGATTTATCCATCTATTTATAACATATTAGCCTGTGATACTCTATGGTCCACAACCCATGGTTTTTGGACTCCTGGTCCACCCTTTTACCCATTTACAATTTATTGGGGGCTTTGACCCACCCCAAATCCCCTGCACTAGACTATATTATTATAAAATATTAAAAAAATGTTCCAAAATTGCCGCTAGGGGACCCTACGCGAATACTTAGGAGGAAGAAGTAAACTACCATGTTCATAACAGGTTATTGTATCATCTTGGGGATTTGTGCATATCGTAGGGAGAAAGAGTGAAAGTGATCAAGGAAGCACATTCTTCTTGTTTTTCATGGAATTTTTGTGTAGGAAATATAGTGGCACAGCTACAAAGGTTTTTCTATTTTCCTCGGATAAATGAAACAATTCATGGGTTCAAAATGTGTCATGATAAGCATCGGGTGGATCATCACTTTTAGGTTGGTGATCAAGTATGGATTTACATCAACAAGGCAAGGATGAAAGGTAAAGGTAAAAGAGAGGTAAGAACTTCCAGGCATGGAGATTTCAAGTATCATCGAGTGATACCTAAAGGCATGAATCCAAGCAAAGCAAGGTGGATGAAGATTGGAAGGGTGAGGGAGTTGTACCCTCACCTCATATATGCTTGAAACCAAAATTTTGGTGGTCCAAAATCTTCCAGTGGAGAGGAATGTCCCAAGAGGATCCTCAAATTTCTCCAAGTTCAAAGGTATCAGTTGTTCCCAGAAATAGTGCCAAGTTGTAGAGCTCATCACGTTAAATCCGGAATTACCTTCGATTTCTCATTTGGCCTCCGGATGAAGGAGAAATTTCCCGTTGAAGATTATGGTGAACAGGTGCAAAAGGGGCCTTGATAGCCATGTGGCATTCACCCAGATCAACAAGTGGCAATGGTCAAGTCAAAGACCATTTTGGGTGCATGGTGAGATTTTGGGTTACAAACTATATGTTAAAAATAATGGGCACAATTAAAAATATTGTTGGGGCCCTTGTTTTTAATTGTTTTTGAAATCTTGGTTAGAACATTTTGAATTTTGACCTTTTGAGTTGCGGCATGAAGACACATGGCAATCGTGACCGCGTCGCAACTACCAGGAGTCGTGGAGCTATCAAGGTGGCGCGGAAGCATGAGATAGCTGAAGATAGAACACGCACAAGTACAGATGAAGAAAACACACAGCAGAAGACAGAAAGCGGAACACGCAGATAACAGGAGAGAAGCTGGGAGCAGCTGAAGAAAAGACATAGAGGAACTGATAGTCGCGAGAGTAGGGGAATAAATAACCGTCACCCGGCTGGAAGAGAGAAGGCTGAAGAGGTTGCGAGGCTCGTGACAGGGGAAGACACACAGAGCAACTGCGGAAGAATCATGCATGACCTTCCTAGGGTTCCTCATCTTCTCTATTCTACCTTTCTGTTCTGAAAACCATATGTATCAGATTTGTAAGCTATCATTGAGAATGCCATGTAATCATGTGTTTGGCCAAGAGGTTAATACAATGGAAGGTTGTTGTCTCAATAAGATGTTTACATGCCTGTAATGTGTTTATGCTGGTTTAAAATTTTATTTGCAAATGTTTGAATGCTTATTAAGTGATCTTGCGTATATAACTCTGTATATATAATTGATGCACTGTCCATCATGAGTTGCGACTTTGTTCCTTGCCATTGATCTCATCCCCTTCTGCATGTGGTTGCGGCACGCCTCGAGTGAGATTCACTGCTCTCCGGAGCAGGGTGAAAATGCCGGCGTGATCCTAGACTACATCAGACCCCTTTGTTGGCCACAACTCCTGAACCTGGGTCTTGTCCATGAGACCTGACTTCTCGCCAAAAAATGGTTCTGTTGTCGGGACCTGCATGTTCTGAGGGGACCTAGATCATGGTATCGAGGATTTTTGAAGGAGAGATACAGCGATGGTGGGATAATCATCTTGACCAGTTCATTGCTCAGCAAGCAGAGCTCACCAAGAAGAAGGAGGCGGCGATCAAGGAGCTTGTCCTTTTCTCTGACTCAGCCAGTGATACGTACAAAATTTTCTGGGGAAGGTTCCCTACCGACCTTTACAATTGGTTGCGGAGATTACGAGCGACGGTGCCCCAAGAAGGCTTGTGGAAGATAAACCGCAGGTGGGCGCACGAAGATCTGGTGGCACTGCACCGGGTGGACACTGAACTGACCCGCGCGGTGGATTTTTGGGTAAGGACCACGTTGGAAGGATACACTGTGGAGTTTGCTACTGAGTGCTACCAATCCTTCTCGAAAGCCGAGGTTGTTTTCCACTCAGGGCTAAGAGGGAAGCTGCTGAAGGAGATTCCGCTGTGGATCAAAGCTCTGATGGTGGATGAAGGGTTGATTGAATTCCACAAATGAGTATGGAAGCGTAAACCACCCGTGCTGGGGGAAGGTTTGAGGGGACCGATGTTGTGTAGAATGTGAAATTGGGGAGTGGGGAATGGATGTTGAGGCCGCATGCAAGTTGCGGGAGCAACGTGCGCATCGGCGGGCACAGATCGCCGATAGGTGGCGAAGAAGGGTAATGCGAGATTTGAAGAGAAGGGAGATCGAGAGGAAAAATCAGAAGGAGGCACCTCAGAGGACAGGAACTATGGGTTTGGATACCCGGGAAGAAGATGGGACAGCGGTGGAAGTGCAGTGGGTGCATGGGAGCCCAGTGACGCGAGAAAGAGAGATACTGACGAGTGAAGATAATGGAAAGATGCAGCCCGAAGAGAGTTCCGATGACGAATGGCACGACGTGATGCAGCGGATGTTTCAAGATCAGACGACACCCACCCCTCCAGGCAGCCCTACTTCCCGCCTTCTGCATGGCCAGGATCCCGACCTTCCCCTGGTACTGTATCAACCTTTACGTAATATTTTTATTCAGTTACAAGCATTGAGTCAGTCATACAATAGTTCATCAGCGTCAGTAACGTCCGGTAACAGCAGCGTTACTAGTAGTGGTATTTTCCCTAGTGGGACCGTTACGCAACTAGGACCTGGAGGATTTATCCTGGTCAATTCTCTGCAAGCACACATGGCTGGATCTTTCACCCGGTATCCAGAGTTCTCTGGCCGAGGCAATGAGGATGTAGAGCAACACTGGTATCTGTACGAAGCCATCTGGAGGGCTCGCTAGACACCACATGCAGGGAAGTTAATAGAATTCCAAACCACGCTCAGAGAGAGGGCTCTGCGATGGTTTATCAAGTGGTCCGAGGCTCATCCTAACCCCGTAATTGCGGACGTGAAGCGAGATTTTGTCCGCAAATTCAAGCTTCCCCAGACAGACCAGCAGGGCCTGTCAGAGCTGTGGGAAATTAAGCAGAAGGAAGGTGAGACCACGTGGGATTTGATGCGGCGATTCAAGGACGCGATCGGGAAACTCAGCTACCCAATCGATCCAAACCACCAGAGGGACTGGTTCATCAAGGCTCTTCTTCCCTTGACACGAACCCCTCTCACTCAGCAAAATATTGATAATCTGCAGGACACTTTGGAGTAGGCCATGAAGATTGAAGCCATGGCAGGCTACCCCTAGGAATATCAGGGGGGGGGGGGGGGCTGGCCCCGCAAGATCCTTCTTTGATAGGTTTGCAACACCAGATTGCCAACTTGACTGAGAAGCTTAAGGAGCTTCAGCCGGTGAGACCAGCGCGACCGAATGTTTGGTGTACTCATTGCCTGGTTGAGGGCCACGTCGCAACCGGGTGTACTCGGTTGCGCGGCGCAGGGGCAGGACCCTCGGTCGTAGCAATCCAGGGGGGTCCACCACCTGGTGGTAGCGCAGCGATGAACCCACAGGGAGTCTACTAGCTGCAACAGACTTACGCAGGGTTCCCACCTCAACCGGGTTCCTCCACCACAGAGTACTGCGAGATTTGCCGGACGCTGGGGCATCCTCCTCGGATGTGCCAGATATTACAGAAGTACTCCATGGTCCCGAATAATGTGTACTGCGAATTTTGTGTTTCCACGACTCACAACACTGAGCAGTGCAGGGCGCTCGATGCACTTGCGGATCGATTGGATCATCCCTCCTACAGGGTGAACGAGGCTCCAAGGGGAAGAGGCGGCGGCATGCGGGGAGGCTGCACAGGCGGACGCAGTCCGGTAAAATGTTACAACTGTGACCAGGAGGGTCACGTGGCTCGAGAATGTCCCCTCCCGCGACGACCTTGGTGTTCCCAGTGCTGGGTAAACGTCCACGCCACAGAGGACTGTCCGGAGCTCATCAAGAAGTGGGAAGAACGGGTGAGGCAGAGGGGAGCGAATCTGATAAACTCAGAGCCGCGAGGGACCACAACCCCAAAATTGTAGAACGTCGCGATCGTGACGAGGGGAGGAAAGAAGACTGGAGAGGATGCCCACGGGAAGGAGCCAGCACGAGTGGTTCAGCTGGCATCCTCGAAGAATTTGATCAGGCCTGGAGTCCAGAAGAAGTATTTCCAGGAGGCAGTTGAGGCGTTCGCCCAACTGCGGGACGAGGGAGGTTTGGAGGAGCCCATTCTACCAGAATCTGGGGCGCAGAACGTCATAGGTACTGTGGTCGAGGATTGGCTTTGGCTATTCCTCAGGATTGTTGACAACGCTATGCTGCGGCAGCAGCTCAAGCATGATTTGGAAGGATCACTGCAGGGGCGCACAGGACTTAGAGACCTGGCGAACGCTGGCCCTCACTACGTGCAGTGTGTCAAGCGGAACAAGCAACGAATAGGCAAAGAATTCTATCTTAACACACAGGTCGCGGGATTCCAAATCAGTGACACCATGTTGGACTTGGGGTCCGACGTCAACATTCTGCCACGAAAGACATGGGAGGCTCTTGGAAGGCCACGGCTAGCCTACTCACCAATCCAACTTAGGATGGCGAACCAGTACTGCATTCTGCCAATCGGCCGACTCGAGGGGGTCGAGGTCGATGTTGCGGGGGTGAAGACATACACCGATTTTGAGGTTATTGATATCATGGGCGACAAGGATCCTTATCCCGCCTTACTCGGCATTGATTGGGCTTTTGAGAATTACGCCATCATCGACCTTAAAAAGGAGCTGATGATCTTTGAGGATGGGGAGGTACGAGTCACCCAGCCCCTCGACCCATATTAGGGCCCGCGATATATGGAAACAGTGGACAATCGGGAGGATGCTCAGATGATGGACCACCTTTATCAGATGATCGCAGGAAAGCGGGACGACTATATTAACCCGACCGTGACTGGCTTTGTCAGTTGGCGGAGTGTGCAGAACTCGGAGCTCGGATCCAAACTTTCTTGGGAAGACTGGCAGCAAGGGGGGTATGAGACCACCACGCAGAGATGTGCTTCCATTGCCCAAGTCCAGTGGGTAGGGACTGAGATCCGCGGATATCCCACCTTGTCAAACATGCGGGCAGTCAATACTTTTATTACCAAGGTGGAAGACCTGGTCCCAGCTGAAATCCGGATGCCACTTTTGGATGTGGCCTTGCAATCCACGTCGGCTCGGTGGTGGAAAAATCACCGCAACACTCTGTTGCGATGGGAGTGTGTGGCGGATGCTCTGTGGGCACGCTTTAAAGAGGACGAAGGACCTTGCAGTACGCTTAACTATCAGGGAACTTCCAACCCGCGACACCATTTGTGGGCCTGCGAGGAACAGTGGCATAGCACCCGATACCCTAAGGAGTTGTGGGTCCATAGGTTTATCCACTCCCTGGGTACAATTCCCCAGGCCTGGTACCTGGAGGAAGAGCGGAAATGGGGAACCCGCTCTTGGCAGGCAATTACGGACAAGTTCGTTCGGTGCTTCTTGTTCGAAGGGGAGACGGCACAGGAGTCTCAGGCCCTACAGGCAACCAAGGAGGTCTTGTTTTTCCACCATCCCGAGCCCGACGGGGGCTCGGTTGTGTCACGACCTGAGGTCAAGCGCGAGTTGGTTTGCCACCGGATTGACGGCGATCTGGATGATGATAGTCTAGAGGACCTCAGGCATCTCTATTTTGATGAAAGGGAAGGCGAGCGGAGCATCAGTGAAGAGCCGACGACTGAAGGAGTCCATTTACAGCCACTAAAGATGAAGAGGCTGAACATTGGAACAGACGAGAAACCCAAGCTCGCAACGGTGGGAAATTACTGGGACGAGGAAATGACAAAAGAAATTTTCAGCCTCCTCCAGGAATACGAAGATTTGTTCCCATCCTCGGTTGCGGACCTGAAGGGGATCAAGGGGGACCTGGGCGAAATGCGCATCGCGCTGAAACCGGGGGCCAGGCTGGTGAAGCACCGACCCTACCGGCTGAACCCACGTATCAAAGAAAAGGTCAAGATGGAGATCGACAAGATGTTGGCTGCAGGTCTTATCTTTCCAGTAGAAGAAGCAGAGTGGGTGAGTCCCATTGTCATCCAGAACAAGAAGGACAAAGCGGAGATCCGTGTCTGTGTATACTACCGGAGCTTGAACAATGCCTGCATCCACGATCCGTTTCCCACTCCTTTCAGCGATGAAGTTCTAGATCATGTTGCAGGAAATGAAGCTTATTCCTTCACTGATGGGTTTTCGGGTTACCATCAGGTGCGCATCGCCGAGGAAGACAAAGCAAAGACGACATTCACCACTGAGTGGGGATCATTCGCATACCACGTTATGCCGTTTGGTCTGAAGAACGCACCGGCTATGTTTTCCCGGATTGTCATTGCTGCTTTTCGGGAGTACATTCACAAGTTCCTGGAGGTCTACATGGACGACTAGACCATCTACAGCCTGTTGAAGAAACACGCCTCCCTGTTGCGTATTATGTTTGGCCGGTGTCGTCAGCTGCATATTTCCTTGAACTTGAAGAAATGTATTTTTTCAGTTCCATTCGGCACACTCTTAGGCCACGTGGTGTGCAACCAAGGGGTCTGTGTCGATCCCACCAAGGTCGCGGTCATCATTCACATGGAAGCCCCCGAGACCGTGAAGCAGTTGCGGGCATTTCTTGGGCACACAGGATATTACAGGAGGTTTATTCGCAACTACACAAAGATTACGGCCCCTTTGGAGAGACTGTTGCGAAAGTCAGAGGTGTTCCAGTGGACGGCGGAGTGTAGGAAGGCACTTGACACCCTGAAGGAGAAGTTGGCGACGGCACCCATACTTGTTCATCCCGACTGGGATAAGCAGTTCCATGTGCATATTGATGCGTCTGGTATTGCACTTGGGGCTTTTTTGGCGCAACCTGGGGAGATGACAGTTGACCACCCCGTATGCTTCGCCAGCCGTCAGTTATCGAATGCGGAGAATAATTACACCACGACCGAGCGGGAGGCGTTGGCGATGGTGTACTCCCTCCAGAAGTTCCGCCACTATCTTCTGGGCGGCAAATTCACATTCTTTACGGACCATTCTGCACTGAAGTATCTGGTGAATAAGCCTGTGTTGGAAGGATGGATCTGTCGCTAGCTTCTACTTTTCCAGGAATTCACGTTTGAGGTGATTGTCAAGCCCGGCAGGTTGAATGTCAGTCCCGATCATTTATCCAGGCTGGAAATGGGAGAGAATGAGGGCTCGTTGGACGATTAGCTGCCGGATGCCAACCTCTTCCGAGTCGAAGCAGTACCAGATTACCTGGCTGAAATTGCCACTTATCTGACCACGGGACAATGCCCTCAGGATTATACCCCACTTCAGAAACGCCACCTGGTTGTCTGGGTGGCCAACTACCAATTGATCGCGGGGCAGCTATACAAACTGGGCCTCGATGAGGTGTTGCGCAGATGCGTTCTTGACCACGAACGGGAAGCGGTGATGTGGGAATGTCACAGCGGTGTTACGGGAGGGCATGTGGGTGTGAAACCCACCACAAGGAAGGTGCTCCAAGCTGGCCTGTGGTGGCCGACGGTACATGCTAACTGTAAGGCCTATGTGAAGTGCTGCGATGTTTGCCAGTGGACGGGAAGGCCTTCGCACCGGGACGAGCTTCCGCTACACCCAGTGCATGTGTTGCGGCCATTCGAAAAGTGGGCTGTCGATTTTGTCGGTCCCATCGCCCTGGTCGCCAGACACTCCAAGGCCCGGTACATCATTACCGCCACGGATTACCTCACTCAGTGGGCTGAGGCAGTGGCGGTACATGACTGCTCGGCAGAGACCGCTGCCCGGTTCATTTTTGAACACATCATCAGCCGGTTTGGCTGCCCACGGAGCTTGACCAGCGATCAGGGTATGCATTTCATTAATGCCACGGTCAAGTCACTACTGGACACATTTATGATTCAGCATCATAAAAGCAGCCCATACCACCCACAGGCCAATGGTACTGTGGAAGCATTCAACAAAATTCTTGAAAAAGGCTTGACTAAAATTAGCAATGCTCAGCGCGATGATTGGGACGAGCGTCTCCCAGTGGCATTGTGGGCCTACCAGACCACGGTGAAACGCTTGACCAATCAGACACCATTCCAGTTGGTGTATGGCCAGGAAGTTGTGATTCCCGCCGAGTTCACTGTACCCAGTCTTTTGATCGCTACGTCTCTTCAGTTCTCAGAAGAGGAGTCACTTCGAGAATTCCTCCAGGAGCTACAGGAGCTGGATGAGGCCCGATTCCTGGCGGAATTCCACCAGAAGGTTCAGAAGACCAAGCAGAAAGTGTGGCATGACCGCCACATCAAAACCAAAGCCTTCCAAGTTGGCGGCAAAGTTCTCTTATATGATATCCGGTTCCAGAAGTTTCCAGGCAAGCTCCAGATGCACTGGTTGGGACCCTACTTTGTCATCGAGATCCGTGACTCAGGAGCCGTTCGGTTGGCACAGCTGGACGGTACAGTTCTCCCTGGGTGGGTGAATGATGCACGCCTGAAACCCTACCAGGAGTAGGTACCTTTCACTTATCATCAATAACACTCGCAACCGAGAGAACCCGTAGAGTAGCTTAGTCGAATAACTCTCCCGCAACCGGGATGAGCGTAGGGAGTCTTTTCCATTCATAGGCAGTCTGTCAAATAACCGGTCAGTTGTGGGTACCTCACCGCAACCGACTGTGGTCGGGGTGGACTAGTCCAGCGTGTCATGGCGCCAGTCCAGCGTGTCGTCCTTGTAGGATCCATCCACGTGCCAATGTCAGTCCAGGTCATTCCCGTCAGTCCTTTTGTCAGTCCGTAGGATCGCTCATATTTGCATCATAAATTACCATAAGTAGACAGTAATCGTACCATAATCATTTGCCACCATCCGCAGTTCCCTCAGCCATCACGTTCGCCCATTTCCCCATGACGCCATCAGCAACTGTCAGATTACACACAAGCATGCGATTGATCGCACGATTATCGCAGGCAAGAAGGATAGCAAGAATTAATTGTCGTTATGGGGTCTCATCAACTCTGCTCGTGCCAGGGGATGACATAACTTGCATGGAGACCAACAGCACGAGAATGACGGACCAGTTCAATTTGGCAATTGTAGCGACTCCAGAGCAGTTGAAGCCTCAAAGCACACCGCACCAAGAAAGAAGCCCCAGAAGAATTCTCCAGGTTTACCAGCGCCATGCCAAGATGCCGAAGGCTCTCTTATCCATTGCTAAACCAGTGCTGGACAGTCGAATCCACAGAACAGAGTCGCTGGTTGGAAAATATGATAGTGCAGCGTTGATAGACGCCAACCTGTCCGACCCAGCCGAATTCCCCCACCTCCATTGGCAGACATATATGGAGCATCACTACACACCAGGCAGTAGCTCCAACAGCCGAATGCGACAAGAATACAGGGGCCTCCAGCAATCGTCCTTGATGAATTTAAGGACTCTTCCTGTTTTTGGAACTACAGGACCGGCCCTGCAATGCACCCGGTTCCTCCTCAATCGAATTCAGAACGGGTCCCTATGGCTCAACGAGGAAATCCCCATTCACGCCGAAGACATTCATCGGCTTACAGGGCTGTCTCAGAATGGCGCAGATGTCTCCGCTGCCAGCCAGACATCTTCCAAGCGCGCCCGAAAGTCAGGTGAAATAGACCTGTACACCAAGTATGGCACCCGCCGGGGGGGGGAAAGGTGCC
The DNA here is from genome assembly GCA_034641835.2 of Pinus albicaulis. NCBI lineage: Eukaryota > Viridiplantae > Streptophyta > Pinopsida > Pinales > Pinaceae > Pinus > Pinus albicaulis. Next base: position 485,931,896 of record CM076584.1, on the reverse strand, counting down.
AAAATTGATTTGATTAATAAGCCAGAGATTCGGTTCGCTTGCTACCTCATTGCTAGCAAGATGATGCGACATTATACCAAAGGAGAGTGCACCTTGGATACAATCTCCATTGCGGAGCACTGTATCCAAGGCACCAGGCTGAATTGGTGTTCTTTCGTGCTCAAATAAGTATTCGCGGCCTGCGAAGAGAACTATAAGCGCACCACCAGTTTCATCTACGGTTACCTGATTGTAGCTTTCACCATGTGGAAATGGCACATTCCTCCTGTCCGGATGCCAGCAGAAACTACCGTGAGTCAGCCTCTCGCGATGAAATTCACCCCGTGGCAGGTGTCCTTTGACCCCAGCACTAAACAGGTGAACGCAGAAGCGTTTCGGGCTTGGTACGGGTTAATGAGAGAGGTGGTGGCTAACCAGCAACGGGTGCCCAGGCACCTATTGGACGAGTATAGTAAGCAGGTATGGTTCGGGGTAAGCCACAGGCACACTTACCTCCGCCCAACTTGCATGTCGGAAGCCACCTTCCACATGGCGCCCCTCAGATTCCAGTTGGACGATGATACCTTTCACCGCGAGGTCTCTGTGTGGCCGAGGGTCATAAAGCACATCCGCGACGGGATCCCCCGATATAACGTTGAGCGGATGTTGCCAACGCAGCGGCCTGCCGTGACAGGCGCAGCAGGGTCCTCACAGGTCGCGGTGGGACCTTCTCCGGATGCAGCCGGGAGCACAGAAACTGCCCGAATCACTGGTCCCCGTCGTACAACACTTCAATTCCCAGGTACGAAGTCTTAACGTGGCAACCCAAGTTGTTTCAAGTGGTGCCCCTTTGTTTCCCTTATTTTCTGAATTCTAGCTCGGTCGGTCTCTTGCTCCGTCCCATACTGCCCCTCTCACTTCTCCCATCCCCACCAACTTATTCACTTCTACCAGCCCTATCATCACCCCGATGGGCAAAACGGGCCCGAGACCTGATCCATCAGACCCCCCTCCATCCAAGAGGGCCCGCACTGCTGTCACAGATCCAGTGGTGGACCTTACTAATGATGATCCACCATCCACTCCACTCACAGGGACATTGATTCCGGAGGAACCCCTGATCAATCCATCAGAGTTCCTCAACATTCGCCCCCCCCATACCTCTTTCACCCCATCCACCGCTCCCTCCACCGGCCGTCCACCTGCCACCTCCTTTGCTCCATCAAACTCATCGTCCACTGTATCAGACCCTCTCATCCGGGAACCTTTTGGAGGAGACCACGGGGTTGAAGTCACCTCCGGTACTGACGCCGTAGTACCGCCGGTTGACCCCGTGGCCACACCCCAGGATCTTGTCTCTACTATATCTACCTGGCTGGCCAATGTTGGGGCTGACTCGGTCGAGGCTCTGCCTGAGCATGCTGACCCTCCCCCAAACTAGACCACTCAGCAAGACCGGCCAGATTCTGATATGGGCACCTCAATGCAGCAGTAGACACCGGTCCCTCCTCCTGAGAACTCCAACCGATCAGTGGCCAGTGGGAAACCTCTGCAAGAGCGACTGCCGGAGCAGGGGGCCCCTGGCAACCCCAACCTAGAAACCTGGGGCACAGGCCAATTGTACCTACTCATTCAGCGGGCGGCCCTAAAGGCCGAACAGATTCATTCAGAGCTGTAGCAGCGGTGCACTGAGCAGCACCACCAGATCACAGCGCTTACTGAATAGCGCGATCATCTGACCAGGGAGAAGACCTACCTACAGAAGCAGGTCACCATTGCTGCTTAGGCGTTCTCCGACCTATGGCCCATTGTAAGGGCTCACCATGCCCCACTTCCTGACAATATAGCGGAGGACAATGTAGCAGTCCAGGCTTACCACCTTCGGACTGCTTTCACTGGTCTATGCAGGGAGAATCAGGAACTCCAAGCGGCGTTAGCCGCACGGCCTACCCTTCCCGATCCACAGATTGTCTACTCAGAACAGGTGACTTCCAAGCAGACTCAGGTAGCTCGTATGCAGGCGACTCTTCACTCCACAGCGGGCGAGGCTTACACCCTCCTGCGAAGTCTGCAGGAGTGCTCACTCGCCCTCACTGTCAAAACGTAGCCCATCTCTGCCCAGCTGCAACAGATTTCCAGGGAAATTCAGGAGACCGCAGACCCAGCACGGTTAGATCAGCTCTATGCCTAGGCAGACGAGCTTGAGATTCAAATGCAACAGACTGAGGCCGACTCGGCAGCGGCCAAACAGGTCATTCAGGAAATCCGTCCGCCCATTCAAGCCAGTGCCAAATCCATACAACAGCTGGATGCCAAGGCCGAGACCTAGCTTACCACGATGTTCGAGGTTGTCCCGACGACTATAGAGAAGGCCACTGCCACCAGGATCTATGAATAAGCAGACTCGCTAATGCAGGAATGGTAGCAAGCGGTGTCGGACTTCACTGGGCTTAAAGATATAGCGCTCTGCAGGGTCCCGGAGTTGGGGCCCTTGTTTGAACAACCGCTTGAAGGAGCACAGCAGGAAAGGGCACGGGACGAAGGCACAATAGAAAGGGCATGGGAGCTAGCGGGGCAATGGAAGTGGAGACTGTTATTTGTGATTGATTAGGGGACGAGTCAAGGAATTGTGGTCGAGGCCTGTTGGGGCCCTTGTTTTTAATTTTTTTTGAAATCTTGGTTAGAACATTTTGAATTTTGACCTTTTGAGTTGCGGCATGAAGACACATGGAAATCACGACCGCGTCGCAACTACCAGGAGTTGCGGAGCTATCAAGGTGGCGCAGAAGCATGAGATAGCCGAAGATAGAACACGCACAAGTACAGATGAAGAAAACACACATCAGAAGATAGAAAGCAAAACACACAGATAACAGGAGAGAAGCTGGGAGCAGCTGAAGAAAAGACACAGAGGAACTGATAGTCGCGAGAGCAGGGGAATAAATAACCGTCACCCGGCTGGAAGAGAGAAGGCTGAATAGGTTGCGAGGCTCGTGACAGGGGAAGACGCACAGAGCGACTGCGGAAGAATCATGCATGACCTTCCTAGGGTTCCTAATCTTCTCTATTCTACCTTTCTGTTCCGAAAACCATCTGTATCAGATTTGTAAGCTATCATTGAGAATGCCATGTAATCATGTGTTTGGCCAAGAGGTTAATACAATGGAAGGTTGTTGTCTCAATAAGATGTTTACATGCCTGTAATGTGTTTATGCTGGTTTAAAATTCTATTTGCAAATGTCTGAATGCTTATTAAGTGATCTTGCGTATATAACTATGTATATATAATTGATGCAATGTCCATCATGAGTTGCGACTTTGTTCCTTGCCATTGATCTCATCCCCTTCTGCATGTGGTTGTGGCACGCCTCGGGTGAGACTCACTGCTCTCCGGAGCAGGGTGAAAATGTCGGCGTGATCCTAGACTACATCGGACCCCTTTGTTGGCCACAACTCCTGAACCTGGGTCTTGTTCGCGAGACCTGAATTCTCGCCAAAAAATATATGGAAAATGTTGTGGTATTAAACTCATGGTGCAAAAGTATTAAGAGGAGTTACAAAGTTCTAAAACCATATGTTAAAAGCACATATTTAAACATTTAAGGGAAGATCTATATGGTTCACATGTAAACAAATTGATGACATTAACAACTCCTTTGTTACGATGGTTGGATTCATTCATATATTTAACCCCCATTAACTATGAAGTATGTCGGAGTCATATATGGTTTTTAACATTGGTTATGGTGGGTTGGTTAATACGTATGACGCAGACTTGACACCAATCAGCACTGACACGAGAGTTGTATAACGGATATGGCATAGGGAGGTCTGGAAATATAGCATATTTGGTGGCATATGAGGCATGATTATGTGGTGTGGAACCTTAATATACCCTTCACCATCGAGGGGGCAGGTCATATGAAAGCATTTAATTCCATATACCATGTAAGTTTCAAGCGCAGTTCCAATGGTTATATACCATGTATTTATATGGTATAATTTTATGTATTTTTTTGTCATGGTTAGTAGACATATGCACCATCTGTGAACCATATGTGCTATATGGTTATAGTATTAAAAATAAATTTACCATATGAGTGGAGTTGATAAAATTTATAATAAGGTGGAAACCAAAGCGCGAGGGTATAACATTGGTGTTCTAATATAATTGCACCAAGTAATTTTTTTTCAACTAAAACAAAACCATGTCTATGGAGGTTTGACCCTAGAACCTACCCAAGGTCTTATAAAGTGTTTTCCATTACACCAATGCAGAGGGAGTTTAACAAGGAGTTGAAGAACAAAGTTCTTTGTATGCCTGTAATTATTCATTTGGGCATAACTTGGACATCCTTAGGCCTATTTGAGAATGGAGACAGGCATTGGAAAGCTAATACAAAAGGCTTATTTTTTACATTAACCAACAGTGCTTATGTGCATAGTTCAGTTGGTGAAATTATGTAAATAACCTTTTGGAGAATTCCTAATATAATGGACGCCCACTTGGAAGTGGACCCGGAGACCTATTCCAGGAGGGATGAACTTCGTAATCAATGTTTGATTTGTTTTCATATTTTCTTTCTGCTATTTCTTCTTATTTGTTGTTCTCAAATTTATGTTAAGGTGTATTAACATCTCCATTTCCTTCATTCATTCAAATAAATGCAACCTTAGTCAAATGTGAAAATAATCAATCTTGTAGATTTCAGGTCAGTGGGATTCTATTGGCCTAAATTGTTTGCTCAAGTTGTTTTGAAAGTACGGAGTTGCATCCCTTGCAAAAATTTTGCAAATAATAAAAAACTATTTTCTCTCCCTCTCATTCCAATATTGGTTAACACTCCTTCCCTACAATGGGGTCTATATTTTATTGGTGAAATAAAACCCTCGTTCAATAATCAACATTGATGGATTCTACCAACAACATATTATTTCACAAAATGGGTTGAGGCTATCCCTATAAGAAATTCAACTAATTATGTTGTTATGAAGTTCATTGAAGAAAATATTTTATCCAGTTTGGTTGACCAAGACAAATAATTACAGATAATGCTCAAGGTTTCAGTTCCATTAAAATTATTGAGTTTTGTCAAAAAGACAAAATTTCTTTACATCACTCTACACCATACTATCCACAAGGAAATGGACTAGAAGAGTCATCGAATAAAATCTTGATTAAAGTTATTAAGAAGGTATTATTAGAACATAAAATAAATTGGCACAATCACTTGAAGTATGCATTCTGGTAAAATAGAGTTTCACCCCAAATATCTACTAGTAAATATCCATTTCAACTAGTCTATGGTATTGAAGCTATTTTTCCTACTCAATTGGAATTTCTAGTGATGAAGCTCTTACAGGATTCTTATGAAGACAGTGATGATTTCTAAAAAAAAATCAATTATATCATTGAATTTAATCAAGACAGATAAAAAGTTCAACACAAACTCCTTCAATATCAAGATAAGATGAAAAATTTATTTGATAGAATATCCCGAGAAAGAGATATTAGAAAAGGAGTCCTAGTATTAAGATGGGATGAAAGAAGAGAAGAACAATGAAAAGATGGAAAGTTTGACAATCTCTAGTTAGGACCTTTCAGAATTGCGGAAATAAAAGGAAATAATACTTTAATTATTGATAATATGGAGGGAGAATATCACTAATTTCTAGTTAATGGGAAATATTTGAATCACCACATTCAGTGTTGAATACATTTATTTCATTATCATTGTAAATAATCGGTGTGATTTAAATTTATAGAGAAAGTGTGAATTTATACAACAATGACTCCATAGCCCAAGGAGAAGGCACATGGATCTAGACGTTCTCTACATACCGCGGGGGGGAACATTCCCTAGATGAAGCTAATGTTGTAACTATTTTTTACCTATGAAATTTTGTTAAAAAAATTTATATCAGTTTTTTTGTTAAATATATATAGATAACTTGTACTTTGTAATAAAAGACGACATATTTTAAAAATGTCACTTTTAATTTTAATTTTTGGAAAATAAAGTATTTATGTTTTATTTATTGTAATTTTTGTCAGCACCCATTAATTTCGGTGCATGTTTCAATGGATGGAATGTTTCCCACGGCAATCGAATTTCTCTAATGTATTATGAGACCCCCCCATGCTCTCTACATTTAACGAGGGGGGGGGGGGGCGTGTCTGCAATATTTTATTTTCCAATACCACTAAAAGAAACATGGCAGGTGCGTGCTCATTGCGCAACCCCCCTCTCCCAAAACCATTTGCCACTGACAACCCCCCTCTACAAATGACTCTCCCGCCTAGCCGTTACTACCACTAGTTTATCCCTCTCTCATATTTCATCAACTACCCACTAAACAGTTACAACTATTTCTCCCTCTATTGCCAATGTACAGCCAAAAATTCATCAAATGAATCCCCGCCAACATTTAAAAACCGATTAGATTTCCTAATCATTAAATTAACAATGGATACGTCATTCCTTTCAAAACCAAATTCTCTTACACCAATTTTTTTACACATCATTTTTTCACCATTAGGCAAATGGTCGCCAATCTAGATCTCTCTCTATCTAATGAAGTGTTTTTAAGAATTCCCCTACAGTGTTGGAAGAAAAAAAATCCCAAAGACAACAAGAATCCTAGATTACACTGCTTAAAGACTCATTTTTAAGCACGTGTGTAGTTTTCCTAACCATTACCTGCAGAAGCGTAGTTTTGACCATTGTGTCCTGCATAATTTTGTGCTCTGTCTTTCACTAAAAACTGTGCAAATATCTTAATGTTGGTAAAAATAAAAAGTGATTTCTATGAGCCTTGTTGGAATAATATTTCCCAACTGAAGGCCTAAATCCCCTACATACTTGGGCCTCATCCCTTGGTTCATGAATCAAACTCCCTCTCTTTCTTTATCTCTTCCCTTAGAAATAGGATCTCAAAGGCTCCTCCTCTTGGCCTATAAATTCAACATAGACCAGAGGGTAAAGGAGGACTTTGGAATGTAAACTTATGTTGTCATATTAGGGCTGAAATCTTGTCACCTAAGGGGAGGATTGGAGATCATTGGGAATATTCTTACATCATCATTGCTAAGTTTTTATTGCTCCTTCTAGTTCAATATTAATATAATTAGTTTTATCTTTCCTATTTGCGCTTGTTATGATGATTTTTGAAAAAATCCTTGATATTTGCATAATTTAAAACTGAATATTGTTTTAATTTATGCTACATGATATGTTTCAATTTCCATTTACTTTGTGATTTGTTGGGATATATAAATCACTGTTAAATGACTGAACAACACACATTTAATTATCAATCTAGGGACATCTATTTATTCCAATAACAGTTGCATTGTCTATGCCGATACACCAACCATAAGCAATTCCAAAGAAAATAAATCATTTCTAAAGTAAATGCTGGAAATAAATCACTCATGCATAAATAAAAGGATCTACAAGATTGAAATCGCACTTCAATTGATCTGTCTAGCTCGCCAAACAACAAGTACCCAAGTAGTTTCTCTAGTATCATATGTGTAACAACATATAATGTATTGAAATTGAAGAAGATATATTATCAATTGAACAACAGCAACAACACTCTATTTATACATAAACTGAAATACAATTACACACACACAACTACTTTAATCATTGCAATCCTTGTTAAAGCAGAGGGCCCTTACTCCCTAGCAGGGCGCAGGTAGAGAAAGAAATTTTAATGGAAACTAAATATAATAACACATGTAATAGCAATAACATGATAATCTGTATTAATCTGAACATAATTACAGAGCCAAAATAATATTGTTCTCTGCTAACCTCTCTACCTTTAGGGTCGAGAACTATATAGTGGTTACATCAGAAAATCGAGGAATAGATAAGTCATGAGAATCTTATGATTCTAATGCTGATCGAAATAGAACACATATAGTTGTAACCACTTCCTTATAAATTTTTGACTAGAAAATAGAATATTACAATCGAAATTGTCCTTAGGCTGTTATCCCAAATATACAATGCTTAAACAAATTCTACAATTATCGTAATGGAATCACAACTGCAATGTAATGGCCAGAGAATATATCAACAACAATTATTGACGAGATCAATCAACGGTACAACTATATCAGTAGTTTGTCGACGAGTCTATAAGAGCATAGTGTAACAACAGTTTGCCAACGGGTCAGTAACATCAAGGTGTAACAACATCGCTTTGCTGTAACAACACCCTCTTAACTGTTCCTGTGAACTTCGTGCTCGGGACCTTTAGCGCTATAAATGACATCTGAAAAGACAACACAAAGACCATTGATATTCTCCAAAAATTCACCATAAATTATTCACAAAAAGGTATGATATATCATATTAATTTGTGAATTGGAAGAGTAGCGAAAGCAAGGTGAAACAACACAAGTTAAGGTAAAAAGGTAGCAAAAAGGGGTAAATATACTCCCATTGGTTATGGTTATGAGGAAAAATAAGGAAGATAAGTGTAGGAAAAATGTACAAAACTAGCACCCAACATCTCCCCCCAACTAAAATACTTGCATGTCCTCATGCAAACTCATCTCTCATGGGAATATCCTCGGTGCAAGTAGGTGAGATCATAAGCACCAGTTGTGTCTTCGTCTACACACCTGTATCCCTAATTGGCCATCAACTGTCGTACCCAGAATTATGACTCATACTTACTTAATTCATAATTGATCTGGTAATCCTCAATTGGCAACCATATCAAAGTAAAATTAAACCTCAATCCCAGCCACAAATCACAAAGGGATTGTACAATTTGTGCGTAGGCTAGTACATGTGTAACAGCCACCATGAAATTATGGAATGAGAATGGGTCCCCCTTTAATAGCTCAGCACTGCTGGCTTCCTTGTGTTTCAAGCACCCTGTCAAAGCTCAACACTTCATCATTGAGAACTGATTGAGGCAGAATTTCACGATTCTAATTCTATAAGTGGCACCTAGTTCTTTAATCCCAGGGGTACTCAGCATTCTCCTGAATTCTCGTCTCAACTCGGAAGTCCATCCTAGTTCTGCCCAAACCTGAAATGTTGTCTTCTCCTCATTAGTATCCATATATTTAATGGCCAGATGCTATTCATTCTGATTTTTCATGAAGGACACAAAATCCCTCAATTGAAGATCTCCCATATAGGATAATATTGTCACAACCATCTACATACTCACATGCTCACAAATAATATTATGTAATAATAACTCACACAACAAACTTTTCTCATCAAAATTGGAGGCATGTAAAACATATAGAAACGTACGAGTGGAAGAACATAAATAAGATTTGTCCTCCATAATGGCTTTCAATTGAAACAAGAAGTAACATTCCCACAGAAAAATAGGATAGGATGGAAAAGTCCACCTACAACCCAGCAAGTTGAGGGCGAGGTCATGAAGTTTCTGCTTATCTATGGTGAGGTCCTGAACCTGCTGCTGTAACAACATCATCTATTCTTCATGTTTCTTCAGAGCTTCCTTCTTCTTGTAATTCTCCCACCCTTTATTCAACTCTTCTTTCATCCATCTTTCATGTAAAGTGTCTATTTCTCTTTGATGTTCCTTTAGCAAAATCATCCATCCCTACGGGAGATTCCTTCTTGTTTACACTTTTGTAACTCAGAAATTAATAGGAGTTTCTCAGAACTCCATCCCATGATGGGACTCGAAATTCTCCTACATTTAAAATCTTCATCAACAATGGGTGTACCAGCCTCTGCTACATGGGTTTGTTCCACCTCTATTGTTGGTTATTTATTAACAGTAGCCTCCACGGTGGGTTCTTGTGTGTCAACCTTTTGTTTTTACCTAGAGTGGCCTTTGTGTCCATTTTTGTTTCTTCTACAATAGGAGTGGCCTCCACAGGTTCTTGTGGGTCAGCTTCTAGGTCAATTATTATAGGAGGCTCTGCTTTAACTGTTGGTTCTTGTGTAACAGTAGTATCATCAACAGGTTCTTGTGTAACAGCCTCCTATTGTTATGTTTATGTTTCCATAGGGCTAATATTTTCTCTATGGGCCTTATATCCCACTTCTGTCAAGTCTTGAAAGCATGTCATGCATACAGATACTGGGATTTCCTTCCCCTCAGATAATTTCAGCTTCAATTCCTCGTTTTCCTTTCTTAGATTTTCAATTTCTAAAAACAAGACATTGGTTTTGTCCTTACCTAATGAGGAGGGTTCTTTCTTCTTCTAAAACTTTTTCTTCCATATTATTCTCGACTGTAGGGAAAGGTTCTGCAGGTATGTTGACCTTCACTCTTTGTTTTGGTCTTCTATCCCCAATTGGTTCATCAATAGGCTTCTTCTCAATCCTAACTCCAGCAGGCCGAGTCTGGGTCTCCAACTCTACTTGACTTCCTCCTGAAGTCGTGGTCTGTTTCCCCCATCTTGTCCTTGGCATTTTTCTCTTGAATTATTCCCAAGTTTTTCCTTGCTAGACTAGGACATCTAGTATGATTAGCTTAATGAGTCTGTGATTAGTATTACATGCCTCCGAGTGTGTTGTTGTTTTCACTAAGCTGCCATATTCTTGACGTTCTTTGTTGGTGCCAAAGGTGATTAAGCAGAGGAAAGTGATAGTTGAGCACTATCATGGATCTTCTTTCACAAGTGATATATTTGATCAAGCCCAAGGAAACATCTTACCAAGGATGAGGAAATGACAATCTGTCAATTCCTCTTCCTTTCTTCTCTAGTTTTTCTTCCCCTACTAGGAAGTCTTCTTTCAAGGAGGGGTCATTAATTTTTCTGTTAAACCCCTTCGCCCCTCTACTGGTAATGAAGTTACCCAGGAAATTACCTCTTCATTCACCTCCATTTTCATGCCCCTTACTCAGGTTTGGTTATTATTCAAATTATGAGAAAATTCAATTGCCACTGCCTTGTTTGAGCCTTAAAGCTTCTGGAAAAAAACTCAACCCATCCAACATATTTGAATATATGGTAAGCTTCTAGACAATTCTGTAGGGCATCCATGTAATCTGGCTCGTGCCTGACCACTGCTCCACCCATCTCTGCTATTTTTTTCTAAATGTGCTTCTTATTGTTCGTCCACACTGTAATATCACTAAGTTTCTGAATTCACTTCTTTGTTGTTCAGCCCTGTTGTAACATCACTTTGTCTCTGAACTAGCTACTTCTCGGCTCCTTTGCTTATCCTAATCGAAAAGTTTACAATGAGAATGCAAGGTTTCAGTTGAGGAGGTTGATGGGAGGTGATGGATTTTACGAATTTACCAAAACGTGCCCTACACTAATATTCATAAATGGCTCATAATGGAAAGTAATGGGATTTCGTACACACGCTCTTTTCCAACCAGATTATGTCATCATTATCAGTTCTGTTATTAATTAGGTGCATGAAAATTTAATAGATATTTATGATTACGTCCTTTTTGCAATGATTTCAAGTCATATCCCCTCCCCCACCTTAATGGTGATGGTCGCCCATGGCCATCACAAAAGTGTCATTACTTTGCCAATTAATAACTGAATCATCAATGACAACATTTACCTTTTTAATGACATAACTGAGGTGATGTGGAGGAAGACTTTAAATTGGTGGCATCCTGCTTGCAGCGCTCGTGTTGTTGTATTTGGTCGGAAAATTTATTGCTATTTATGGAATGAATCATAAAGAATAGTATTCATGGTTGTCAGTTGTTACATGTGTAATAGACAAGACATCCTTTAAATTATTCTCAAAAAATCATAATAATTAGAATAAATTGGTATGAAAAAGGAAATTACATGAATACCATCATCTTATGAAATAGATTAGGAAGGGAAGATGATGTTTCAGGAAGAGAAACATGGGTATAAAATCCGCCAAAAGAGTGGTATTTAACTGTTACTAGCTATCTGACTGCACCCCGGAAAGAGGTTTTCACAGTTAGATTTATTTTTGTTTTTATTTTTATTTTGTTATTTTATTTTTATTTATTTATTTATTTTTTAAATAGGTGTAACAAATTCCAAAAAGGTGGTTTTCAACTGTTTTACTTATTGGAATTTGAGTTTTTAAGGCTGCACAGGAGAATTTTCTCCTCCTATCACAACATGAAGATCAAAGTCCGTGACAATGTTGACAAATGATTCCTTCGAAGCAGATTGAAGATATAACCTTAGACGGTGCCCATTAACGAGTAACGACGTCTTAGCACTTTCAATGGTGACCAATTGTACAGTCACATTGTCAAAGACTATATTCACTTTGTAAGGACCTAGCCATCTGGTGCAGAGCTTTCCTTTGAAATCTTTAAACCTTAAATCATACAAAAGATCCCAATATCCTTTCTGGAAATTTTTCTTCTTAATAAACCCATCATGTCATCTGGCTCTTTTCTATTGAATGATTTCCATCTGTTGAATGGCAGCCAGTCATTTCTCTTCCAACTCATTGAGCTGGTTCAATCTTTGACTCTGTGTCGTACTCAAATCCAAGTCAACTTGCAATGATGTTCTTAATGTCTTTATTTCAAATTCTATGGGGAATAAGGGATTCTTACCATACACCAATTCATATGGTAAGAATCCTATAGTATTCCTCCATGTTGTCCTATAAGTCCACAATACCTCTGGAAGTTTCTTGGCCTAGTTTCTTTGGTGGCTGGCTATTGCCTTTGTTATGATTCCCTCAATGAATTTATTGGTGCTTTCTACTTGACCATTTTCTTGCGGATGATATGGTGTAGTGATTTTGTGATGGATTCCATACTTTTCAACCAAATTATTGATCAAATGAGATGTGAACTGAGGACCCCCATCTATCACTATCTCTCTGGGTATCCTGAAGCAAAAAAAAATATCTTGAAACAGGAAGTCTGAAAGAACCTGTTATGTTGTTCTATTCAGTGCCTTTGCTTCGACCCAGTTTGTGACATAATCGGTGTAGACAAATATGTATTCTTTTTGTTGTGATGAAGGATTAATTGGCCCCATAAATTCTAGGGACCATTTCTCGAATGGTTCTATTATTATCTGAGGTTGTAACGACATCTCATATGATTTCAGAGGCTGGCCCATCCTTTGGAAACTATCACATCCTTTCACAAACTTCTTGGCATCCTGGAATATAGTTGGCTAGTAGTACCATGTTGAGAGTAATTCATGTCCTGTCCTCTTGTCTACGAAGTGTCCTCCACAAGGTTCCTCATGACAAGCCTTTAGGATCTCAAATACCTCATCTTTTCTAACACATCACCTAATCTGAAAATTTGGCCCAGTGTGATAGATATTGCCTTCTATCCAGGAGTAGGTAGCACTCTATTGTATAATCCTACTTCTTTCCTTGGAAGAAAATTGGTGTGGGAATTTTCCTGCAGCAAGGTAATTGGTTATATCTGCATACCATGGTGAGTGAGTAGAGATGGAAAAAAGATACTCATCTAGAAAATAATCCTTAGTGGCAGTGCAGTCATCACTTATAGTTAATCTAGAAAGGAAATCAGCAACTACATTATCCTTTCTGCGTTTATCTAAAATAGTAATATCAAATCCTTGTAATAGAAATAACCATTGTGTAACTCTACCGTTAGTAACAAGCTTGTGCATTAAAAGTCAAATTGCAGCACGGTCAGTGTGTACAAATACTTGGTACCTGGTGATTTAGTGTTAGAATTTGTTGATAGCATGCACTACTAATAGGAATTTCTTCTCAGTAACAGTGTAGTTGAGTTATACTGGAGTTAAGTTCTTACTGATGTAATAAATGGCACAAGGCTCCAGCTGCCCCAAAACAGCACCCACAGCCATGTCAGATGTGTTTGTAGCAATATGAAACGGAAATTCCCAGTTTGGTCCTTTTAAAAAAGGTGTTGTTCTTACATAGTTCTTCAACTTTAAAAATTCCTGCTCACACTTCCCTATCCACACAAATTTTGCATCTTTCATAAGTAATGAAAATAGAGGATATGCAATCTTTGAAAAATTCTCTATAAACCTCGTATAGTATCCTGCATGTCCTAAAAAACTACGTACCCCTTTCGGCATCTTAGGGGTCAGGATTTTTGAGATTACCTCAATTTTTGCAGGATCTACTTTGATTCCATCTACTAGAATGAAATGTCCCAGCACAATTCCCTCGGTCATCATCATGTGGAATTTTACATGCTCATAGCAACATTAGTTTGTTCACAACATTCCAGCACTTTTTCCATGTTAGTTAATGTTGTCTCAAAGGCATCCCCGTAGGGTGTAAAATAATCCATAAATATTTCAAGGAAATCATTCAAAAGATCAGAAAAATACCTAATATTTCCCTTTGAAAGGTTGTTGGTGCATTGCAGACACCAAAGGGAAGGACTCTGTATGCAAAATTACCCCATGGAAAAGTAAAGTTTGTCTTGTCTTGGTCTTCTGGAGCAATCTGTATTTCATTATAGCCACTAAACCCATCTAGAAATGAAAATAATTTTTTTCCAGAAAGAGTGTCCAAGACCTGATCAATGAATGGTAAAGGAAAATGGCCTTTTTGAGTGGCCTTGTTAAATTCTCTATAGCCGACACAGACTCTCCATTTTCCATTCTTCTTCGGAGCTATGACAAGCGAAGACACCAACTAACTATCAGAAATGGGGTAGATGAAATTAGCATTAAGGAGTTTTTGTGATTCCTCTTTCACTATCTCCTTAAGTGCGGGGTTCATTCGACACTAAGGTTGTCTAATAGGTTTGCAATCTTCTTTAAGGTAAATGCAGTGAGTGCATAGGGTAGGATGGATTACTTTCATATCGGTATAGTCCCATGAAAATTCCTTTTTGTATTTCTGTAGCAGTTGTATCAGCAATTTGTTTTGTTCAACAGTCAGGTTAGGATTGATGTTTAAACATTTTCCAGGTTCAATTTCAGCGGGACTACTGATAGTAAGTGGAGTTGTTTTCAAATGTTCAATAATTACATCATATTCTTCATCTTCTTCTCCCAAATCTATAATGGAGGAAACATGGAGTGAATTACTGATAAAACCATTAATGATATTGTCCTCTATTTCATCCTTAAAGTATTATGTTTTTCCAAGCATGAGAAGAGGTAGGGAAAGATCAGATTCATGTGCAAATTTGTTCCACCGGGGACTACTCGAATCCATATGAGGTTTTTTTAGGGGATAAAGGTTTAGGTTCTAAGTGGCCTGTTCATTTGAGATCACCATAGATTGGGACCTACATCCGATATATGCATCTGTAGTGCCTAGCCACAGTCTTCCCAAGATTAAATGATGACCCCCTAGGTTGGATTTGGTTTGTTAATTGAGAAAGTCAGCTGGATAGTTCCAGGAAGCCATAGTGATAACCACATCTTCAATCATTCCCTCGGGCTTAACACAGGTCCTATCTGCTAGTTCAAGCATTGTAGGTGTAGGTCTAAGTGCATGAAGTCCTAGAGAGATGAAGAGGTATTTATTCATGACATTAATAGCTACCCCTAGATCAAAAAAAGTATTGGTTATGGGATTATTTTCAATATCGAAAGTCACTGTGGGGTTTCCTGGGTCATTATATTTAGTCAACAAAGGCTGATCAATCATAAGATCAGAAAATTTTTCGATGACATGGATAGTAGCAGGATATTTAGGTTTCCTCCAAGGTATTTTGATGCATATATCCCTCATTGTTTTAGCATACATAGGCACTTCTTTAAGAGCTTGTAATAGTGGAATCCGCACATACAAATTTTGTAGCTCCTTGAGGAACTCGGATTCAGGTTGTAAGACCAACCCAGTTTCAGTTAATCTTTGAGGGTATGGGGGATTTTGAATTCTAACATCTGAGTCAGATACCACAGATGTACCAGCCTTACTCGGATTCGCTGTAGTAGGAATATTAGGCCCTCCTGAGCTTGTTGTTACAGATGTAATAGCGGGTGTTGTATTAATTGTTACATGTGTAACAACTGCCTTAGAATCGTCCATATACTTCTTGGGTGATTCACTTTCTTCAGTAATAATTGGGGTATGTTCAGATATTATTACTTTCCCTAATCGAATCCAAACCTCATTAATTCTAATAGGATTAATAAGATAAGTCTGGAGGGTAACCGGAGCATCCATTCCTTGGGTTGCCTTAGTATTTGGATTGGGGTTACATTGTATAGGTAATTGGGGTCAAACAGAAGGTGTAGGATTTTGAATAGAAGGCAGTTATAAGTGCTTCTATTGCATTGGTATTGGAGGGGGTACTGGACCTTGGTCATTGCCTCTCCAGTTCTGACCCCAAGGATTGGGCTGCTGTTTCGGGAAATAACTCGCTAGAGGTTTGTTGGGTAAAAACCTCCACAGATCAGGGCATGCTATTCAAGAAGGACTCACACAACCACACTTGTATGCTAAAACCTAGATAACATCGATAGTAGAACTCACCTGTAATCCTACGCGATCTCAAGGTCCAAACCCCAAATAACCTTTTCCCAACCCGAAAACCAAGGAAAAATGCTGAATGAAATCCATGTGAAACATCATATAAACAATAATAAATGCTTAATTAATAATCTTTTCACATATGCAAGCAGATATTAACACATGAATTCAGGAACAAGATGGTTCTTCTTCATTATGAACAACATGTACAGTAATAAAAAGTGGAGAGATCACCTGAATCCTTCCACGATCTTCGAACAGACCGTAGTCCGGATCCGTCCCGCCCTTGCCTCGCTTGGATAATTTCAAGACTTGTGCACACGAGATGACATATAAACGGATGAACATCTCCAGGAAACAAGGGTTTCCTGTAAAAATCTGGGAAAGTGCAGGAGGCACGGGAAATCAGACTTGAATTGGGATTCCAACAGAGTATAATGTCTATAAATTTCTCTCCCCCTTAGGCCATGCACATGAGGGGCTTTTATACTCTCTCAAAGTAGTTTCAATCAGTTGGAAACAGTTGGCCACGTGCTGGGGTGGTTGAACTACTGGAGTAACCATCAACCCAGCCCGAAAATAGGGAATTTATATATATATATTTAATGATTTTAATGGCATACACGGAAAAGTGTGTATGGACTCGCGTATACACGCGGAAAAGTCTAGGCATACCAACGTATGGGATTTTTAACACTGTTTTATATGAATTTTTTTCAAGTTTGTGGGAATGGGTGCCCAAGGCCAAAGAGACAATCATGAATCACATGAGGGTGAAAAATGATGCTATAACATATGCCCCCTAATATATGAGGTCAGAAGGGGTACATGATGGCCGAAATGTATTATGCACATAGAAAGAACTTCGCAAGGACAAGAGAGAACTTCACCAGATTTCAGCCTGCCAAAAACCAATGAAAGAAAACAGAGAGTCAACTCATGCTGAGGCGGGCATACCCATGCTCAGTCAAAAATACATCATATAAAAAGTATAGAATGGATCCAAAATGTATACAAGTATAGCTGAACTGAAAGTACACAATGAATCATCTGAGCATGGCCCGGAAGTACAAGTCGGAATCAATGTCCAAGTATCACATATAGAAAGCTGATCAATGATGCTGAAACTGGATGTCTGATCATAAAAGTAACTGAATCTCCAAGTACCAAATCATAAGGGGTGGAACACATGGTACAATCACGCAACTCGGGAGCCAACATATAAGATGCTGCTATACTGACACTGCAACATATAAGGGTGAATGACATCACTTGGCAGAAACTGAATGGACTGTGAAAAGTAAACCGAAAGATGCTGATGCAACCCGAGGTCTTCACCGATCTCGACGGCACAATTCTACACAATGGGAATAAATGAGCTGAATTCGACCATGTGAGAAATCGTTGGATTACCGGTCAATAATGTAAACTGTTAACCAATGCGAGACAACCCACCAATAACGAAAATGAGTGTCAAGGTGCCCCAGTACAATCTAACAAGTGCGAATGAATGAGTTGAAGTCGAACACTTGGAAGAATCTACCAATTAGGAGGCAATGATGAATCCCCACTGTCGATAGTGAAGAGTCTGCCACTAATGACTACAAACCCTAGGGTACTGATAAAAAGACTCTAGATCTTATTCCCAGAGAAATGAGTCAGAGTCGATGGGAAAAGATCTGCTGGAAGGAAGGCATTAATGCATCCCACATCAGTCCAGCGCGAGTGTAACCCGTAGGCCAAAATTTGGAAGGAATCGGATGAAGCAGAGTGATGGAACCAAACCGAAGTATGTTTCTGACATGCACAAGATGAAGCTAGCGCATGGAAGAAACCCTCTGAACCAACCAATAATGAAAGATGACATAGAGGCGAGATATCCACCGATAGGGTCAAATGGAAATCAAGGTACTGCACGAATCCCAAGTGTGATAATATATGCTGACGTCGAACACAAGGGAAACCACTCAGTCAAAGACCCATAATGATGATCAAATGCTGAGCACAAGGTCACCTATCAATGATGGAAATAGGGCCAGGCTGCGGCTCTAGGTTTACTCTCAGAGCAATGTGTCGTAGTCAATGAGAGACAAACCCGCCGACAAGAAGTCAACGGGGACCTTCTCAAACTAGCACGAGCAGAAGACCAAAACATCTGATGTGATAGAACAAGATACTGACAAGACCGAGAAGGCCGACTAAATAATGAGTCAAGAGACACTGCAGAATGGCCGACTCTGGTCAAACTTCCCTTGAAAAAAAGCACGACTCGTGATGACCATGGCAGTAAAAGGTGACACTGTATAAGTCTGTTATGCAGGAGGAAAAAACAAACTCTCCATATGATTGGAAGAGATAACCAACCGGGGGAGAACTGACCAGTGAAACAAGGCAAAGGCTGAACCTAGGTCAAAACTAAAACCATCCCAAATGAAGGAAATATATAAGTGTATGTGCTTTGTTCAAGGGTGACAAACTGACACTGTACTGCCATCAAATTACGAAGTTACATCCCGTTCCCGCTCTTTTTGTTATATTTGATTTTTTTGTCTTTTTCATAATAAGCCTGAAAATAATAAAAGAATGTTATAGTACAATGGATAGAACGAGTATCAAGAAACAGATGCACTAGTTCCTGGGATAGGAACAATCCTATGCTCAATGTAAGGTGGCGGAAACTGGTAAGCGATACTCAGAGGAATGTTCCATCCATAGGTAAAAGGGTGTCAAGTCACGATAGCTAAGTGCATGCAATGGTTAACTTGTACAGACAGTCAAGGTCAAAAGTTGGCTTAAACATCGAGTCCAAAATGAAGCCGACTAAAGGCCAGGATAAACAAGTAGCCAATATGCAATGCAGTAATACAACTTAACAACACCAGGGAGCCTCTAGGGTAATTGCCAGAAAAATAATAGTGGAGAAGAAGAAGAATGAAGCTTCAACACATAAGTCATGGCGAGACTAAAGAGGACTCCCAAGCCTACATAAAACGTAGCATGGGCAACAAGTGATAGCAAGGAACTAACTAGGAAGCCCATGTAAAGGAAGGCTCTACCACCAAGTCATGATTAAATAATTGGCGAGTGAAATGGGTGAAATACTCATGACCTGATGGGATCGACCCTATGGCAAGTGATCAGAATGGAGGCTAGTATGCAAAATGCAACGGAACGTGAATTCCCTAACCTATATGCCAGTGAAGCTCATATACCTGCCATGACGGGTCAGCAGTCATGGATCAAAAACTGGAAAAAATCTCGAGTTCATCAAAATGTACCTGAAAATATACCAATCTGGGCACTTCCAAGCATCCGGGTTATGCAGCTTAAGATAGATTGAAAAAATAAGCATAACATATTTTTGCGAAAATTTTCAACTTTTTGGGCATAAATAGACAAGTTACCTCACATTTGGTTCATTGTGACTTGCTGAATTGGGAAAAAGAGCTCTGGAGAAAAATCCTCTTTCGTCAAAACAGGAGTAATCGACCGTCAAACTTCGCCGAATTTGTTAGGTAAGCTCTTAATCCATCATTGTTATCAATTTTGTCCGTTCAGAAGTTTAAAATTCGGAAATTTCACCGTAGGATTACTTGTTTAAAATTACGGTTCTGCGCATACGCAGGTTTATATTGAACAAGCCACGTATATACGCGACTGTGTACAGAGAAAGTCACGTATGCGCAACCCGAAATGAAAAAACATGATTCTAACAGAAAAATTATTGAATTTTTGCAAGATGAATATATCATGGAGAGAACGTGAGCATAGTGCCATTGACAATGAAGTAATGCAGGACCAATTATCGCTCAATATTCTCTGAAATTGTGGATTTCTCCAGTTTTTCAAAATGCCAAATATGAAGAGTAATGTTCGGTTGCTCGAAATGCTTGTGAATTATTGGGAACCAGAAGAAGATTGTTTCATAATAGATCAAATGCCCGTATGTATCGAAGTGGAAGATATCTATTTTATTACTGGACTCTCCCGGAGGGGGGAGCCAGTAGAATTACATGGAAAACCCTTGGGAGGGCTCACCGTGGAAGATTACGTCCACGTCTACTGCATAGGGGGTCCAAGAAAGTTGGGACTCAAATTGCTATCAAGGATTTAACATACTTGCACATGAAAATTCTCCATTTTACCATTGGTAGGGTAGCAAGATCTGCTTCCCTACACCAGGCATCCAGGACTCAAATGAGTATAGTTGTGGAATGATTAACTCATTTATATGATTGGTGCACATCTCTACTAATGAACATGAAGCAACAATTGACTTCCATATGAAAAGCAAAGACAAAACATTTCAGATATGGTACAATCTTGATGACATTATTCTTCGAGAAGATTCCTGGACTGAGACCCAAAGTGATCTCTTATATCAGCAGTCCAAGGGACCCAAGAATTGCCCGATGGGTTGACTTGATGAAGAGACCGGGGGAAAGTGAAGTTCCCCGAACCACCTGGGATGATGAGTTCTTCCAATGGTGGGGAGAACAAATCATCTCTATGGACGACTATCCCTATGCCAGGATGGATTTCCGTGGCGATCCAGACCTCGTCATTCCACCTAGTGCGGCATGGGGCACAGTGGGTAAGATTGCAAGTTTTGTAACTTATATGATTTTTTTTTGGATTTTTTCAATATGTATGAAAAAATAAAACATGTTTTTTTTTGGATTCAAAGTGACTTACAATATCATAATGATCATGATACAGATATTGGACCAGTCTATCCTGATGGTTACCCACGACACAAGCGCCGCAGAGGCGAGGCGGATACAGTAGACTCAGACAAAACCCTCCATGTTGTACAAAGGAACTTGGAGGGTTTAACCCGCCAAGTGCCTATGGCTGCAGTGGAAGATCTACCCAAGGCCATCTAGAGATGGGTAGTAGGAGTACCTCGTGACTGGGTGCGGTTATTCCACCGAGTCGCGACTGCGATCGTGTTCTATAGGAACACAATTTCTGGGCAGGGACCACAAGAGTAGATATATATGACTTATCGGATGACTGTATATTTTTTGAGATTTGAACATGATCGGGCATAAGCCCAAATTTTGTATGACTTATGGATCCAAATTTTGTATAGTTTTTGAACACTCTGATAATATATATACAGCGATGTTTGATGTGATGTGACAAATGTATAAAATTGTATGATGCTTTTTTATGATTAAATTTTATTGTATGGAATGATTAATATGCCAATCAATTGCTTGATTAGCTAACGAGTCTTCCATCCAATTGTCAGCTCGAGGAATATGAATGAAAGTTAAAAATTGAAATGATCTTTGTAACAAACGTACCCTCAAGAACAACCGAAGTAAAAATGGATCTCGAACCCAATAAGTATTGTTCAACTGCGACACCACCAGTTGGGAGTCCAAGAAAACTACCAACGAATCAACACCCAAAGATATTGTCTCCAAGAGTAGATAAATAACTGTAGTGTATTCTGCTATATTATTGGAAGCAGGACCAATACAGACTCCTCTTGATACTAACAGCTGACCGGATGGATGATGAAGCACCCAAGCCGTGGAAGCCAAGTTTCGGGTGTGTCTACTAGCACCATTGGCGAAACCAAAATGACTCATGACATCCGATACAACCTGCCAAAGCAGATCAAAAACATCACCATCCCATCAAAGATCGAAAAACCAGATATGTATAAAGCAAAACTACTATATACAAAATAAAAATGCCAGGCCGAAGCCTAGGCATAATACTTTTTCAAATAGAGCCCATTTCTAGGCTCTGGCAACTCATTCCCTTCAAAATCAGCCAAGGTGTATGCTCCTTTTTTAAGGACTTTTTTAAAAATAAAGGGGCCATACCACATAGACTTAAACTTTCCTACCCCCAGGGCATATTTTGCTTAGGCATAGACCAAAACAAGGTCACCTTCCGAAAAAACCCTAGGCTTGACCGCCTTATCGTACTAAAATTTATCTCGGTTTTTATGTGCTTCATTCATCATGGCAGCATCCCAACGCTGCTCATCGAGATGTTCCAGATGAAGGAGACGTTCTTCAAGACTAGAAGTGTCAGGAAGAAGTTCAACAGCTAACTTAAGAGAAGGAATCTCACATTCAATGGGAAATATGGATTCCAACCCGTAAACTAACTGAAACGGAGTAAAGCCAGTTGCAGTTTTCACTGACGTCCTATATGCCCAAAGTGCAGGATATAGCATGATATGCCAGTTGGATCGAGCTTTATTGATTGTCCTTTGAA
This sequence comes from Pinus albicaulis, assembly GCA_034641835.2. Classification (NCBI taxonomy): domain Eukaryota; kingdom Viridiplantae; phylum Streptophyta; class Pinopsida; order Pinales; family Pinaceae; genus Pinus; species Pinus albicaulis. The sequence goes on along the minus strand of CM076584.1, from coordinate 485,909,292 downwards.
GAATTGTCTTCAAGGATTTATTCATGGCTTCCACTTGCCCATTGGCCTGAGGATAATACGGAGATGAATGCTCCTGCCGGAAACCTAATTTTAGAGCCAACTCAGCCATCATGCTATTCTGAAAATGATTGCCATGATCAGTGACAATCTCTCTAGGAATACCAAAACGAGCAATAACCTGGTTGAAAAGAAAAAGAGCTGCAGTCTCACCATCATTCCCAAAGTAGGCATAGCCTCGACCCACTTCGTAAAGTAGTCTACTGCTACAATAATGTACTTGTGACCTTTAGCCGAAGGCGGGTTACAAGTAGTATAATCAATACCCCACTTTGTAAAGGGACCGAAAGTAATGACTAGAAAAAGCGGAGCTGGATGAGCGCGCATTTTTCGAGTATAAACTTGACACAGATGACACTTTTTGACCGACTCCATACAATCTTTGAAAATCGAAGGCCAAAAGTACCCAGCACGCAAGATCTTTTGGGCTGTAGCAAGCCCAGATAAATGACCACCACAAGCTCCACTGTGGCAATCATTCAGCACAGCCTTAGCTTCTTCGAGAGTTAAGCAACGTCTCAGGATTGAATCAACCCCTCGATGGTATAAAGCATCACCAATGATCAAATAATTTTTAGCCAAGTGACGCAACTTACGACGCTCATCTTTCGAAAAAGTAGAGGGAAACTTCGCAGTCTGAAGATACACAATGATATCTCCATACCAAGGATCCTGTGGAGAGATGAGAAACAAATGTTCATCCGGGAAGGATTCATCATAGACTATCTCTTCTCCACAGGGCAACTCAGAGATCAATTCCGCGAAAACTAATGATTTCTTGGACTTGGCAGACATAAACTCAAGATCAAATTCCTGCAAAATCACAATCCATCTATTGTATTTGCCCCCAATCACTCGCCTACTGAGAACAAATTGAAATGGATTGGCTGCTGCCAAAACATAAGTTTTTCGTAGAAGAATGTAATGTCTGAGTCGCTGCACAGCATGAACAGCTGCTAAAGCCAGTTTTTCTATCAGAGTATACCGGAGTTCAGGTCCTACCAAGCCTCGACTAAGATAGTATATAACATGCTCTACAAGAGCATCATCTTCCTGAACCAGAACCATACCAATGGTAGATTCTGTTGCAGCAATATACAAAAGGAAATCCCTGCTATAATCAGGTGGACTCAACAAAGGAGCAGAGGTCAACGCTTTTTTCAAAGCATCGAATGAGCGCTGAGTGAAGTCATCCCAAAAAAATGGAACTCCCTTCTTCAACAATCTCATAAATCCTTTGGTAACTTCAACATAATTTACAATAAATGTCCGAAGAAAATTAGCTTTTCCTTGTAGACTTTGAAGTTGACGAATAGACGACGAGGGAGGCAACCGAAGTATTGCCTCAACCTTGAAGGGATCTACCGTAATCCCTTCCCTAGACACAATGAATCCCAATAACTGACCGGATGTGACCGCGAAAACACACTTGTTCGGATTCAACCTAATCTTGTAGAAATGACATCGTTCAAATACTTGACGGAGGTGAGCAGGATGATCCATTCTCTTTCGATAATGAGCAACTAAATCATCCAAATATGCCTCGATAATCTATTTGATGTCGTGGAAGGCATATGACATGGCCCGCTGAAAGGTAGCCCCAGCATTTTTAAGACCAAAAGGCATCTTCTTGTAAGAAAAATTACCCCATGGAAAAATAAAGGCAGTCTTATGCTGATCTTCAGGACGGATAGTAATCTGATTATATCCGAAGAAACCGTCCATGAAGGAGAAAATCTCATTACCAACACACTCATCAATAATCTGATCTATAAATGATGTGGGGTAATTATATTTCGGACATGCTTTATTAAGGTCTCTGAAATCAATGCAAACTCAAATTGTTCCTTGTTTTTTATCTACGAGAACAGGGTTTGAAACCCATTTAGTCAAAGGAACATGGAAAATGAATCCTGCATTGAGCAGCTTCTCTACCTCAGCTTTAATAGATGCAGCCTTCCTAGGATTAACAGGACGAATCTTTTGCCTCACAGGCTTAGCATTTTCGTAAGTCTTGATCTCATGCTGGACAATAGATGGATCTATACCAGGCATTTCCTCATAAGACCAAGCAAACACATCCCTATACTCTTTAAAGAGATTGGTGTAAATCTGAATCTCTTCAGGGGAACATTCAGATCCGATGAAGACATTCTCTATAACATTGGGATCCCTGGAAATGTTCACCGGGATAGTTGGAGAAATCACAGCCATTTTCCCTTCAGCATGTACCTTTGTTGGTGCTAAAGGGTCCAGGACTGGGCGAACAGGACCAGGAGGCACAGGGCTTGGAAAACTTGATTCAACTTTTCTCAAATCAGGTAAAAAGTAGGACCGATGACGCAAATCATCCCACAGTCTATCTATACCAGTCATAGCTTCCAGGATGGCCTCTTCAGATGGAAGAGTGGTATCAAGGAAATCTTGGGCAGAAGAAGAACTAAGTGTCCAAGCCGGAGCCACATCGCCATCCAATTCCTCCAGAGAAAGAGGAGCTGGAATGGACTCTACAGAGTCAACAATAGATTGATAAGCAATCTCAGCTGCAGACATCGGAAATGCCATTCCACCCGCTTGACCTTCCGCTAATGTGGCTGTAGGGGAAGGTAAGGTCCAAGGGTCCGAAAAATAATGAGTTCTGAAGAACTCTCTTCGAAGAGGAGCCCTGGAGGATGAAATTACATTTATATGAACAATAGGAGGTGGAATATCAAAATTACCCATCAACAAAGAATACATTCCAACCCCTAAATTCTCAACAGGCGACTTGGCCTTATCCAACTTTGGAATATTTGAGTCAGCAGATGCATTCGGGTCTATAGGAGGACAGTCCAGTTGATCCACTGTAACAATCCTCCCTTCGTGAGGGAAACAAATAATCCGAAATAATGAAGATGCAATGGCATCCATCTCATAAATCCAGTTTCTCCCCAACAGAAGGTTGTAGTCGAAGCTTGCATCAACTATCTCAACCTCTATATTTACATTTTTGACCCCAACACAGATGGGAAAAGCTGGGAAAATGCCATGCGGTCTATGAGAATGACCATCAAACACAGTCAGAAGAGTAGCAGATGGAACAACTATGGGAGATCCAATTCCCTTCCAACATGTGAGAGACATCACACAAGTGGAAGCACCATCATCAACGACCGTCCGGAAAATATTGCATTTCCAGTACGATGATTTAATATGAAAAGCCATATGATGGGGGAGTCTCTTTTTAAAATTAGTCATATCGAATGTAATCATAAGAGAGTTCTTTGGATCGACAGCCCCAATAGCAGTGAGCAGAGCACTGCGTTGAGCCGGACAAGACTGGATCACCTCAAGAGCCGACATAGCACAAGGACTCTGCGCCAGATCTTCCACAATAGAGTAGTTCTGGGTAGCCCTGGCATTTGGATTAATTGTCGTACGCTTAGTAGATGCTTTGGGCATCCGAGGTATAGGCTCCAGAGTAGGCTTCGTGATGTGAAGCGGCTCAGTAGCATCGGGAGCACCCTTGGCTTTCGAAGACTCATCTTCGCCATAATCATGGGATCTCGTGGCGACATCCACGTGAGAACTCATCATGTATATGTTTGATGGAATTTCCCCTTCCTGGGTGACCCCAGAGGAAGCCCTAGTATTTTGATTCGTACCAACAACTAGCTGTTGCCCTTGGGGAAAAGGGTTTGTCAACACAGCCTGGGAACTAGAAGAACCCTGCTGAGCTAACAAGCGTTGCGCATCCTGAATTTTAGGGCAAAGGTGAGTAAGATGGTCTCCAGTACATAACTTGCATGGAAACTTCACTTTCTTTTTCTCCTTTGGACCCTCACCAACATGCTCGTTGGATTTATTTGCATTACCCTTCCCATTCTTGCCCTTTTTCTTATTACGTCCCTTCTTCTTCCCTTCAGATTGTTGATTTTCTTTAGGGTTAGAAGTCTGAACGACATTTACCGACAAATATTGAGAAGGTGATGATTCAACATGCACAACCTGGCCAGAAGGAGCAGATTGTAGATACAACTGCTGCAATTGATTAAGCAGGTTAGCTGCACCACTATTGATTGACCCAATAAGTCCATCACCATGAGGACCGGGTTTAGTCTTGGATAAGTCCAATTTGGAGCGAGGAGCATTAGGAAAATATTTATGAAGGACCCCAGACTGAGAATATATCAATTCAAGCTGTTGGGCCCTAAAAATGGCCTGCTCCTCAGAAAATACCCCGGGCAGGGATACATCCTTAGAAATATCTGACTACAGAGATTTTAGAAACCATTCCAAAAGGAATTCTCCTGGAATATGAGCTTTAATAAGCCTCTTCCTTCTCCGCCATTCCTAAATATGATCAGAAATGTGGGTTGCATCGTCCTGTTTAAAATTAGCTAGGAGTTCAGTCCCAGCATCATAACGGACAGGCAACTGGAAATGATTTAGAAATGTTGTAGCCAGATCTCCAAACATAGCAAAACTGCCCCCAGTTAACTCAATATACCACTTGGCAGCGTTTCTAGTTAAGGTGCGTTGAAACAATCTCAACCTAATCGAGTCGTCGATCAAGGAGTTAGAAGAACACCATAAATGGAAGGTGGTGATATGGTCAGCCGGGTCCTCTCCATTCTTGCCTTCAAATTTCAGAATGTCTGAAGGTAGTTTGGTGGGAACCGGAGGCCACCCCGGACTATATCGGATCGGATCATTCGTCAATTTCGACAGATCTAGCAAGTTTAACGTTGCCAGAAAAGGTAAACGAGGCGGAGCCTGAGGATTCCATCCTTGATGGGATGAATTCCATACATTCTTAAAATAATACCCTAGATTTGATGATGCACCAGGTTGCCAAAAAGAACTCGTAGAAAATGTTGGGCCAAATGACCCAACATTTGGAGAAGGACCCCCTCCCAACGTAGAGTTACCAAACACCGGACCAGTTCCCCACCCCCCCGAAGTAATGAATGAAGAGGAAAGCCCCTGATAGGGGTTCCAAGCATTAGAAAGAGGGGAAAAAGTCTGATAAGCACTCGACGAAGGGAAAGAAACATTCCCTTGGTGACCAGCATAAAACTGATTCCCTGCCCCCGCTGTTGTGAATACAGGGTTCCAACCTGTAAAAGTAGTCGAACTCTGACCTCCAGGCCAAGGGTTAAAACTCTGAGTCTGAGAAGTAAAAGAAAAAGACCCTAAAGAAGGATTTGAACTAGGAATATGCCCAGTTCCGAAGGGGAACCCTTGAAAAGAAGCTGACCCACTAGCCATGGAAGACATGGGTGTAGATGCAACTGCAACAACGGAAAAGGATAAAGAAGGAATCCCACTAGTGGGCATTCCAAAACAAAAGGGACCAGATTGAGAAGCATGTGCTTGGGTGAAACCAGAGCCAAACACAGCAGTACTAGAAGCAATAGAAGATATAGCAATAGTGCCTCTTCCTTGAACTGAAGCAGGAGTCTGAATGCCTGCAGCACTCACAGCAGAAGTTGCGTTCCCAGTCGTGGCCATCGAAAGGTATGAATAAAATGGAGGATCTTCTGGTCTTGCAGACTCACGTCCGATGTACTAAAAAAAAAAGGATAATCAGGAGGAAGAGGAGATGGAAGTGACTGAGGAGACTCAGGTACTTCCTCCACTTCTATTCCTAACTCTCCTGGAAATAAGACTCTCGAGGTGAGCGGAGCACTCCTCTCGGAACCCACACCAGAACCAACTACGAAACCTTCAATCCCTTGTGGAGGATCTCTCTCCACTACGTCAGACGCCACAAGGTGATATTCACCTGCTATGGTACTCCTACGCCTTCTTGAAGAAGGCTTTGCACTCTCGTGAGAGAACCCCCGGATTCTCCTCGATCGACGAGGCGCTTGATCAGCCACTTTAACAAATTTTAATTAGACTCAAAAAAGTATAAAGCTAAGCAAGCTAGGAGCAAAGAGCACTCACTACAAAAATCCCTAAGATACAGCCAAGCAAGTAGCCTTCAGGTATTTTCGCTCCGGGTCATTAGGACCAGACACCAAAATATGGGAAAGCGAAAAATAGGACCTCCTGAAATTATTCTGGGATAATTACGGCCCAGACCTACTAGTGAAGGTAATAGAAACAGTTACGCCGACCTCCTAACAAAAGCCTTTGCCGACACAAGTACCTAAGCTTCGCAAGGGCACCCCCCAGAAGTACTGCTGGAAGTGATATGACGTCTGCCTCAGGTACCACAGGTAGTCACCTGTGTGGAACCTAGGAATGGAAACTATGGGCACCAATCCGTGTCAAAAGCCGGGCAGAACGGTCTTGAGGCAAGATCCAGCAAATCAGAGAGGGGGTATCTCTCTTCTTGGCCTTCACTTACCCTCGCGCTTGACTCTCTAGAGGAGAGCTTTCCTGGTCCACCTAACGGAGTTGGATTTCGCTCAATTAATAAACTTCTATGTTTTAGTTTGAGCGGCCTTGGAGAGTTAACTCTCCACTCACCTAATCCAAGGCCCTACAACCTAGCTAGTTTGTGTATGACACTTAATAAAAAATTGCTAGTTGTTTTTAAATTATAATGCTTATTTTAATTGGCTGTTATATTATGTCAATGGGATATGGAAATGAAAGTTGTGGTGTTTTAAGATGCAGAAAAGAAATTAATGAAAACCAAACTACATGCAAATGCAGTAATTGCCTTTCGATGAAAAGAAATTTCTACATGGGTTCTACGAGACTAACCAATTTTTCTTTTCAAATATCAAACTCACACTCGCAAAATCTATGAAAAAGACTATAAATTCTTAAGTGCACCTAATGCAAATAACTAAGAGCATGAAAATTCTAAGATGCAAAATCTAACAAAGCAAAGAGAAATTTCCCAAGAATCCTTCAGTTTTATCACTTTTCAGTTGCCCACTAAACTAGTTCCCAAAATCAGAAACTCTTAGTATAAAGACACCAAAATATGCTTGACACAAGAGGAAGAAACCAATGACAATTACCTTCCCAAATCAAGTCAAAAACCAAAGGAAAGAAATCTCAACAAAGCTTCAAAAGCAAAGGACAAAACAAAATGTTTTTTGAGCTTTTGAATTTTATAAAAAAGAAGAGCTCTAAGATACCAAGAAAACTATCCAATTACCAAGCCAAACAACTCTGAATTTCTAGCAAAACTTCCAAAACGCTCCAAATCTTATAGTGCCACTTAGTAGCAAGATTTATATGAGCAAAATAAGACAAGAAACTCAGTAACTCAGCCCAGAAGAATAGCACAACCTTGCAGCAATCAAAAACTTCAAAGAACCAGGAAAGACTTCTTCAAAAATTGCAACAAGACCTAGTCAAATGAACTCAAGAAAACCAACCAAAAAATAGGCAAAAATCGAAGCGCAAAGCAAGACACAAAGCTAGGAAAGAGTATATGAGCAGAAGCTCTCTGTTCTGATTAAGCAGAACAGCCAAGAATCCCCAAAAAGAGATCTTGGTACTCGAACCAGAAATGCAAGCACTAAAAAAACAAGATTTGCCTAATAAGCCAGTATTCAACCAATCAAGAGAGAAAAATACTAATGACCACTATCAACACAATCCAGAGACTATAAAGACACTGCAGGAACAGGTCTCCACAGGCGGACAAGACCAAAAAGTCCAGAAATCAAAAATTTCAAAATTTACCCAGGCATATGCTACTTGACAGTTTTGAAACAAGCGTGCATACGCGCCTGTGTCAAAGGAAACCTGCGTATACACGACTTCCTTTAACAAAAACTGTGTGTATACACGACTGTGTATAGAAAAACTCGGGTATATAAGGGTAAATAATGAAAAATAAAAAATATTAAGCCTAGATAAAGAACCAGGTCTTCAGTCTGATTGAGAAAAAGTTAACTCGACTGGAAATAATAGTTAAAACTGTTGGAAACCTTTCAAACAGCTGAAACCACCCAACAGGGGAATCACAAGAATGCGATCCCTAGTGGAGTCGCCAGTTCTATTTCGGGAAATAACTCCCTAGAGATTTGTTGGGTCAAAACCTCCACAGATCAGGGCATGCTATTCAAGAAGGACTCACACAACCACACTTGTATGCTAAAACCTAGATAACATCGATAGTAGAACTCACCCATAATCCTACGCTTGATGTAGATCCCGCAGGGTCCAAACCCCCAGCAACCCTTCTTCCTCCTCAACCTGAAAACCAAGGAGAAACGTGCACGGAAATCTATTTGTACAGCATATATTTATCCTAAATGTTAGTGAAATCCATGTGAAACATCATATAAACAATAATAAATGCTTAATTAATAATCTTTTCACATATGCAAGCAGATATTAACACGTGAATTCAAGAACAAGATGGTTCTTCTTCATTATGAACAGCATGTACAGTAATAAAAAGTGGAGAGATCACCTGAATCCTTCCACGATCTTCGAACAGACCGTCATCCAGATCCGTCCCGCCCTTGCCTCGCTAGGATACTTTCAAGACTTGTGCACATGAGATGACATATAAAAGGATGAACATCTCCAGGAAACAAGGGTTTCCTATAAAAATCTGGGAAAGTGCAGGAGGCACGGGAAATCAGACTTGAATTGGGATTCCAACAGAGTATAATGTCTATAAATTTCTCTCTCCCTTAGGCCATACACATGAGGGGAATTTATACTCCCTCAAAGTAGTTTCAATCAGTTGGAAACAGTTGGCCACGTGCTGAGGTGGTTGAACTACTGGAGTAACCATCAACCTAGCCCGAAAATAGGGAATTTTTATATATTTTTTAGTGATTTTAATGGAATACGCGGAAAAGTGTATATGGACTCGCGTACACACGCGGAAAAGTCTGGGCATACCTGCGTATGGGATTTTTAACACTGTTTTTTATGAATTTTGTTCAAGTCTGTGGGAATGGGTGCCCAAGGCCAAAGAGACAATCATGAATCACACAAGGGTGAAAAATGATGCTATAACAACTGCGATGGAGGATATTGCATTGGTGGAGGAGATGGCCACTGGTTCCATGGTGAAGTAAATTGTGTTGAGGAAAGAGTAGGATACTGACATGGGTATCATTTTCTATTATAAACATTATTCCAAGGTTAAAAAGAAGAAAAATTTGAAGGCATACCTATAGGTCGCAACTGCCATGGTCTCTTTGATCCGATAAAATAAGAAGATTTAACATCCTCTCTTGATTCTTGAAGTACCACCTTCAGTATGGGCAACTCAAGACACTGATTCATAGAGTGCGCCAACTCATAATGTTCCACAGGCTGACACTATTTAGTCCACATTATATTTCCAAATGTTTCTTTTTGCATCGGGGACAGAATATTGCTAAGGTTGCTTCAACTTCTGCTTGTGGCTTCTTGACTTGTACCATAGTGATCTGGGAAGAGAGAGTGCTAAGGAGGTCAGCTTTAAAATCCTTGAATAATTTCCCGAACCTCTGCTCTAGTTACTCCTCCACTTGTGGAATTCTATATCCGAAGTGAAGGGTCCCAAATTGAAATTTTCCCCTTGACAGATCCTCTTGAGCTACGTAGGCAAAGCTTCATTATCTCATCAAACATTTCTTGCAATATGTCTCCCTTTTCTATTATGTTTAGATGTTCCAGACAATCATCTCTTAAACCCCTTAAGAATATTGGCTTTAGAATTTATGGATCTAAGTTACTAAACTTAGACCTTTGTAAATTGTAGTGGAATCGCTACATATAGTCTTCTAGGATTTCCTTCTCATTCTGTGCAATTCTTAAAATTTCATCCTTCAAATCCCTGGTTCGGTAGTAGTCCTGATACTTAAAGAGGAAGGCTTCTCTCATGTCATTCCATGTTCGAATCGTGCCAGCACCAAATCTCATGAACCATCTTAATGCTGCTCCTTTTAGAGTAACAGGGAATAATTTCAGCTTTTGGGCATCTGAGGTGTAGCCATAACCTCTACAAAGCACATCGAATTCGAACAGAAAGGTATCAGGATCTTCAAGAACCATCCCCTGAAAGGATGGTAGGGATGATAAAGGGATATTATTCATAGGAGCCTCATCCCATGTTACTACTATTGGGAATTCAAAAGTAACAGAGCTATCTGTCTTGACATTCTCATCCCCCATGGCTGATTCTTCCTGATGGGATGAACTAGACTCAGAGTGCACTGGAGATTGAAAAATAGAAGGATTATGTTGCTCCAGGATCAATTGTTTAACAACACTACCAGTGTCTAATTGGTGATCAACTGACCTTTGTTCCTCAGGTCTCTGTTGATCCCCACTGGTCTCTCCATGTCCTTCAATTCTCAGATCCTGATCAATAATTCTCCAATGTTGTTTTGAATCTAGAGTTTTGATATCAGTAGTCGATATATTGTTCAAAGGATGGTGAGTTCCAGACATGGAAGGCACTGATGGTCCAGGGCCTTGATATGGTAGCTACTTTCTATGGTCCTGTCTTCCTATTATCTCTGTATGACGTGGATTGTTCCTTTTCTGCCCTTGAAATCAAATCTCCAAAGAATTTTTTCCTTCCCAAATCTGCGCTCTTATTTTCCTTCTTATGACCCATATTTCCTGTAGTCAATGGAGTGGGGTGTGTTTTTATATGTTGATGTTTTCCTACCAGCACACATGGGACCTATGTGTCTCAATTCATCCTATAACTGCTTCAGTTTCTATAGTAGTGAGCCCGCCCAAGTTTGTTAGAGCAATGCGCAGGTTCTTACCTCTCGTCTTACTGCCCGACAACTGTATAAATGAAGGCAGCCTAAAAATAAAACACCCAAAATTCAATTTCTAAGTGTCCCAGCAAGACATTGGTGAGCCCGCTCAAGCTTGTTAGAGCGATGCGTAGGTTCTTACCTCTCGTCTTACCACCTGACAATTGTCTCACTAGAAACACTCTAGGAAAAAAACAAAAATGCTCAGAAATTAAACCTCCTAAGTGTCCTAGCAAGACATTGGTGAGCTCGCTCAAGTCTATTAGAGCATTGCGCAGGTTCTTACCTCTCGTTTTTTTGTCTGGAAATTGTGTCGCTAGAGACCCTCTATGAAAACACATAGAAATTGCACTTCTAAGAAACAACTCTGATTGATTGGATCATCACTACCATCCCCGACAATGGTGCCAAAATGTTGGGCTATATAAATCACTATTAAATTACTGAAAATCACACATTTAATTATCAATCCAGGGATTTCTATTTATTCCAATGACAGTTGCATTTTCTGTGTTGATACACCAATTAGAAGCAATTCCAAAGAAAAGAAATTGTTTTTGAATCAAATGCTGGAAAGAAATCACTCATGCAGAAAAAAAAGGATCTACAATATTGAAATCACACTTCAGTTGATCTATCTAGCTTGCCACACAACAAGTACCCAGCTGGTGTCTCTAGTATATGTGTAACATCATATAAATTATTGAAATCGAAGTAGATATATTCTTAGCTGAACATTAGCAACAACACTCTATTGATACATAAACTGAAATGCATTTGCACACACACAACTACTTTAATCACTGCAATCCCTGCTAAAGAGGAGGGCCCTTCCTCCCTAGTAGGGCATAGGTAGAGAAAGAAATTTTAACGGAACTAAATAAAATAACACATGTAACAACAATAATAGGATAATCTGCATTAATCCAAACACAATTGCAAAGCCAAAATAATCTTATTCTCCGTTAACCTCTCAAACTCTAGGGCTGAGAACTATATAGTGGTTACAATAGAAAATCTAGGAATAGATCAGTCATGAGAATCTTATGATTCTCATGCTGATCGAAATAGAACACATATAGTTATAACCACTTCCTAATAAAGTTCTAAATAGAAAATAAAAGATGACAATCGAAACCACCCTTAGGATGTTATCCCAAAAATAAAATGCTTAAAGAACTTCTACATCTATCATAATGGAATCACAGTTGTAATGTAATGGCTAGAGGATATATCAGCAAAAATTATTGACAAGATTAGTCAATGGTACAACTGTATTAGAAATTCGCCGACAAGTCTATAATGGTAGAGTGTATCATCAGCTTTCTGACGGGTCTGTAATAGCAAGGTGTAACAGCATCACTTTGCTATAACAACATCCTCTTAACTACTCCTGTGAACATCATGCTCGGGACATTTGGTGCAACTATAAATGACATTTGAAAAGACAACACAAAGACCACCAAAATTCTCCAAATATTCACCATCAATTAGCCACAGAAAGGTATGATATATCATAATAATTGGTGAATTGGAAAAGTAACGAAAGCAAGGTGAAACAACACAAGTTAAGGTAAAAAGGTAGGAAAAAGGGGTAAAGATACTCCCATTGGTTATGGTTATGAGGCAAAATAAGGAAGATAAGTGTAGGAAAAATGTACAAAACCAGCACCCAACATGATTGACTCTTTATCTACATTATGCTTTCATTCCTCATTTATTTCTATTCATGCAAATTTTCTCTTGAAGCAATGAGGAAGATATTTTGAAGGCATTAGAAGGACATCTGCAAGCATTTTGTAGAGAAGTAGAGATTCTTGCACACTTCATATATCATGTTTCAGTTGTAGATTAAGGAAAGGTAGTAGCTACTTGTCTTTTTGTTTCTGTATTTTTCTTTGAATATTGGGAGATATCTCTTGTCCGCAAGAGCGATTTTTCCACCCTAATAAATTGGTGACCATATCGGGGATCAATTTATTCTTCATTATATCCTCTTGTGACTTTTAAATCTCTTTTTGTAGCCTTATATGATTTTGTTTTGAATATTTAAATTTCATTTTTTTGTATTTTTGGCTTTATTTTTTTTATTTTTCTTAATTTTTCTCGGTTTGCGCACTTTTTTATTTAGCAAAAGTGTGAAATTTTTCATGCTTTTCCTTTATAAATAATGTTTCTACGCACTGAATGCAACTAATTACCTATGCAAGTCTCTAAATTTTTTGGAATATTAGTGTTTTCATTTGTTGAGTCTAGAAACTTTTGATTACTATGCTTTGTGTTGGAAATATTTTCATTGATGGAAAAGGAGCACAAAAGAGCAACAACTAAACTATCATTAATACAAAGGAGTAGAGAAGCGGCAACAATAAGGAAAAGAAGAAGATCAAGCAATAATGCAGTAAGAAAACATAAAAGAGAGGCAAAGGAGCAACAGAGAGGAACCAAAGGAGAAAAGGCACCAAAGGAGAAAAGGCAGTAAGGGTAGCAAAAAGTAAAGATAGCAAAGTCATCTAAGAAGCAAAGGAAGTAAAGGAAGTTAAGGTAGAAAAGGAGCAGAGGCAGCAAAACAACAAAGGAAAATTCATGAATGTGGGGCAGAGTCGTGAACGTGTTGGGTCAAGTTGTGTACGTTTGGGTCAAGTCATGAATGTGCTGGGTAGAGTCATGAAAGTGCAGCAAGTGTGATAATCCCAACTCGGAGTGAATAAAAAATAGAAAGAACAAGCTTAGGAGAGATCAGCGCTTTCAAAAGGGGGAAAAGTGAACTACTTCAGCACAAAGCAGAAGGCTATCAAATTTGCAAGACGCGGCGAGGACCATAGATCTCACACAATTCTCTGTTTGATTGAATATCATACTGATCACATAGCAGAAAGAAATCAGATTCACAAGTAGCAATGAGGACCATTGATCTTGTGTAGATCAACGGTGGAAGATAATATCGTAATCGTGAATACATCACATATCGTAGGGTATAATTTTTACAGTTAAGACTTATCAAGTTAAGTTATTTAACTTGTGATGCGAAGTGGATTGGCAAGGAGACAAGTGTGGACCATCGGATCGAATGAATACCAACGACAGAGATCGAAAGTGAAAATTGCAAACTTTAGCTTTTAAGTGTTAAGGCCATCACAGGGTAAGTTATTTTGTGTGCGATAGGAAGTGAAGAGCGACAATTGTTGGCACGACAGGGCAAGCAGTGTGTAATATTCCAAAATGGAAATAGCAACAATATAGCTCATAAAATAAAAGTAGCAACAATTATTTAACACATGAAATCATGAGACTAATATAAATCCATGTTATTGATCATATATACAGCAAATAAGTACAAAAAAATGAGGCACCAATCGTAATATGTGATCACACAAGCCTCCAATACATAACCACTCTCAAAAGTGAGATGTTGCTGCAACACAAAATGCTGGAGAACTGCTACAGTGCAGTCATATTAGACATAGCTACAGCTAGAGATGATATAATGATACAAAAATACTGATATAGGTCCCAATAGAATCTAAACAAACAGATCCAGGCACTAGATCAACTTTCAAAGACAACCCAAGAGGATCTCTGGAAAATGCACACAATGTGCCAATGTAAGCTGTAGCCCTAGGGTTGAAGATATGCTGCAAAAATGAAATGAGAAGATATGGTTGAAGTTGATGTAGAGAAATACAGATCTACTCCAATAGATCCTATGGAAGAAATAATGGCTCCTCCACTGAAGAAATCACCTCTCAAAACAACCACTACAACTACCCCTACAACTCCTCCCTAAAATAACGCAAATTTGGACTAAAACTATACTATAGGGGATAAATTATCCTTGGCCTGGTTCCAAATGTGTCAATAAAGTGCAAGGGGCTCCTTTACAGGCCTCCGAATGTATGGAAACCTCCCTCCACTGAAAAACTAGCTCTGAAGACACCCGATCTAATCCTCCACTGCTGCACCCTACAACACAACGCAATATCCTACGGAAACTGCGTTGATGCTTGACCTAAAAACGTGAATGTGGAAATGAAATGAAATGATATTCCAAAAGGCCTCTCAAGGAACGAGGTTGGATTCAAACTCGAGAACACCTAGTGCTAAACAACATAGCAATCTCAACTAAATAGCTGAAGAATGCAAGAAGTCTAAACAGACCACATACAAAATAATAATCAAAACATAACCCTATATGGCTACCATCCTCTTCCTTATATATATTATGAGCTTAGTTGCCCTTGGCCCCACTTGATTAGGTCATTTCCTTCATGAAATAAATATCCCTCCAAAACTGCTTTAACCCTCATTTAATCTCCACTCCTCTATAACAGCGTTGTTAACTTGGTCAAAGTTGACTGATTCAACATGATCCAACCCCTGTTCACCCTCAAAGGTGCTTTATTTAGCTGCTTATAAGGTCTCCTTTCACACTTGAAGTGTTTTTATTACTGCTAAGGATATTTATGGGCCTCCCTACCCACTTATTCACCTACCTAGTGACAAAATGATCTATAATATTCCGTTTACCTAAAAGCTAAATTTTAGGAATATTATAGTCCTCCCCTCCAAAATGTTGCTTGTCCTCAATAAACTATAAAGGTGGAGCAGAATTCCTCCCCTCCTCCTCTTGTGGCCTCTTCATTAATAGTCCCCACCACTGCTCAAAATAATTTGCAATAAATCTGCCCCCCAATGGCTCCTCCCAAGTTGCAAAACCAAATGGCTCACATCATGAGAAAGTGGAAGGTGTAAGTGGAAACCTTCTTGCTGTCCAATGGCCTCCTCAAGTCAGGAGTGATGACAAGCATAACGGATCTCATTCCCAATGAGAGACTCCCTTCTCCATGCTATCATCCAAATGAAATGAGTCGTCCTAGGTAGCTCATCAAATAAATCATCAACCCTCGGTCCATGGAATGTATTGGGGTTGTATGGAGAGATTAGATTTTTCCACCAATGTTGTTTCTTTCTCCATTTATGATATATATGGGGCTGTTGTTGATCTTGGGCTAAAATATTATGATCTCCAAGAATGTCCCAAGTTACCCCACCAATCAAAACATCCATGAAGTGCCCCTCCCAAGAACTCAAGTTCTTCAAATGGTTCCTCCCACATGAAGACAAGAGATGTAGTGTGGCAAAAATGGTTTGCCTATTGTTTCTACTGAAGCATGCAACGTATGAAATAGGGAGAATCACACTCCCAATGGGAACCTCCAACTCTTCTACCATCCTCCCAACAAAGATTCTCATAAAAATAAGAGCATCAACAGTATATGGAAGCAACAAAAAATAAAAACAAGTTTCCATATGACAACTGAGAGGTGGATCATAGTTCCACATATGGAACCAGCACAGTGCATTCCCTTCCTGCCTAAAAATAAAGTGTAACAAGTGTCCTTTCAGCCACTTTTTTTCTTCCACAATCATCCTACAAGATAGGATCATAAAATTAAAATTTGGTGCCAATGGTGCACACCAAGAATCATGTGGCATCTCCCACAATCCACCAATAGAATGGCCAACATCAATGCTGCAAATGGCCTCAAGTACATCACAATACAATATACAAGTAGGAAATATCCTCCTTGGTACAATATGCTGCTCACAAAAAGTAAAGGAATACAAATCATAATGCATAAGTGTACATCCTCTACTATGTAACTTGGTCAATGAGTTGGAATGGCTCAATTGGAAGTTCTCCCTCACTCTCAATGAGTATGAAATTGGTTGTGACAACCTATCCATCATCATCCAAGCTATGCATCTCTCCATATGTTGATATACATTCTGTTGGATGCCCTCCCATGTGAACTCATCCATTAAGGAAAGATATGCATCAAAGTGCATCGAAAGAAAGTCCACATGTAATACATGTAACAACTTCTCCTTGAGCTCAGAAGCTTTAGTCAAGAATACTCTGCCATAATAATAGATGACATCATCATCCACCATCGATCTATCATCTCCCTCCGGGTCATCAAGAATCATGCAAGCACCAAGATCCTTGGAGTACTCTACCAAAATTTGAGACCTCCAATATGGATCAATCCTCCTAAGGGACAGCGTTGAAGATCTGAAATGTGAAGCTCCCCACATGTCGTTGTCTTTTACTTTGACATCCCTCATGCCAAATTCATCCTCCAAATTTTTTTCATTCCCATCATGCAGCTACTCATGCTCAAGTAGAAGTGGTGGCCTTTGGAAGTTGACCTCCCATGAGAAGCTACCATCCAAAAAGAACCTTCTGATCATGGCCAATGTAAGCATGAGTGGCCTCCATCTACCCCAATATATGGAGGATTCCTTCCTCAAGGGATGTACCCTATATTTCTCCAAGTCCATGGATAATCTCCCTTGCACCATGGTGGTGCCATCCCCCATCACTCCAACAACTTTTGTCTGCGCAGAATATGTAGTGAGAGAAGGTAATGCTAAAAATGGGAGAGTGTATTCCTCCTCCTTGAGTCTTTCCCAGACTCTGTACGCTATATCAAGTCCTACCAAGGTCCTCACCCCTCCAGAATCAATGAGTGGTGCAACCAAATGTGAAGAATCTCTCACCATCTCCTGACTTGGTGGTCTCCCCAGTGGAATGCCTCCATGCAATGAGACATAAAAATGAAGAGTAGACTACATATATGAATGGACAACTTTGTCCCTACCCTCACTGCACAAATCAGTCTGCCTCTTTTGTGGATCAACCTTCTGAAATAGATAGGGGTATGTGCTCCTAGCCATATGATGTTGGCCATCCTCCCTACCTTCTCCTTTCATCTGCAAGGTTTCACAATCTATCAATAATGGCACATGATGTTCATGGATTGTGCCTTGATCTCCACACATGAGATCCTTTGGAACTCCTTGTGAACATAAAAAAATTCCTCTTGTTGGATAAAGTACTCCATCTTCCTCTACATGAGGTGCTAAATATGCTCTGGATATGACAGCGATGTTGCCTCCAGCCTTCTCTTTCTCTTCAATATGAAAGGGAAATTTTTCAAGAAGAGGATCCTCTTTTGAAAAAGGGATCTTCATGCCCTCTTTTCCAGGAGTATGAGATAGAGATCTTTCCTCTAGAAAGGTATTATGAAATATGTTAGCCTCTTCAACAATTTTTAGAAGTGGAGTTGGGTTTATAGATCCTTCCAACCCATGCAAAGTTTTTGTTTGTTTTGGTTTGTTTAGCTCCACCAAAGGTGTTTTAGAATGTTTCTCATCAAACCTTTCCACTATTTTATTAGTGAACTTTGCATAAGTAGATGTATTTCCATTTCATAATGAAAAATATTCAAATATCCAAAAATCATAGGCCTTACCTTCAAAATTTAGTGCTACTACTTTGATGGCTTCATTTTCTAAAACTTGGTGTTGCTACAGATAAGTGTCTAGCTCCTCCACCCAAGCCCTAGCTGAACATTTACGTGAACCATAAAAAATAGATAGAAAGAATCTACCCTCATCACGTCTCTTGCTTTTTGTGCTTATTTCCTCCTTTATCTTTCAAAACCCTTGGAAGTTAAGGTGATCTTTGAACCTCTTAGATTGAGATTCATACTCTTGCAAATAATCACCAAGAGTCTCCTTCTTTGGCATATCTTCTTCCTCAATCTTTCTTATAGTAAAACTGGGCATAAGATTGCGCCGTGAATCATAATGTGTGGCTGCATGATCATACCCCTCGTACAAAAATCTAGGGCTTGCTTTGTATTCAAACCCCCTTAGATATTCCCAACACATCTCCCTTCTCATCTTCTTGATATCTCCCTTGATGCTCTGCATAGTTTGAAAAAGAAGCTTTGAGAGCTCCTCTTCCTCTCTTCCTCCAAATAATGGAGTCATATATTTTTTCTTTCTATAGATATCCTCTTCTTGTTAGAATCTTATCCTTATGGTGACATATTGGCTGAATGCACGAGCTGAGCCAAGATTATGCTCTGATACCACTCTAATATTCCAAAATGGAAATAGCAGCAATATAGCTCATAAAATGAAAGTAGTAGCAAGTATTTAACACATGAAATCATGATACCAATATAAATCCATGTTATTGATTATATATGTAGCAAATAAGTACAAAAAAATAAGGCACCAATAATAATATGTGATATTACAAACCTCCAATACATAAACACACTCAAAAGTGAGATGTTGCTGCAACACAAAATGTCGGAGAACTGCTACATCACAGTCATATTAGACATAACTGTAGTGGGAGATGATATAATGATACAAAAATACTGATATAGGTCCCAATAGAATCTAAACATACATATCCAGGCACTAGATCATCTTTCCAAGAAAACCCAAGAGGGTTTCCAGAAAATGCACACAATGTGCCAATGTAAGCTGCAGCCCTAGGGCTGAAGATATGCTGCAACAAATTAAATGAGAAGATATGGTTGAATCTGATGTAGATAACTACAGATCTGCTCCAATAGATCCTTCGGATGAAATAATGGCTCCACCACTAACCAAATCACCTCTCAAAACAACCACTGCGACAACCCCTTTTGTGGAACCTAGGAATGAAAACTATGGGCACCAATCCGTGTCAGAAGCCGGGCGGAATGGTCTTGAGGCAAGATCCAGCAAATCAGAGAGGGGGTATCTCTCTTCTCGGCCTTCACTTCCCCTCGCGCTTGACTCTCTAGAGGAGAGCTTTCCCGGTCCACCTAACGGAGTTGGATTTCGCTCAATTAATAAACTTCTATGTTTTAGTTTGAGCGGCCTTGTAGAGTTAACTCTCCACTCACCTAATCCAAGGCCCTAAAACCTAGCTAGTTGGTGTATGACACTTAATAAAAACTTGCTAGTTGTTTTTAAATTATAACGCTTATTTTAATTGGTTGTAATATTATGTCAATGGGATATGGAAATGAAACTTGTGGTGTTTTAAGATGCAGAAAAGGAATTAATGAAAACCAAACTACATGCAAATGCAGTAATTGCCTTTCGATGAAAAGAAATTTCTACACGGGTTCTACGAGACTAACCAATTTTTCTTTTCAAATATCAAACTCACACTTGCAAAATCTATGAAAAAGACTATAAATTCTTAAGTGCACCTAATGAAAATAACTAAGAGCATGCAAATTCTAAGATGAAAAATCTAACAAAGCAAAGATAAATTTCCCAAGAATCCTTCAGTTTTATCACTTTTCGGTTGTCCACTAAACTAGTTCCCAAAATCAGGAACTCTCAGTATAAAGACACCAAAATATGCTTGACACAAGAGGAAGAAACCAATGACAATTCCCTTCCCAAATCAAGTCAAAAACCAAAGGCAAGAAATCTCAACAAAGCTTCAAAAGATGTAACGAAACGAAAACAAAAATGCAAAACAAAAACAAACAACAAAACAAAATGTTTTTGAGCTTTTGAATTTTATAAAAAAGAAGAGCTCTAAGATACCAAGAAAACTATCCAATTACCAAGCCAAACAACTCTGAATTTCAAGCAAAACTTCCAAAACGCTCCAAATCTTATAGTGCCACTTAGTAGCAAGATTTATATGAGCAAAATAAGACAAGAAAATCAGTAACTCAGCCGAGAAGAATAACACAACCTTGCAGCAATCAAAAACTTCAAAGAACCAAGAAAGAATTCTTCAAAAATTGCAACAAGACCTAGTCAAATGAACTCAAGAAAACCAACCAAAAAATAGGCAAAAATTGAAGCGCAAAGCAAGACACAAAGCTAGGAAAGAGTATATGAGCAGAAGCTCTCTGTTCTGATTAAGCAGAACAGCCAAGAATCCCCAAAAAGAGATCTTGGTACTCGAACCAGAAATGCAAGCACTAAAAAAACAAGATTTGCCTAATAAGCCAGTCTTAAACCAATCAAGAGAGAAAAAGACCAATAACCACTATCAACACAATCCAGATACTATAAAGACACTGCAGGAACAGGCTCCACAGGTGGACAAGACCAAAAAGTCCAGAAATCAAAAATTTCAAAATTTACCCAGGCATACGCTACTTGACAGTTTTGAAACAAGCGTGCATATGCGCCTGTGTCAAAGGAAACCCACGTATACGCGACTTCCTTTAACAAAAAATGTGTGTATAAGCGACTGTGTATAGAAAAACTCGCGTATATAAAGGTAAATAATGAAAAATAAAAAATATTAAGCCTGGATAAAGAACCAGGTCTTCATTCTGACTGAGAAAAAGTTAACTAGACTGGAAATAATAGTTAAAATTGTTGGAAACCTTTCAAACAGCTGAAACCACCCAACAGGGGAATCACAAGAATGCAATCCCCAGTGGAGTCGCCAGTTCTGTTTCGGGAAATAACTCCCTAGAGGTTTGTTGGGTCAAAACCTCCACAGATCAGGGCATGCTATTCAAGAAGGACTCACACAACCACACTTGTATGCTAAAACCTAGATAACATCGATAGTAGAACTCACCCGTAATCCTACGCTTGATGTAGATCCCACGGGGTCCAAACCCCCAGCAACCCTTCTTCCTCCTCAACCTGAAAACCAAGGAGAAACGTGCATGGAAATCTTGTTGTACAGCATATATTTATCCTAAATGTTAGTGAAATCCATGTGAAACATCATATAAACAATAATAAATGCTTAATTAATAATCTTTTCACGTATGCAAGCAGATATTAACACGTGAATTCAGGAACAAGATGGTTATTCTTCATTACGAGCAGCATGTACAGTAATAAAAAGTGGAGATATCACCTGAATCCTTCCACGATCTTCCAACAGACCGTCGTCCGGATCCGTCCCGCCCTTGCCTCGCTAGGATACTTTCAAGACTTGTACACATGAGATGACATATAAACGGATGAACATCTCCAGGAAACAAGGGCTTCCTGTAAAAATCTGGGAAAGTGTTGGAGGCATGGGAAATCAGACTTGAATTGGGATTCCAACAGAGTATAATGTCTATAAATTTCTCTCTCCCTTAGGCCATACACATGAGGGGATTTTATACTCCCTCAAAGTAGTTTCAATCAGTTGGAAATAGTTGGCCACGTGCTGAGGTGGTTGAACTACTGGAGTAACCATCAACCCAGCTCGAAAATAGGGAATTTTTATATATTTTTTAATGATTTTAATGGAATACGTGGAAAAGTGTGTATGGACTCGCGTATACACGTGGAAAAGTCTTGGCATACTCGCGTATGGGATTTTTAACACTGTTTTTTATGAATTTTGTTCAAGTCTGTGGGAATGGGTACCCAAGGCCAAAGAGACAATCATGAATCACACAAGGGTGAAAAATGATGCTATAACAGATGCGATGGAGGATATTGCATTGGTGGAGGATATGGCCACTGGTTCCATGGTGAAGTAAATTGTGTTGAGGAAAGAGTAGGATACTGACATGGGTATCCTTTTCTATTATAAACATTATTCCAAGGTTAAAAAGAAGAAAAATTTGAAGGCATACCTATAGATCGCGATTGCCATGGTATCTTTGATCCGATAAAATAAGAAGATTTAACATCCTCTCTTGATTCTTGAAGTACCACCTTCAGTATGGGCAACTCAGGACACTGATTCATAGAGTGCGCCAACTCATAATGTTCCACAGGCTGACACTATTTAGTCCACATTATATTTCCAAATGTTTCTTTTTGCATCGGGGACAGAATATTGCTAAGGTTGCTTCAACTTCTGCTTGTGCCTTCTTTACTTGTACCGTAGTGATCTGGGCAGAGAGAGTGCTAAGGAGGTCAGTTTTAAAATCCTTGAATAATTTCCTGATCTCTACTCTAGTTACTCCTCCACTTGTGGAATTCTATATCCGAAGTGGAGGGTCCCAAATTGAAACGTTCCCCTTGACAGATCCTCTTGAGCTACGTAGGAAAAGCTTCATTATCTCATCAAACATTTCTTGCAATATGTCTCCTTTCTCTATTATGTTTATATGTTCCAGACAATCATCTCTTAAACCCCTTAAGAATATTGGCTTTAGAATTTATGGATCTAAGTTAATAAACTTAGACCTTTTTAAATTGTAGTGGAATCGCTACAGATAGTCTTCTAGGCTTTCCTTCTCATTCTGTGCAATTCTGAAAATTTCATCCTTCAAATCCCTGGTTCGGCAGTAGTCCTGATACTTAAAGAGGAAGGCCTCTCTCATGTCATTCCATGTTCGAATCCTGCCAACACCAAATCTCATGAACCATCTTAATGCTGCTCCTTTTAGAGTAATAGGGAATAATTTCAGCTTTTGGGCATCTGAGGTGTAGCCATAACCTCTACAAAGCACATCGAATTCGAACAGAAAGGTATCAGGATCTTCAAGAACCATCCCCTGAAAGGATGGTAGGGATGATAAAGGGATATTATTCATAGGAGCCTAATCCCATGTTACTACTATTGGGAATTCAAAAGTAACAGAGCTATCTGTCTCGACATTCTCATCCCCCATGGCTGATTCTTCCTGATGGGATGAACTAGACTCAAAGTGCACTGGAGATTGACAAATAGAAGGATTATGTTGCTCCAGGATCAATTGTTTAACAGCACTACCAGTGTCTAATTGGTGATCAACTAACCGTTCTTCCTCAGGTCTCTGTTGATCCCCACTATTCTCTCCATGTCCTTCAATTCTCAGATCCTGATCAATAATTCTCCAATGTTGTTTTGAATCTAGAGTTTTGATATCAGTAGTGGATATATTGTTCAAAGGATGGTGAGTTCCAGACATGGAAGACACTGATGGTCTAGGGCCTTGATATGGTAGCTGCTTCTATGGTCTTGTCTTCCTATTATCTCTGTATGACGTGGATTGTTCCTTTTCTGCCCTTGAAATCAAATCTCCAAAGAATTTTTTCCTTCCCAAATCTGCGCTCTTATTTTCCTTCTTATGACCCATATTTCCTGTAGTCAATAGAGTGGGGGGTGTTTGTATATGTTGATGTTGTCCTACCAGCACACATGGGACCTATGTGTATCAATTCATCCTATAAGTGCTTCAGTTTCTACAGTAGTGAGCTCGCCCAAGTTTGTTAGAGCAATGCGCAGGTTCTTACCTCTCGTCTTACTACCTGATAACTGTATAACTAAAGGCACCCTAAAAATAAAACACCCAAAATTCAATTTCTAAGTGTCCCAGCAAGACATTGGTGAGCCCGCTCAAGCTTGTTAAAGCGATGCGTAGGTTCTTACCTCTCGTCTTACCACCCGACAATTGTCTCACCAGAAACACTCTAGGAAAAAAACAAAAATGCTCAGAAATTAAACCTCCTAAGTGTCCTAGCAAGACATTGGTGAGCTCGCTCAAGTCTATTAGAGCATTGCGCAGGTTCTTACCTCTCGTTTTACTGTCCGGCAATTGCGCAGGTTCTTACCTCTATGAAAACACATAGAAATTGCACTTCTAAGAAACAACTCTGATTGATTGGATCATCACTACCATCCCCGACAATGGTGCCAAAATGTTGGGCTACATAAATCACTGTTAAATTACTGAAAATCACACATTTAATTATCAATCCAGGGATGTCTATTTATTCCAATGACAGTTGCATTGTCTGTGTTGATACACCAATTAGAAGAAATTCAAAAGAAAAGAAATTGTTGTTGAATCAAATGCTAGAAAGAAATCACTCATGTAGAAATAAAAGGATCTACAAGATTGAAATTACACTTCAGTTGATCTATCTAGCTCGCCACACAACAAGTACCCAGCTGGTGTCTCTAGTATATGTGTAACATCATATAAATTATTGAAATCGAAGTAGATATATTCTCAGCTGAACATCAGCAACAACACTCTATTGATACATAAATTGAAATGCATTTGCACACACACAACTACTTTAATCACTGCAATCCCTGCTAAAGAGGAGGGCCCTTCCTCCCTAGTAGGGCGTAGGTAGAGAAAGAAATTTTAACGGAACTAAATAGAATAACGCATGTAACAACAATAATAGGATAATCTGCATTAATCCGAACACAATTACAAAGCCAAAATAATGCTATTCTCTGTTAACCTCTCAAACTCTAGGGCTGAGAACCATATAGTGGTTACAACAGAAAATATAGGAATAGATCAGTCATGACAATCTTATCATTCTCATGCTGATCGAAATAGAACACATATAGTTATAACCACTTCCTAATAAAGTTCTAAATAGAAAATAAAAGATGACAATCGAAATCACCATTAGGATGTTATCCCAAAAATAAAATTCTTAAACAACTTCTACATCTATCATAATGGAATCACAGTTGTAATGTAATGGCCAGAGGATAGATCAGCAAAAAATATTGACAAGATCTATCAATGGTACAACTGTATTAGAAATTCGCCGACAAGTCTATAACGGTAGAGTGTATCATCAGTTTGCCGACGGGTCTGTAATAGCAAGGTGTAACAGCATCAATTTGCTATAACAACATCCTCTTAACTGCTCCTGTGAACATCATGCTCGGGACCTTTGGTGCAACTATAAATGACATTTGAAAAGACAACACAAATACCACCAAAATTCTCCAAATATTCACCATCAAATAGCCACAGAAAGGTATGATATCTCATAATAATTGGTGAATTGGAAAAGTAACGAAAGCAAGGTGAAACAACACAAGTTAAGGTAAAAAGGTAGGAAAAAGGGGTAAAGATACTCCCATTGGTTATGGTTATGAGGAAAAACAAGGAAGATAAGTGTAGGAAAAATGTACAAAACCAGCACCCAACATGATTGACTCTTTATCTACATTATGCTTTCATTCCTCATTTATTTCTATTCATGCAAATTTTCTCTTGAAGCAATGAGGAAGATATTTTGAAGGCATCAGAAGGAAATCTACAAGCATTTTGTAGAGAAGTAGAGATTCTTTCACATTTCATATATCATGTTTCAATTGTAGATTAAGGAAAGGTAGTAGCTACTTGTCTTTCTGTTTCTATATTTTTCTTTGAATATTGGGAGATCTCTCTTGTCCGCAAGAGCGATTTTTCCACCCTAATAAATTGGTGACCATAACGGGGATCAATTTATTCTTCATTATATCCTCTTGTGACTTTTAAATCTCTTTTTGTAGCCTTATATGATTTTGTTTTGAATATTTAAATTTCATTTTTTTGTATTTTTGGCTTTATTTTTTTTATTTTTCTTAATTTTTCTCGGTTTGCGCACTTTTTTATTTAGCAAAAGTGTGAAATTTTGCACGCTTTTCCTTTAGAAATAATGTTTCTATGCACTGAATGCAACTAATTACCTATGCAAGTCTCTAAATTTTTTGGAATATTAGTGTTTTCATTTGTTGAGTCTAGAAACTTTTGATTACTATGCTTTATGTTGGAAATATTTTCATTGATGGAAAAGGAGCACAAAGGAGCAACAAATAAACTATCATTAATACAAAGGAGTAGAGAAGCGGCAACACTAAGGCAAAGAAGAAGATCAGGTAATAATGCAGTAAGAAAACATAAAAGAGAGGCACAGGAGCAGCAAAGAGGAACCAAAGGAGAAAAGGCAGTAACGGTAGCAAAAAGTAAAGATAGCAAAGCTAGCTAAGAAGCAAAGGAATCAAAGGAAGTTAAGGTAGAAAAGGAGAAGAGGCAGCAAAACAACAAGGGAAAAGTCATGAATGTGGGGCAGAGTCGTGAACGTGTTGGGTCAAGTTGTGTACGTTTGGGTCAAGTCATGAATGTGCTGGGTAGAGTCATGAAAGTGCAGCAAGTGTGATAATCCCAAGTCGGAGTGAATAAAAAATAGAAAGAACAAGCTTAGGAGAGATCAGCGCTTTCAAAAGGGGGAAAAGTGAACTACTTCAGCACACAGCAGAAGGCTATCAAATTTGCAAGACACGGCGAGGACCATAGATCTCACACAATTCTCTGTTTGATTGAATATCATACCGATCACATAGCAGAAAGAAATCAGATTCACACGTAGCAACGAGGACCATTGATCTTGTGTAGATCAACGGTGGAAGATAATATCGTAATCGTGAATACATCACATATTGTAGGGTATAATTTTTATAGTTAAGACTTATCAAGTTAAGTTATTTAACTTGTGATGCGAAGTGGATTGGCAAGGAGACAAGTGTGGACCATCAGATCCAAGTAATACCAACGACAGAGATCGAAGGTGAAAATCACAACCTTTATATTTTAAGTGTTAAGGCCATCACAGGGTAAGTTATTTTGTGTGCGATAGGAAGTGAAGAGCGACAATTGTTGGCACGACAGGGCAAGCAGTGTGTGATATTCCAAAATGGAAATAACAACAATATAGCTCATAAAATTAAAGTAGCAACAAGTATTTAACACATGAAATCATGAGACCAATATAAAGCCATGTTATTGATCATATATGCAGCAAATAAGTACAAAAAAATGAGGCACCAATCGTAATATGTGATCACACAAGCCTCCAATACATAAACACTCTCAAAAGTGAGATGTTGCTGCAACACAAAATGCTGGAGAACTGCTACAGCGCAGTCATATTAGACATAGCTACAGCTAGAGATGATATAATGATACAAAAATACTGATATAGGTCCCAATAGAATCTAAACAAACAGATCCAGGCACTAGATCAACTTTCAAAGACAACCCAAGAGGATCTCTGGAAAATGCACACAATGTGCCAATGTAAGCTGTAGCCCTAGGGTTGAAGATATGCTGCAAAAATTGAAATGAGAATATATGGTTGAAGCTGATGTAGAGAAATACAGATCTACTCCAATAGATCCTATGGAAGAAAGAATGGCTCCTCCACTGAAGAAATCAAATCTCAAAACAACCACTGCAACTACCCCTGCAACTCCTCCCTAAAATAACGCAAACCTGGACTGAAACTGTACTATAGGGGATAAATTATCCTTCGCCTGGTTCCAAATGTGTCAATAAAGTGCAAGGGGATCCTTTATAGGCCTCCGAATGGATGGAAACCTCCCTCCACTGAAAACTAGCTCTGAAGACACCCGATCTAATCCTCCACTGTTGCACCCTACAGCACAACGCAATATCCTGCGGAAACTGCGTTGATGCTTGACCTAAAAACGTGAATGTGGAAATGAAATGAAATTATCTTCCAAAATTCCTCTAAAGGAACGAGGTTGGATTCAAACTCGAGAACACCTGGTGCTAAACAACACAGCAATCTCAACTAAATAGCTGAAGAATGCAAGAAGTCTAAACAGACCACATACAAAATAATAATAAAAAAATAACCCTATATGGCTGCCATACTCTTCCTTATATATATTATGAGCTTCCTTGCCCTTCGCCCCACTTTATTAGGTCATTTCCTTCATGAAATAAATCTCCCTCCAAAACTGCTTTAATCCTCATTTAATCTCCACTCCTCTATAACAGCGTTGTTGACTTGGTCAAAGTTGACTGATTCAACATGATCCAACCCCTGTTCACCCTCAAAGGTGCTTTATTTAGCTGCTTATAAGGTCTCCTTTCACACTTGAAGTGTTTTTATTACTGCTAAGGATATTTATGGGCCTCCCTACCCACTTATTCACCTACCTAGTGACAAAATGATCTATAATATTCCATTTACCTAAAAGCTAAATTTTAGGAATATTATAGTCCTCCCCTCCAAAATGTTGCTTGTCCTCAAGAAAATATAAAGGTGGAGTAGAATTCCTCCCCTCCTCCTCTTGTGGCCTCTTCATCAATAGTCCCCACCACTGCTCAAAATAATCTGCAATAAATCTGCCCCCCAATGGCTCCTCCCAAGTATGCAAAACCAAACAGCTCACATCATGAGAAAGTGGAAGGTGTAAGTCAAAACCTTCTTGCTGTCCAATGGCCTCCTCAAGGTAGGAGTGATGACAATCATAGGGGATCTCATTCCCAATGAGAGACTCCCTTCTCCATGCTTTCATCCAAATGAAATGAGCCGTCCTAGGTAGCTCATCAAATAAATCATCAACCCTCGGTCCATGGAATGTATTGGGGTTGTACGGAGAGATTAGATTTTTCCACCAATGTTGTTTCTTTCTCCATTTATGATATATATGGGGTTTTTGTTGATATTGGGCTAAAATATTATGATCTCCAAGAATGTCCCAAGTTACCCCACCAATCAAAACATCCATGAAGTGCCCCTCCCAAGAACTCAAGTTCTTCAAATGGCTCCTCCCACATGAAGACAAGAGATGTAGTGTGGCAAAAATGGTTTTCCTATTGTTTCTACTGAAGCATGCAACGTATGAAATAGGGAGAATCACACTCCCAATGGGCACCTCCAACTCTTGTACCATCCTCCCAACAAAGCTTCTCATAAAAATAAGAGCATCATCAGTATATGGAAGCAACAAAAAATAAAAACAAGTTTCCATATGACAACCGAGAGGTGGATCATAGTTCCACATGTGGAACCAGTGTAGTGCATTCCCTTCCTGCCTCAAAATAAAGTGTAACAAGTTTCCTTTCAGCCACTTTTTTTCTTCCACAATCATCCTACAAGATAGGATCATAAAATTAAAATTTGGTGCCAATGGTGCACACCAAGAATCATGTGACATCTCCCACAATCCACCAATAGAATGGCCAACATCAATGCTGCAAATGGCCTCAAGTACATCACAATACAATATACAAGTAGGAAATATCCTCCTTGGTACAATATGTTGCTCACAAAAAGTAAAGGAATACAAATCATAATGCATAAGTGTACATCCTCTACTATGTAACTTGGTCAATGAGTTGGAATGGCTCAATTGGAAGTTCTCCCTCAATCTCAATGAGTATGAAATTGGTTGTCACAACCTCTCCATCATCATCCGAGCCATGCATCTCTCCATATGTTGATATACATCCTGTTAGATTCCCTCCCATGTGAACTCATCCATTGAGGAATGATATGCATCAAATTGCATCAAAAGAAAGTCCACATGTGCTGCGTGTAACAACTTCTCCTTGAGCTCAGAAGCTTTATTCAAGAATACTCTGCCATAATAATATATGACATCATCATCCACCATCGATCTATCATCTCCCTCCGGGTCATCAAGAATCATGCAAGCACCAAGATCCTTGGAGTACTCTACCAAAATTTGAGACCTCCAATATCGATCAATCCTCCTAAGGGACATCGTTGAAGATCTGAAATGTGAAGCTCCCCACATCCCGTTGTCTTTTACTTTGACA
Organism: Pinus albicaulis; assembly: GCA_034641835.2. Lineage (NCBI taxonomy): Eukaryota > Viridiplantae > Streptophyta > Pinopsida > Pinales > Pinaceae > Pinus > Pinus albicaulis. Next base: position 485,879,456 of record CM076584.1, on the reverse strand, counting down.
TCCCTCATGCCAAATTCATCCTCCAAATTGTTGTCATTCCCATCATGCAGCTACTCATGCTCAAGTAGAAGTGGTGGCCTTTGGAGGTTGACCTCCCATGAGAAGCTACCATCCAAAAAGAACCTTCTGATCATGGCCAATGTAAGCATGAGTGGCCTCCATCTACCCCAATATATGGAGGATTCCTTCCGCAAGGGATGTACCCTCTATTTCTCCAAGTCCATGGATAATCTCCCTTGCACCATGGTGGTGCCATCCCCCATCACTCCAACAACTTTTGTCTGCGCAGAATATGTAGTGAGAGAAGGTAATGCTAAAAATGGGAGAGTGTATTCCTCCTCCTTGAGTCTTTCCCAGACTCTCTACGCTATATCAAGTCCTCCCAAGGTCCTCACCCCTCCAGAATCAATGAGTGGTGCAACCAAATGTGAAGCATCTCTCACCATCTCCTGACTTGGTGGTCTCCCCAGTGGAATGCCTCCATGCAATGAGACATAAAAATCAAGAGTAGACTACATATATGAATGGACAACTTTGTCCCTACCCTCACTGCACAAATCAGTCTGCCTATTTTGTGCATCAACCTTCTAAAATAGATAGGGGTGTGTGCTCCTAGCCATATGGTGTTGGCCATCCTCCCTACCTTCTCCTTTCATCTGCAAGGTTTCACAATCTATCAATAATGGCACATGATGTTCATGGATTGTGCCTTGATATCCACACATGAGATCCTTTGGAACTCCTTGTGAACATAAAATAATTCCTCTTGTTGGAGAAAGTACTCCATCTTCCTCTACATGAGGTGCTAAATATGCTCTGGATATGACAGCGATGTTTCCTCCAGCCTTATCATTCTCTTCAATATGAATGGGAAATTTTTCAAGAAGAGGATCCTCTTTTGAAAAAGGGATCTTCATGCCCTCTTTTCCAGGAGTATGAGATAGAGATCTTGCCTCTAGAAAGGTATTATGAAATATGTTAGCCTCTTCAACAATTTTTAGAAGTGGATTTGGGTTTATAGATCCTTCCAACCCATGCAAAGTTTTTGTTTGCTTTGGTTTGTTTAGCTCCACCAAAGGTGTTTTAGAATGTTTCTCATCAAACCTTTCCACTATTTTATTAGTGAAATTTGCATAAGTAGATGTATTTCCATTTTTTAATGAAAAATATTCAAATATCCAAAAATAATAGGCCTTACCTTCAAAATGTAGTGCTACTACTTTGATGGCTTCATTTTCTGAAACTTGGTGTTGCTACAAATAAGTGTCTAGCTCCTCCACCCAAGCCCTAGCTGAACATTTACGTGAACCATAAAAAATAGATAGAAAGAATCTACCCTCATCACGTTTCTTTATTTTTGTGCTTATTTCCTCCTTGATCTTGCAAAACCCTTGGAAGTTAAGGTGATCTTTGAACCTCTTAGATTGAGATTCATACTCTTGCAAATAATCACCAAGAGTCTCCTTCTTTGGCATATCTTCTTCCTCAATCTTTCTTATAGTAAAACTGGGCATAAGATTGCGCTGTGAATCATAATGTGTGGCTGCATGATCATACCCCTCATACAAAAATCTAGGGCTTGATTTGTATTCAAACCCCCTTAGATATTCCCAACACATCTCCCTTCTCATCTTCTTGATATCTCCCTTGATGCTCTGCATAGTTTGAAAAAGAAGCTTTGAGAGCTCCTCTTCCTCTCTTCCTCCAAATAATGGAGTCATATATTTTTTCTTTCTGTAGATCTCCTCTTCTTTTTAGAATCTTATCCTTATGGTGACATACTGGCTGAATGCACGAGCTGAGCCAAGATTATGCTCTGATACCACTCTAATATTCCAAAATGGAAATAGCAGCAATATAGCTCATAAAATGAAAGTAGTAGCAAGTATTTAACACATGAAATCATGAGACCAATATAAATCCATGTTATTGATCCTATATGTAGAAAATAAGTACAAAAAAATAAGGCACCAATAATAATATGTGATCACACAAGCCTCCAATACATAAACACACTCAAAAGTGAGACGTTGCTGCAACACAAAATGTCGGAGAACTGCTACATCACAGTCATATTAGACATAAATGTAGTGGGAGATGATATAATGATAGAAAAATACTGATATAGGTCCCAATAGAATCTAAACATACATATCCAGGCACGAGATCATCTTTCCAAGAGAACCCAAGAGGGTTTCCAGAAAATGCACACAATGTGCCAATGTAAGCTGCATCCCTAGGGTTGAAGATATGCTGTAACAAATTAAATGAGAAGATATGGTTGAATCTGATGTATATAAATACATATCTGCTCCAATAGATCCTCTGGATGAAATAATGGCTCCTCCACTGAAGAAATAACCTCTCAAAACAACCACTGCAACGACCCCTGCAACTCCTCCCTAAAATAACGTAGATCTGAACAGAAACTGCGCTATAGGGGATAAATGCTCCTTGGCCTGGTGCCAAATGTGTCAATAAAGCCCAAGGGGATCCTTTACAGGCCTCCCAATGGATGGAAACCTCCCTCCACTGAAAAACTAGCTCTAAAGACATCCGATCTAATCCTCTACTGCTGTACCCTCCAACACAACACAATATCCTACAGAAACTGCGCTAATGAAGAAAGCTATAGCTTGGCATGAAAACCTGAATGTCGAAATGAAATGAAATTCTCTTCCAAGAGGCCTCTCAAGGAAAGAGGTGGGATTCTCACTAAGGAACACTCGGTGCTAAACAACACCGCAATCTTTACTAAATAGCTGAAGAATGCAAGAATTCTAAACAGACTACATGCAAAATAATAATCAAAACATAACCCTATATGGCTTCCATCCTCTGTAATGTTCCAAAATTTTCATTAAGTTAATTGGAACATTGATTTTTCTTTCCTGTTAATAAAAAGAATAAAATGGGTAAGGGGGCCCATGAAGAAGCATAATAAACACTCCTAATGTCCAAAGGGGTAACTTAAGTGGCTTATTTTTCATCTCCTAGTGTGAAAAGGGGAAAATACAAGAAGGCTAGGTCAAGTTTGACCAAGTCAAACAGCACTGCCTAAGGAGGAGTAGCTTGCATGAGAAGATAGCATAGTTTTGATAGGAGGGATATTATTGGATGAGAGAAAACATAATCGGTGGGTTCCATGGAAAGGAAGCCTCCTCGTGGCATAAAAGAGGGAAGGAGAGCCATTGCTCATTATATTGAAGATTTCGAATTTGCTCTTCTCTCTCCAGTTGTTCAACTGGGATAGCTTGTGGTACTTAGCGCAAGGGAGATTTCTATTTAGAAGTTTAATCTCCTTCATTGGGAAGCTTTGGAGGACCTATTATTTATTCTCCTCACATCCATGCTTGAGGCCAAGGTGACCATCTTCAGTTACAACATTTTCCAGCTTGGCAGAAACGTTGAGTTGCTGGGGGTTGCAGTGAGGATTCATTATCACCCACTTCTGGACCTATTTTTGCAAAGGAGGAGCTCATTCTTTCTTTGGGATATCAGTGAGGAAGATCCCGGAGCTTCATTGCAGATTTTGGCATTGGGCCATATGTTTCATCTCATTCACAATGCAGTCTCTCCCCTATATTGCATTATTTTCAGTGGGCACTTGTAGGAGGGGTTCACACTGTGGATTGGAGGGTGTAATATTCAGTGAAGGGAGTATCCTTTCAATTTGAAGATCAGGGGAGGAGGTTTCTAAATCATTTGACGCATTAACATCCTTCTCCATTTTTTTATTGTTATTGAGTTGCTGCTGCTACCCAGCAACTCCGACATTTTTCCATTTAGTGTATTTTGGCCAATCCCTTGGAGGATTGTTGTAGTATTGTTTTCTAGGATTGAGATCTTGCTCCGCCACTTTATTTAAGATTTTTATTGCTATATCATTGTACCTATATCATTTTTCAATAATTTCTCACTATAGACTACGCAGTCATAGCTTGTTGCTGGGTTGTGTAGCTATGTACTTTCTATTTTGCATGTACAATTGTCTTGGGGTTGATATAACTTAGATTGAGAGGACTTTCCTCAAGTTCTTGTATATATATTTGCAGCTACACATAATATAATTTCTATGCACTCTTCTTGCACCATTTATATTGATATTTCACTGTTGCTTCCTGTTTGAGCTCATGTATTGTTGTAGCTCTCCCTTTTGAGCATTGTTCGAGATACATAGGATTGGAGGATATAAATAACCCTCCTAGGGTTATTTATTTGAGCTAATATTTTGGAAGGGAAATATATGAAGGGTAATCCAAGGGATCCAAGTCTCGGTTCAGCTTATTTTTGCATTGGCTTCCTTATACAACATCCTAGAGGACCCGATTCTAGCAAATCCTGAAAAAGGAACATTACAGTGGTATCAAAGCTTCGAACTTGGCCCAGCCTGTGGAAGTTCGAATTGAAGAGATAGAAGAAATTAAGATGTTGCAAAGGATGAGATTACTCTCATCAATTTTTAGATCCAGCAAAGGCCTCTCCAAGGAGGCTGAGAAGACTAAAGAAAGAGAAGAGGAAGGACCATGTACTTCCTACTCTCACCAAGGAGGAGAATTGGAGCATGAGAAACACTTGTAATTCGAAATTCTAAGTGAGTATCTTGTTGAGTACCGAGAAAACCCTAGAGCCTTCCAAGAGAATTTTTCTTTTCCACAATGTATCTAGCAGAAAGAAGAGAGAAGACCCCACAGCTATGGGATGATGAGGGGCAATGGATTTCTATTGTCCACATTTGATGGATCACTCACATGCACAGCAGAGGCTTGGATGAAGAAACTAGAGGCTTTCTTCCTGATACATCCTGTAGTAGATAGAGAGGGTGTATAAGTTGTAGCACTGCACCTTGAGGGTGAAGCAAATACTTGGTGGTTCAGCCATTGGGACCATGCAAGGGTTTCTACTCTTGCTGATTTTTCTCAAAGATTGATCAAGATATTTGGTCAAAGGAGGGAGGAGCCCTCACCACCTGTTGGAGAGGAACATACCAGTGCTATCATAGTGATGGAGAAGCAACCTTCATCTCTAGCAATTGAGGCATCCAGCAGTATTGAGGAAGAGGCTCTTGCTGCAACACAATATTCTTCCAAAAATCTCCAAGGTATGCCTAAGTTTTTATTTCTCATGGAGGATTGTACATCATTGCATGTTGATTGTCTAGAGCGGGAAATTGTCACTGCGTTGTACTATCATCCTCATACATCATTTATATGTTGTGTACCACCATTGATGTTTGGGTTTAAAAGCTTTTTCATGGAAGATATTGCATTTCAATGTCCCATGAAATGCAAAGGCAAAAATCTATTTTGGGAAGATGGTAGCCCTTGTTGGGGGGATACCAAGATGCAGGATGAAGGGGGACATCCACAAGGAGTTGAGTGGATGTGGATGAAAGGAAAGAGGATGGTGAGCCTTTTTCAATTTTATGATACAGGGAAGCAAGAGGCAATGCTGTGTTGGCTACTATTGAGAGAGTTTGGCCGGCATAGGACCTATCCTTTTTTATGGGGTATGGAGAAGAAGAAGGACTGGAAGGATAATTACAACATGGGGTAGAGAGGAGCATGGGTGCGTTATGATAATATGACATTGTTCTTACCACTTATTATGCCACCTCCACATATTTTTTATGGTGGGAGTATGGACGAGCAACAAACATATTTGTTCCTCAGATTATATTCAGATGTTGCAGGAGCAGGAGGAGGCACTAGCATAGTGCAAAGGGGCTTCTCCTTGGCCTTATATTCCCAAGCAGTACCTTATTTATGTGAGGGAATCTATATGTGCAGCAACATGATGAGTAGAGTCTTTGACATGATCCATGTCAAAAATTTGAGCTTTGAGATGACAGTGGTCCTACTCCACAGGCCAGCGGCACTGTCACTTTAGAGTTGGGATTACTTGTTGAAGTGTTTCCAAAACCACTTCACAAGTGATGTACCTTGGAGGCATTTAGGAGATGAGGATGAGGGAGTAATGGATGGTAGAATCCCTTAATATATCTTGATCTTCTTGGCATGGGTTCACAAGCATAAGGGGAGACACCTACATGCAGCATTTATGGATTCTCCTTTCATGCATTCTTATGCATACTATTTGTTGATGGAGGAGTCCGCTGGGGAGGGAATCCTAATGGATGTATATCAGCATATGGTTAGATGAATAGCCCAAGAGATGATGATATGGTTGGCACAACCACTTCCCTACTCTGTTGCAGTAAGGGAGAATTTTCATTTGAGCCATTTTAGCTCAAAGACCGGAGTACATTATGAGGGAGGTAAATATTTGCTTTATGTTTTGCACTCTCTTATATTTTTGAGTAGCATATCATATCAAGGAGGATATTTCCTTATTGCACATTATGTTTTGTTGTACTTATGGTCAATTGTAGCAATTATGATGGCCATCTTATTGGTGGATTTTGGGGGAAAGCCACAGGATTTTTAGTGTGCACCATTGGAACAAAATTATGTTTTCATGATCTCATCTTGCAGGATGAATGTGGTAGCAAAAAATTGGCTGAAAGGACACTTGTTGCACTATATATTGAGGCAGGGCAATGATGCCCTGCATTGGTTCCATGAGTGGAGCTATGTTTCACCTCCTTTCTCTCACAGATTCATGCTTCCATATTCTGCTAGTAGAATGTTGGCCATGGGAAGCACCATTGGATGAGTGGCACAAGATTTGAGGATGCCCATAGGAAATATGGTTCTCCATATTTCTCATGCTGCATATTTTAGAAAAACAAGTGGGCCAGCCTTGATTTCCATGTTGCATCTCTTTCTTTCAAATGGGAGGAGACATTTGGAGAGCTTAAGCTTTTTGGGGAGGCACCCCATGGGTGTTGGATTTGATGGGATGGATTGGTTCTCTCTTGAATATCATTATGTTTCAGCCATATATCAGCAGCAGCCCCATATGTGTCATAAGGGAGGTGAAACACATTGGAAGGTTGTGTTCTTTGGGGGATAAGACCTAGATAATTTTTGCAGTACATGCTCTAAGGGGAGTATGGAAGAGGATATGGTCAGCATGACAATATATCTATTTCTCAATGAGGTGAACCACATGATTGATCAAATACCATATGATGATGACTTCCAACTCATCACATATGAGATGATTTGGGCCAGCTTGAATTACAGCGCTGAAGGAGAGATCCTTGGAGATCTAAAATTCATCTTGCCACTTAAGGGAAAAACTATTGCAGCCCAAGTTCATCTTTCACTCCACAATTACCATAAGTGGAGAAGAGGACAGCGTGGGGTAGGCCATGAAGCCTACCATGTTTAGATTTCCAGCCCACCTATTCTACATCAGCATAGGGTGGAGGAAGATTTCCCGGAGTTGCCTAGTTGGAAGGTGACTCATTTTGCATGGTTGATTGCTTGGGGATGGAGAATACACATGGGGAGAATGTCTCCCGACACATTTCAGACTCCATACCTTGTGAGGACCTCTAGACAACACTTTACACCTCTCTTGAGCACCTCACATTTTCATGATGATAGCTTGGTAGCTAATTTACATGCTGAGGACAAGCAATGTGGGAGCTTCATTGATGAGTTAGCATCATATTTCTTAGAGGAGATAATCATACATGGGTGCTGCAGTAGAGGAGAATAAGAATCAGTCTATCCTTGCACTTTCTTGAGGACAAGCAATCTTTGGGAGGGGAGGACTATAATGTTCCAAAATTTTCATTAAGGTAATTGGAACATTAGTTTTGCTATCCTGTTAATAAAAAGAATAAAATGGGTAAGGGGGCCAGTGAAGAAGCATAATAAACACTCCTAATGTGCAAAGGGATCACTTAAGTGGTTTATTTTTCATCTCCTAGTGTGAAAAGGGGAAAATACAAGAAGGCTAGGTCAAGTTTGACCAAGTCAAACTGCGTTGCCTAAGGAGGAGTAGTTTGCATGAGAAGACAACGCAGTTTTGATAGGAGGGATATTATTGGATGAGAGAAAACCTAATGGGTGGGGTCCATGGCAAGGAAGCCTTCTCTTGGCATAAAAGAGGGAAGGAGAGCCATTTCTCATTATGTTGAAGATTTCGAATTTGCTCTGCTCTCTCCAGTTGTTCAACTGGGATAGCTTGTGCTACTTAGCACAAGGGAGATTTCTGTTTAGAATTTTCATCTCCTTCATTGGGAAGATTTGGAGGACTTGTTCTTCATTCTCCACACATCCAGGCTTGAACCCAATGTGACCATCTTCAGCTACAACGTTTTCCATATTGGAAGAAACGTTGAGTTGTTGGGGGTTGCAGTGAGGATTCATTATCACCCACTTCCAGAGCTAGTTTTGCAAAGGAGGAGCTCATTCTTTCTCTGGGAGATTAGTGAGGAAGATCCCAGAGCTTCATTTCAAATTTTGGCATTGGGCCATATGTTTCATCTCATTCAAAACGTAGTCTCTCCCCTATATTGCATTATTTTCAGTGGGCACTTACAGGAGGGGTTCACACTGTGGATTGGAGGGTGTAATCTTCAGTGAAGGGAGAAACCTTTCACTTTGAAGATTGGGGGAGGAGGTTTCTACATAATTTGTAGCATTTCCATCCTTCTCCATTTTTGTATTTTTATTGAGTTGCTACTGCTACCCAGCAACTCCGGCATTTTTCCATTTAGTGTATTTTGGCCAATCACTTGGAGGATTGTTGTAGTATTTTTTTCTGGGGGTGAGATCTTTCTCCCCCACTTTATTTGAGATTTTAATTGCTATATCATTGTACCTATACCAGTTTTAAGTAATTTCTCACTATATACTACGCAGTCATAGCTTGTTTCTGGGTTGTGTAGCTATGTACTTTCTCTTTTGCATGTACAATTGTCTTGGGATTGATCTAGCTTAGCTTCAGAGGACTTTCCTCAATTTCTTGTATATATATTTGCAGCTGTACATAATATAATGGCTATGCAATCTTCTTGCACCATTTTTATTGATATTTCACTGCTACTACTTGTTTGAGTTCATTTATTATTGTAGCTCTCCCTTTTGAGCATTGTTCGAGATACATATGATTGGAGGATCTGAATAACCCTCTTAGGGTTATTTCTTTGAGATAATATTCTGGAAGTGCAATATATGGAGGGTAAGCCAGGGGATCCAAGTCTTGGTTCATATTATTTTTGCATTAGCTTCCTTATACAACGTCCTAGAGGACCCGATTCTAGAAAATCCTCAAAAAGGAACATTATAGTGGTATCAAAGCTTCGAACTTGGCCCAACCTGTGGAAGTTCAAATTGCAGAGACAGAAGAGATCAAGATGATGCAGAGGATGAGATTACTCTCATTAGTTTTTATATCCAAAAAAGGCCTCTACAAGGAGGTTGAGAAGACTGAAGAGAGAGAAGAGGAAGGACCATGCACTTCCTACTCTCACCAAGGAGGAGAATTGGAGCATGAGAAACACTTGGAATTCGAAATTATAACTGAGTATCTTGCTGAGTACCAAGAAAACCCTAGAGCCTTCCAAGAGACTTTATCTTTTCTACAATGTATTCAGAAAAAAGAAGAGAGAAGACCCCACAGCTATGGGATGATGAGGGGCAATAGATTTATATGTCCACATTTGATGGATCACTCACATGCGCAGTAGAGGCTTGGATGAAGAAACTAGAGGCTTTCTTCCTGATACATCCTATAGTAGACAAATAGGCTGTAGAATTTGCAGCGCTACACCTTGAGGGTGAAGCAAAGACTTGGTGGTTCAGTCATTGGGACCATGCAAGGGTTTCTACTCTTGCTGATTTTTCTCAAAGATTGATCAAGAGATTTGGTCAAAGGAGGGAGGAGCCCTCACCACCTGTTGAAGAGGCACATACCAGTGTTGTCATAGTGATGGAGAAGCAACCTTAATCTCTATCAATTGAGGCATCTAGCAGTATTGAGGAAGAGGCTCTTGCTGCAACACAAGATTCTTCCAAAACTCTCCAAGGTATGCGTAAGTTTTTATTTCTCATGGAGGATTGTACATCACTGCATGCTGATTGTCTAGAGTAGGAAATTGTCACTGCGTTGTAATAACATCCTCATACATCATTGATATGTTGTGTACCACCATTGAGGTTGGGGTTTAAAATCTTTTTCATGGAAGAGATTGCATTTCAATGTCCCATGAAATGCAAACGCAAAAATTTGTTTTGGGAAGATGGTAGCCCTTGTTGGGGAGATACCAAGATGCAAGATGAAGGGGGGCATCCACAAGGAGTTGAGTGGATGTGGATGAAAGGAAAGAGGATGGTGAGCCTTTTACAGGTTTATGATACAGGGCAGCAAGAGGCAATGCTGCATTGGCTACTCTTGAGAGAGTTTGGCCGGCATAGGACCTATCCTTTTTCATGGGGTATGGAGAAGGAGAAGGACTGGAAGGATACTTACACCATGGGGCAGAGAGGAGCATGGGTGCATTATGATAAGATGGAATTATTCTTACCACTCATTATGCCACCTCCACATATTTTTTATGGTGGGAGTATGGAGGAACAACAAACATTCTTGTTGCTCAGATTATATTCAGATGTTGCAGGAGCAGGAAGAGGCACTAGCATAGTGCAAAGGGGCTGCTCCTTGGACTTAGATGCCAAAGCAATACCTTATTTATGGGAGGGACTCTATATGTGCAGAAAAATGATGAGTAGAGTCTTTGACATGATCCATGTCAAATAATTGAACTTTGAGATGACAATGGTCCTACTCCATAGGCCAGCGACGCTGTCACTTCAAAGTCGGGATTACTTGTTGAAGTGTTTCCAAAACCACTTCACAAGTGATATACCTTGGAGGCATGTAGGAGATGAGGATGAGGGAGTAATGGATGGTATAATCCCTTACTATATATTGATCTTCTTGGCATGGTTTCACAAGCACAAGGGGAGACACCTACATGCAACATTTATGGATTCTCCTTTCAAGCAGTCTTATGCATACTATTTGTTGATGGAGGAGTCCACTTGGGAGAACATCCTAATGGATGAATATCAGCATATGGTAAGATGCATTTCCCAAGAGATGATGATATGGTTGGCACAACCACTTCCCTACTCTGTTGCAGTAAGGGAAAATTTTCATTTGAGCCATTTCAGCTCAAAGACCGGAGTACATGATGAGGGAGGTAACTATTTTCTTTATGTTTTTCACTCTCTTATCTTTTTGAGTATCATATCATATCAAGGAGGATCTTTCCTTCTTTCACATTATGTTTTGTTGTACTTATGGTAAATTGCAGCAATTATGATGGCCATATTATTGGTGGATTGTGGGGGAAAGCCACAGGATTTTCGGTGTGCACCATTGGCACCAAATTATGTTTTCATGATCTCATCTTGCAGGATGAACGTGGCAGCAAACAAGTGGCTGAAAGGACACATGTTGCAATATATATTGAGGCAGGCCAATGATGCCATGCATTGGTTCCATGAGTGGAGCTATGTTTCACCTCCTTGCTCTCACAGATTCATGCTTCCATATTCTGCCAGTAGAACGTTGGACATGGGAAGCACCATTGGAGGAGTGGCACAAGATTTGAGGATGCCCATAAGGAATATGGTTCTCCATATTTCTCACGCTACATATTTCAGAAAAAAAAAGTGGGCCAACCTTGATTTCCATGTTGCATCTCTTGCTTTCAAATGGGAGGAACTATTTGGAGAGCTTGAGCTTTTTAGGGAGGCACCCCATGGGTGTTGGATTTGATGGGATGGCTTGGGTCTCTCTTGAAGATCATTATGTTTCAGCCGTATATCAGCAGTAGCCCCATATGTGTCATAAGGGAGGAGAAACACATTGGAAGAATGTGTTATTTGGGGGAGAAGATCTCCATAATTTTTGTAGTACATGCTCTAAGGGGAGTATGGAAGAGGATATGGTCACCATGAAAAGATATATGTTTCTCCATGAGGTGAACCATATGATTGATTGGATACCATATGATGATGACTTCCAAATCATCACATATGAGATGATTTAGTGCAGCTTTATTTACAACACTGAAGGAGAGATCCTTGGAGATCTAAACTTCATCTTGCCACTTAAGGGCAACACTATTGTAGCCCAAGTTCAACTTTCACTCCACACTTACCATAAGTGGAGAAGAGGATAGTGTGGGGTAGGCCATGACGCCTACCATGTTCAGATTTCCATCCCACCTATTCTACATCAGCACAGGGTGGAGGATGATTTCCCGGAGTTGCATAGTTGGAAGGTGACTCATTTTGCATGGTTGATTGCTTGGGGATGGAGAATACACATGGGGAGAATGTATCCCAACAAATTTAAAACTCCATACCTTGGGAGGACCTCTAGACAACACTTTTCCCCTCTGTTGAGCACCTCACTTTTTCATGATGATAGCTTGGTAGCTAATTTACATGCTAAGGAGAAGCAATGTGGGAGCTTCATTGATTAGATAACATCCTATTTCTTGGAGGAGATCATCATACATGGGTGTTGCAGTAGAGGAGAAGAAGAATCATTCTACCCTTGCACTTGCTTGAGGACAAGCAATCTTTGGGAGGGGAGGACTATAATGTTCCAAAATTTTCATTAAGTTAATTGGAACATTAATTTTTCTTTCCTGTTAATAAAATAATAAAATGGGTAAGGGGGCCCATGAAGAAGCATAATAAACACTCATAATGTGCAAAGGGGTCACTTAAGTGGCTTATTTGTCATCTCCTAGTGTGAAAAGGGGAAAATATAAGAAGGCTAGGTCAATTTTGACCAAGTCAAACAGCGCTGCCTAAGGAGGAGTAGCTTGCATGAAAAGACAACACAGTTTGATAGGAGGGATATTATTGGATGAGAGAAAAACTAATGGGTGGGGTCCATGGCAAGGAAGCCTCCTCTTGGCATAAAAGAGGGAAGGAGAGCCATTGCTCATTATGTTGAAGATTTCGAATTTTCTCTGCTCTCTCGAGTTTTTCAATTGGGATAGCTTGTGCTGCTTAGCACAAGGGAGATTCTTGTATAGAAGTTTCCTCTCCTTAATTGGGAAGATTTGGAGGACCTGTTCTTCATTCTCCTCACATCCAGGCTTGAGGCCTAGGTGACCATATTCAGCTATAGTGTTTTCCAGCTTGGCAGAAACGTTGAGTTGCTAGGGGTTACAGTGAGGATTCATTATCACCCACTTCCGGAGATATTTTTGCAGAGGAGGAGCTCATTCTTTCTCTAGGAGATCAGTGAGGAAGATCCCAGAGCTTTATTGCAGATTTTTTCATTGGGCCATATTTTTCATCTCATTCATAGCGTAGTCTCTCCCTTATATTGCGTTATTTTCAGTGGGCACTTGCAGGAGGGGTTCACATTGTGGATTGGAGGGTGTAATCTTCAGTGAAGGGAGCAGCCTTTCACTTTGAAGATCACAGGAGAATTTTTCTACATCATTTGCATCATTTACATCCTTCTCCATTTTTTTATTTTTATTAACTTGCTTCTGCTACCCAAGAACTCCGGCATTTTTCCATTTAGTGTATTTTGGCCAATCCCTTGGAGGATTGTTGTAGTATTGTTTTCTGGGGTTGAGATCTTGCTCCCCCACTTTATTTGAGATTTTTATTGCTATATCATTGTACCTATATCAGTTTTCAGTCATTTCTCACTATAGACTGCGTAGTCATAGCTTGTTAATGGTTTGTGTAGCTATGTACTTTCTCTTTTGCATGTACAATTGTCTTGGGGTTGATCTATCTTAGCTTGAGAGGACTTTCCTCAAGTTCTTGTATATATATTTGTAGCTACACATAATATAATGGCTATGCACTCTTCTTGCACCATTTTTATTGATATTTCACTGCTGCTACTTGTTTGAGTTCATGTATTGTTGTAGCTCTCCCTTTTGAGCATTTTTCGAGATACATAGGATTGGAGGATCTGAATAACCCTCCTAGGGTTATTTCTTTGAGCTAATATTCTTGAAATGAAATATATGAAGGGTAATCCAAGGGATCCAAGTCCCGGTTCAGCTTATTTTTTCATTGGCTTCCTTATACAGCGTCCTAGAGGACCCGATTCTAGCAAATCTTGAAAAAGGAACATTATATCCTCTTCCTTATATAGATTATGAGCTTCCTTACCCATTTCCCCACTTGATTAGGTCATTTCCTTCATGAAATCAATCTCTCTCCAAATCTGCGTTAATCCTCATTTAATCTCCACTCCTCCATAACAGCGTTGTTGACTTGGTCAAAGTTGACTGATTTAACATGATCCAACCCTTGTTCACACTCAAAGGTGCTTTATTTAACCGCTTAGAAGGTCTCCTTTCACACTTGAAGTGTTTTTATTGCTGCTAAGGAGATTTATGGGCCTCCATACCCACTTATTCACCTACCTAGTGACAAAATGATCTATGATATTCCATTTAGCTAAAAGATAAATTTTAGGAATATTACATAGTGAGGACCATTAGATCATGTAGCAGGTCAATGGCGTACGGTGAATCATGGATTTTTCTCATTGAATATTTTAACAGATAGCACTAAGGCTTTGAAAGGTATGTTAACTTGTTTGTGATGCGTTAAGGTTAATTTATGATGCAGTGAAAGGGAGGAGCCACGTGTCGGTGTTGTGCATTAGTGCACATCGCAGATTTTATGTTTTGTGCTTAAGGTTCAAACGGTAAGTTATGTTGGATGTGATCTGATGTGATCACATTTTGCACAAGACAAGAGATATGTTTATTGCTAAACGTTAAAGGTTTTGGGCAAGAGAAGTGCGATGTATTATGATTAGTCAAGTGGGACCCGATAACCCCTGTTCCGCGCATATGTAAGAGATGTATGTTATATGTGTTCTATCATGAAGTATGCGTTGTTTTATTTCTAAACATATGTATGTTAATAAAACTTGAAAATTTAATCCACTGCATTAAAAGGGAGTTTATGTGGGCCATGACCCACAGGTCCGCAGGGTTTGTGTAAAGAAGTTGGCCAAGATGAAAAGTGTCATGTAGATGCGGATGTGTGTTAAAAGAAAAGGCTGAACGCGGAAGAAAAGACTCAGGTAACAAATGAAAAGATTGAACACAACAAGAAAAGGCTCGAGTAAGAAAAAGAACCCGGATCTCGTGAAAAACAGTGCAACAGCATGGGTCGAGTTGGGAAAAAAGGCAATCATGCAGCACAATTGGAATATAACTACAGAAACATAAAAGACAAGGTGACACCAAGCAGAAGAGGACAAACACATAGCAAATCTAAGAAGCTGAAAGGGTTGAGTGAAATGTTTGATTGTAACTGTAAATGTATTAATTATTTTATATTGTTTGTGATGCAAAGGCAAGTCTCTAAGGAAAAGAAAAACTCCAATTAATACTAAAACGAGTGTATATATTGATGTAACATCCTGAATATGTTGATTTAGGAAATGAGTGGGTGGAAGGAAAGAGTCATACCTATTCACTTCATATTCCCATATAGAATGAAAACAACCATGAAGTGATCTCTATAAATGATGTTATTGTAATATGCATAGTGAGGTTAGATAGTGAAAGAATGAGAGAGAGAAGATAGAGATGTTGTGCAGATCCAGAGCTGATATGAAGCAGATTTGAAGGCTAGAAGGGTAGCATTGAAGAAGGAGAAAAACATAGTTGATCAGGTAAATCAGCATATGATTTTATTGTAGTGTGAGGGAGTTGGTGCTTCCATATCAAGTTGTAGCTTGATATATGTCCAGTTGTAGCTGGTTGAGGTAGGAGCCTCGTGTGGGATGTAGCCTGCAGAAAATAGATGGGATTTGGAGCTTCCTTGCAAGTTGTAGCTTGCAAAATTTGGGTTAGTAGCCTCCTATAGGTTGGAGCCTACAGAAAATCAGTTGTGAGAGGGAGTTGGAGCTTGCCTTTTCATCAAAACAATAATAAGATGTGGTTTTATTCATTTATGGGTTTCCACTTATATCTATTGTCTATGTGCTTGATGATTAAGTGCTGATGTGATTCTTTAATATGTTTAATTACTTTTTGTGCACACATTATGTTTTTTGATCCATTATGTATTAATTTACTTATGAAATGAATGTGTAAATTAGTTGAATGAAAAAGTTTTAAATGTCCATGAATGTATTAAATTGATTCACCCCCCCCCCCCTAGTTTAACTAAGGGTTCATCAATTGGTATCAGAGCCAAGTTCCTTATGTATGAGTTTAACAACTGGAAGGAGATCCTAGGTCCCCAAAATGGCTAGCCTAGAGGGATGCTCAACAAACAAAGCCCCATTTTTTACTGGCACAAACTATGATTTCTAGAAAATAAGAGTGAGGACATACATAATGTCTCTCGGAATAGAAAAATAAAGATACTCACATAGAAAAATAAGCCAAACAAAATTTCATAGCTAACGCAAAAGCCATGAATTCACTTTTGAGAGGTTCGTGTGAGTCAGAATTTATCAAAGTAATGCACAGTGATACTGCCAAAAATATCTGGGATACATTAGAAAATATCCATGAGGGAGATAAAAAGGTGAAGATGGCCAAACTGCAGGCCTATAGAGCTCAGTTTGAAAATGTAAAAATGAATGAAGATGAAGATGTAGCTAGTTTCTTCTTAAAGGTTGCAGAAGTTGTGAATAACATGAAAGCTCTAGGAGAAACCATTAAGGAATGTGTAATTGTACAAAATATATTGAGATCTTTACCATCAAGGTTTATCCCCAAGGTTTCTACCCTAGAAGAAACAACAAATTGGGAAACATTGACCATGAACCAATTGCTTGGAAACTTGATCACCTATGAGATGAGACTTCCAAAGGGGAATTCAAATGTGAGGGAGGAAACCTTTAAGGTAGATAAGTGCAGAGAAGATAAGGAAGGTACATCCTCGTGCTCTGATGAAGAAGAGGCCAAATTTGTCAGAATATTGGAGAAAGGCACATGTCAGTATAAAGGTAAACTTCCATTTAAGTGCTTTAACTGTGGAAGAGTGGGGCACTATGCATCTAATTGTCCTCATAAGAAAATAGAGAATCAGTCAAGAGGGAAAGAGAAAACCAGTTTCAGCAATAGGCTGAAAGGGAACATATATAGTACAAGAACATTTTATGCCCATCAAGACAACAGTGAATCTAAGAGATAAGATGAATCTCCCAATGAAGAAGGAACATCATAATTCATTTTGATGGCCAAGGAAGAGCTTGAGGAATATCTTCAAGAATTTGAATAAGAAGGTGAGGTAGATCTTGAGGGGGAGCTAATTAGTGCCCTGGAGGAAATAGACAGATTTAAACTTAAGAGTAAGAAATAGAAAGAGATTATTTTGAAATATGAAAAGACAAAACCAGATTTAGAAGATATTATTAAATTGAATATTGAACTAGAAGAATCAAGGAAAATAGAGGATATCCTGAGAAGAGAAATAAAGGAGAAAAATCAGGAGCGAGAAAAATTGGAAGAAGTGGTAAGCCTGAGGAAGAAATTAGAAAAGGCCCAAATGGAATTAACTATGAATATTTCTCAAATGAAAAGCTCTGGAAATTTGAACAAAATTATAAGTGCTCAAAGACCTCCTCATATAAAGGTTGGGATAGGCTATGAAGGAGAAACTAGCAAATCCAAGGTAGAAGATAACAAGAATATCATTTTTGTAAAAGCTGTAAAGGATAATGAAGCAGCAAAAAGGAGATCCACAGAATTAGAAACCATCAAGACCATGTTATATAATGAAACAAATAGAAACAAGCAGCGACCTCAAGTGACAAAGAAATAAATGAAGAAACAATCAACTACAAAACACTCATATGCTCCTAAGGATGAATTGAACAAATTCAGAAGATGTCAAAGGAGGTTCCTTCCCCCTATGAGAAGCGTCACTTGCTTTGCCTGCCACAAACCTGGACATATTGCAGCATTCTATAAGACAAAGCAAATCTAGTCCAATCAGCAAAAGATGCAACAAATGAAAATACTACCTCCAACAACTATCTCTGTCAAAGACAAATACTATTTCCATGGGTATTGTTTTTGTTGTAAAGGGTTCGGCCATAAAGCCATGGAGTGCATAACATATATACAGAGACTGAAATATGGAAAATCAAGGGGAATTAAGAACAATGATTGATTCACTCGTGTACACAATATATTCAAAAATACAATCAAATGTTTTAGCTTCCATAGAAATGGGCACAATTCTAATGAAGCGAAGCGCTTTCGAGAGGTAGGAGGGAAAGGAGCGAAGCTCTTTCCTAAGGTATGAGGGAAAGGAGTGAAGAACTTTCCTAAGGTAGGAGGGAATTATTATTCCCTCTATATATGTATGGGATACTGCTATCGAAATAGATCGAATACTTAGTTTCAAATATTGTGATCCATCTCCTCATAAATATTATAGAGCAAATAGGTGCATGCAATGGAAAAGGAAACTAAATATATGTGATCTAGTTCTAATTGCTCAAGATCAGAACAATCAATGGTATGATGACAGTGGGTGCTCAAAACATATGATTGGATACGAGAGCAAATTTGTAACTTTTGATGAAAAGAAATATGTGAATGTAACATTCGGTAATGATAAAGCAGGGAAAATCAAGGGAAAATGCACAACCAGCCTGAATAATGTAAGAGGAGAGGCACATGATGTAATGTTTATAGACGATCTAAAATCAAATCTGCTAAGTGTTAGTAAAATGTGTGATAAAGGCTATGAGGTCCTTTTCAGAGCCCAAGATTGTGAAGTAAGGTCAATCACCATAGGAAAGACCTTGGTAAAATGTGTTCGAACATAGAGTAATATTTATATATTAGAAGAAAATAATGAAGCATGCCACATTAATAAACTTGATGAATCTTGGCTATGGCATAGAATATTGTGACATATAAATTTTGAACACATCATCAAACTGAGGAAGAAGGAAGATGTTAGAGATTTGCCTACAATAAAGAAGCCACCAAATACCATGTGTAAGTCCTGCCAACTGGGAAAACAAACTCGCACAATGTTCAAATCTAAAGACTAACTATCCACAAGTAAGCCTCTTCATATTGTACACATGGACCTTTGCAGACCTTCAAGAACAAATGCACCAGGTGGAGAATCATATTTCATGCTGATAATCGATGGGTTTTCCAGATTAACATGGGTGGAATTTCTCAGATACAAATTCGAAGTGTTTGAGAAATTTAAGATATTCAAGGCACTAGTAGAAAATAAAATTGGATGTAAACTAAAATGCATTAGATCACACAGAGGAGGTGAATTCGTAGACGATGATTTTTCATACTTGTGAAATGAATGTGGGATAAAGAAACAATTTATAGTTGCAGGTAAACCTCAACAGAATGGAGTGGCATAGAGACAAAACAGGTCAATACAACAGATTTCCAGAGCAATGATGCAAGAAATAAACATTCCCCAAACCTACTGGGAAAAATCAGTACACACAACTTTCCATATTCTCAACAAATCTCACCTCAAACAAAATTGTTACAATAATCCATATGAATTATGGCACGAGAAACCAACATCAATCAAGCACTTTAAAGTATTTGGGAGCAAATGTTTCATAAATAATAATGATGAAAATTTGGGGAAGTATGATGCAAGAGCTAATCAAGGAATATTTTTGGGATATGCATCCAAGAGTAAGGGATACATGTGCTACAATAAAAGACTGCATAAAATAGTGGAAAGCATTGATGTGAAATTCGACAAAGATCTACCAAAAAGAACCAGAAGCACAAACTATGCCAATCCTCCAAATGATTATGAAGATCAGAATCAAGAAAATGAAGAACTAGAATAAGACAGCAGAAGATACAAAAATAAACTCAAAAGGACCCTCGAGACACACTTATAAGAACCATCCTGAACATCAAATCATTGGAGACAAGAGTGCAGGAGTCTAAACTAGAAGACAGCTAGCTGAACAAACTGAGGAAGTTTACCTAGCCATCTTGTCGCAAATAGGACCAAATAATTTCAATGAAGCCAGCAAAGACAAAAATTGGGTAAAAGATATTAATGAAGAATTATACCAAATTAAGAATAAAAAGACCTGGGAGTTAATGCCAAGACCTGCTAGGAAAAATGTCATTAGCACAAAGTGAATAGTCAAGAATAATATGAATGAACAAGCTTAGGTAATCAGAAAAAAAGCCGAACTTGTATGCAAGGGACACTCTCAAATCAAAGGTCTTGAATATGATGAAACTTTTTCCCATGTAGCAAGAATGGAAGCAATTAGAATGTTTTTGGATTTTGCATGCTATCATGATTTCAAGGTATATCAAATGGAAGTGAATTCTGCCTTCTTGAATGGAGATCTAGAGGAAGAAGTCTACATGGAACAACCTGAAGGATTTTCCTTAGTAGATAAACACGACTATGTGTGCAGATTAAAGAAATCCCTATATGGTCTCAAACAAGCACCAAGTGCATGGTATTCTAGGTTGGACAAGTACTTTCAAAAACAAGGTTTCAAGAAGGGAGGAGTAGACAAAAATCTATATATAAAGGCTGATGAAAATGAACTCTTAATTGTAGTTTTATATGTAGATGACATCATGTTTGGTAGCAACAAGGATGAGTTAATAAAAGGATTTTTGGAAGAGATGAAGTCAAAATTTGAGATGTCTATGATTGGAGAGCTTACCTACTACCCAGGACTTCAAATCCTACAAGAGAACAAAGGCATATTCATTTCACAAGAAAAATACTTAAGATATATGTTAAAAAGATTGCAAATGGAAGACTGCAAACATGTGTCAACTCCCATGATCACTGGATGCAATTTATGTGTTGATGATGGATCCGAAGCAATATATCAAAGACTTTACAGATCTATGATAGGAATTTTGCTATACCTAACTGCCTCTAGACCAGACATTATGTTGGTAGTAGTACTTGTGGCAAGATATCAAGCAGCATCAAAACAAAATCACTTGCCATCAATCAAGAGGATATTTAGATACCTACAAGGAACTGCACATTATGGCCTATGGTATTTGAAAGGAAAAGACTTGAAATTGACAGCATATACAGATGCAAATTGGGCTAGTTGTGTGGGATGGCAGGACAAGCACAAGTGGAGATGCATTTTATTTAGGAGAAATTCTGGTGGCATGGTTAAGCAAGAAGCAAACATTTGTCTCTCTATATACTGCAGAAGCGGAATACATAACAGCAACAACTTATTGCACACAAGTAATGTGGATGAAACAAACTCTCCAAGACATGAAGGTAAGCATCACTAAACCTATCTCTATCAAATGTGATAATACAAGTGCAATAAGTATATCAAAAAATCCAGTACTTCATTCAAAAACCAAGCACATCCCAATAAAACACTGCTTCCTTAGAGAAAAAGTAGCAGAGAAAATAGTAAATATGGAGTATGTACCAAAAAAGGAACAAACAACAGACATATTCAAAAAACCTCTTGCTAGATAACCATTCGAATATCTAAGAGAAAAACTAGGGTTAGTGTCTCTAGATGATACTCTCTGATATGATCAAAAAATAAATAAATAAATAATAAATAATAAATAAAAATAAAAATGATGATGGAAATACACCACCAAAGGCTACAATATAAGGAATAGAAATAGTGCAGTAGACAAGTGATAGTTAGTATCAGACAAGACAACATCATTCCAGGGGGAGAGCAACCCATAAAAGTTGTCACAAAAGAGAAATAGCTATGAAGCTGGTAAAGATATACAAAGTATGGTATGGTACAGGTCCTCAAGGTCGGAGTATTATGACAGAAGTACATCAAAAGTATAGCACACATCACCTCTATCAAGCAGTAAGGGATATAAGTACAGAAAATTCTATGGTGACATGCCCTCCATTCATGAAATCTCAATAATTTTCAAAGTGTTCTCCCAACAACTATTATACACGAGCCTAGATAAGAAAAGTATAAAGTCAAAATAAGAAGGCCTATAAAGTGGGAAAATAAAATGTAAGGATAGAAACTACACTGAGAAATGTGCAACCCTTTGCTATTGATGTCAAAGGGGGAGGAAAGGCAAGCAGAGTAAGAAATACACCTCTCGGAATGAAAGGGGGAGGAAGTCTTTAAGGAAGTATTTGAGTGTTGGAGGAAGTGTTGCCATCAATGAAAAAGGGGGAGATTGTTGTAAATATTGTCATTGATGGCAAAGGAGCACAAAGGAGCAGCACCTAAACTATCATTAAGACAGAGGATAAGAGAAACAATAGCAATAAGGCAAAGAAGTAGATCAGGAAATAATGTAGTAAGAAAACATAAAAGAGAGGCAGAGGAGTAGCAAAGAGGCACCAAAGGAGAAAAGGCACCAAAGGAGCAAAGGCACCAAAGGAGAAAAGGCAACAAAGGCAGAAAACGGAAAAGGTAGCTAGGGCAACAAAGGAAGTTAAGGCAGAAAAGGAGAAAAGGCAGCAAAACAACAAAGGCAGAGTCTTGAACACGAGGCAAATTCATGAACATGGTGGGTCAAGTCGTGTACGTTTGGGTCAAGTTGTGAATGTGTTGGGCAGAGTCATGAAAGTGCTGCAAGCATGATAATCCCAAGTTAGAGTGAATAAAAAATAGAAAGAACAAGCTCATGAGAGATCAGCACTTTCAAAAGGGGACAAATTGAACTACTTCAATGCACAGCAGAAGAAAATCAAATTTGCAAGACACGGCGAGGACCATAGATCTCACACAATCCTATGTTTGATTGAATATCGTATTAATCACATAGCAGAAAGCAATCGGATTTGCAACTAGCAACGAGGATCGTAGATCTTGCACAGATCAATGGTGGAAGATAATATCGCAACCGTGAAGACATAGCATATCGCAGGGTATAAATTTTATGATTATGACTTAGAAAGTTAAGTTATTTAACTTTTGATGTGAAGTGGATTGGCAAGGAGACAAGCATGGATCATCAGATACAACGAAGACCAATGGCGGAGATCGAAAGCGCAAATTGCTAAGTTTAGAGTTTAAGTGTTAAGGCCATCATAGAATAAGTTATTTTGTGTGTGATGTGCAGTGGAGAAGGGACACCTATTGGCACAGAAGGGAAAGCAGTGAGGACCGTTATATCGTGTAGCAGATAAACGGTGGATGGTGAATCGTGAAGTTCGCACATTGTAGATGTTAGTGAATAGCACTAAAGCTTCGTGAGGTGTGTTAACTTGTTTGCAATGTGGTAATGTTAGGTTGCGATGCAGTGAAAGGGAGGAGCCACGTGTCAGCACTGCGCATTAGCGCACATCGCATATTTTATGTTTTGTGCTTAAGGTTTGCACGGTAAGTTATGTTGGATGTGATGTGATGCGATCACATATCGCACAAGACAGGAGATACGTTTATTTCTAAATGTTAAAAGTTACGGGAAAGCGAAGTTCGATGTATTATGATTGGTCAAGTGGGACCCGATAACCCTTGTTCCACGCATATGTAAGAGATGTCTGTTATATGCGTTCTGTTATGAAGTATGCATTGTTTTATTTCTAAATGTATGTATGTTAATAAAACTCAAAAAATTTAATCCGCTGCTTTAAAAGGGATTTTATGTGGGCCATCACCCACAAGTCCGTGGGGTTTACGTAAAGAAGGCAGCCAAGATGAAAAGTGTCATGTAGATGTGGTTGTGTGTTAAAATAAAAGTTTGAACGTGGAAGAAAAGAATCAGGTAACAAAAGAAAATACTGAACACAACAAGAAAAGGCTCGAGTAAGAAAAAGGACCCAAAGCTCGTGTAGAACAATGCAACAACATGGGTCGAATTGGGAAAAAAGGTGGTCATGCAGCATAGTTGGAATATAACTGTAGAAACATAAAAGACAAAGGGATAGCAAGCAGAAGAGGACAAACACACAGCAAATCTAAGAAGATAAAAGGGTTGAGTGAAATATTTGATTGTAACTATAAATGTATTAAATATTTTATATTGTTTATGATGCAAAGGCAAGTCTCCAAGGAAAAGAAAAACTCCAATTAGTACTGAAACAAGTGTATATATTGTTGTAATATCCTGAATATGTTGAGTGAGGAAATGAGTGGGTGGAAGGCAAGAGTCATGCCTGTTCACTTCATATTCCCATATAGAATGAAAACAACCATGAAGTGATCTCTATAAATGATGTTATTGTAATATGCATAGCGATCTTAGATAGTGGAAGAATGAGAGAGAGAAGATAGAGATGTTGTGCATATCCAGAGCTGATATGAAGCAGATTTGAAGGTTGGGAGGGTAGCATTGAAGAAGGAGAAAAACATAGCTGATATCCAGGTAAATCAGCATATGATTTTATTGTAGTGTGAGGAAGTTGGTGCTTCCATATCAAGTTGTATCTTGATAGATGTCCAGTTGTAGCTGGTTGAGGTAGGAGCCTCATGTGGGTTGTAGCCTGCAAAAAATAGATGGGATTTGGAGCTTCCTTGCAAGTTGTAGCTTGCAAAATTTGGGGTAGTAACCTTCGGTAGGTTGGAGCCTACATAAAATCAGTTGTGAGAGGGAGTTAGAGCTTGCCTTTTCATCAAAACAATAATAATATGTGTTTTTCTCCCTTTATGGGTTTCCACTTATATATGTTGTCTATGTGCTTGACGATTAAGTGTTGATGTGTTGCTTTAATATGTTTAATTACTTTTTGTCCGCACATTATGTTTGTTATTCCATTATGTATTAAGTTACTTATGAAATTAAGGTGTAAATGAGCTGAATGAAAAAGTTTTAAATGTCCATTAATGTATTAAACTGATTCACCCCCCCCCCCCCTCCCTCTCAGTTTAACTAAGGGTTCATCACTTTGTTTGATTTATTTACATTCTTGAAAATTTTGTTTCTATTTGATTAGATGTTGAAGATTGTCATCTTGAAAAATTCTTCATCTTTACAAATTAGGGTTGGAAAGTTGATCTGGTAATTTGTTGATTTATCAAAAGAGGGATTGGTAATTATTGAGATAGTGTTTTCCTTTCTTTCTTCTCCCAAAGAATTAGATTTAGCATTTTGTTTACCTATTTGTAAGAGATCATTATGTTTATGAAAGATAGTGTTTTTCAATGTTAAGTATGTTTCACTTGTAAAATTGCTTCTTTTGATTAAATTAAAATCAACAGTTGTTGTTCTTGTTAGCAGTGAAGCATTTTAGAATTATACTTTTGACAGTCCTATATTCATAGCATTTTTTTGAAACATCCATCTTAAGGTTTTGTTGGTTTTCTTTCTGCATTTTAAAAAAGTTTTAGGTGTTGTATGTTAAGTGAATTTTTTATGATCCTTGTTTTTTTGGGTGAGTTGAAATTCAAAGGTTAAATTTACACATTTGGTTTAATCTAAAAGTGAAAATTTTGCATTATTGAAGGGATCTATGGTGAATTTGGAATTTTTTGCACTTGTATGAATATTGAAAAAACTTTCTCTTTACCATAGATAGAAATTCCTTGAAGTAAAAGATTCATTTTTTGCATATTTCTTGCATTAGGTTTGGAGTCAAAAATTGATATCATTTATACCACATCTATTAAATCGAATTTAATCAAAGAGAAACTATAAAATCAATTAAATTTTGTAATTAACCAAACATTAGTGGTTCTAGGTTAGAAGACATATTCTAACATCTTTAAAAATAGTAGTTTTCGTTTCTTGTGTGCGACACATTCCGTGGGTAGTGGGTATTCCACGTACGTAAGTATATGGTAACATTCTCTGTGTACCTTTGGGTATGCCGAACGGTGTTCCATGTATGAAAATTATATGGGGATGCTTCATATCATACAGGCTCACATTAGACAGTGTTAAAACGGACTGTACCTCCATGTACCTTGAGTATATTTTGGAGGCCCCATTCTAGGTTGCATACCATCCATAAGTAACTGATTCGACCACTTGATCATCTATGATACACCAAACACAGCATACGCGGAGACTACCAACACGTACTAGAAATGGTATTCTGCAGTTCATAGTGGGTTCATAATCCTTTATACCTAATTACTCTTTTTTATTTTTGTTATTTATTTGATTGAATAAAATTGGAACAAACCTTTAATAAATTCATCATGGCTTATTTACCAAGACATTCGTGTAGAATGTAGGGTCTATCCTCTGAGCATACACTTGTTCAATTGGATAAAATCAAAGCAAAGATATTGAAATCAACAAGATCTGGAATCTGAGATCAACCTCAGACATCTAGAATTGTATAATAAAAAATAGTAGAGACTGAAGTGATTGAACCACGCAAAATAGAATCATACATAGTTCAATATGGACCTGAAGTTACTGAGATCATTCAAGGATAATATGATACCGTAGAAATTTAAAACACAAAATTCATTGAACCGAATGTTAAAGAACTTGAATCTGAAATTTATGAGCTTGAATCACCTTTAGATATTATAGCCCCTACTCTTTTTCTAACTTCACCTCGAAGAAGAACTATAATTACAATTGGTTTTCCTCCTGGTCTTATAAGTATTGAAGATATTACTGAAGAAGAGGAGGAAGAATCACCACATACCCCACTTAATGTTGGTGATCCACTAGTTTTTCCAAGACTTCCTTTTGATCCTTTTCGACCAGATCCTTTGTATTTTACCCCCTTGAATTATTTAGGTCAAGGTATTCCTCGTTTATGCACTCCTTTTTATTTTTTACCTAGGAAAATTATGTCATAAACTCCTCCTTTGGGCCAACCTACTGAAACGTCTATGTATGCGATCTCTCCAGAGTCTTTACTATATGGTGGGCCTTCAGTTCCCGCTAGGTATCAATCACTTTATGTGACATTTTAGGGATCCACTCCTTCTCTTCAAGTTTCTACTTGGCCATCTAGTTTATATACCTCCAATCTACAAACTACTTCTCAAAGCATGACTTCTATGATTGAAATACATTTGGCATAAGACCAATACGTTAATATTATATCTTGTAATATAGGTAATCCTCAAGTAACCCCAGCTGGAATTTACTATCCACTTGGAGGGAAACCATATTATCCTCCACCTTGAGGACAGCCTACTGCCGGAATGTATCCTCCAGTTGTAGGATAACCTCTTGCCGGAACTTATACAAATTTTATTCAAGTACCTCAGGTCAGTCCAAGTCAACCTATTATATCTCAACCCTTGATTGGTGCTCCTTTTCCAGGAATGAATACTGTTTGGAAACCCCCTTATGTTCAACATCATGTTCAAGATACTCAAGAAGTTATTTTTTATCAACCCATTTAGCCTACTAGAGAATCTATACCACAAATACTTGTTCAAGGTACTTCACAAGTATCTATTCAATAGCCTGTGAATTCTACAACCACCTATCCAGCAGGTTTTCAAGGGAATACCACAAACACCTGTCTAAGGAATTCCAAAAACGCATGTTCAACAACCTATAAAGAGAACTCCACAAGTGTTTGTTCAACAGCCTACCCACAGTATTCCTCAAACATTTTTTCATCCTATTTTGTAGATTATTGTTCAACAATTGGCTCCAAGTACTTCTCAAATTCCTATCCAATCTATGCCACAAATTATTGTTCAAGGTACGCGTCAAATACTGGTTCAACAACCTACATAGACTATCCCTCAAGAATTTTCTCATCCAACTGGTCCTACTTTTAAGACTACAACATAGATACATATTGGAAAACCTAGTGTAGGAATGATTCAAACACTCTATCAAGGTCAACCATTGTAGGAGAAATTTTACTTGGGTCAAATGGTACAATGTCATCATATCATAATCAACCTTTTCATAGTCAACAATACTCTGGTCATAATTTTCAAATCCCACCTCAACCACAACCTGGTATGGCTTACCCTAGTTACCCTAGATGGATACAAATACCAACCGCTCAAGCTATTCCAAAATATCATGGATGTCCTCATCTAGGGGTTGGACTAAATCCTCAAGGTTATCAATATTCACAACAAGAGTTTAACTTGCAGTTACCTTTCATAGAAACCTTGGATTTACCAAAATTGTCCTAGCTTACAAACGATCCCATTTATTATTATCCATTTTGGTCAATGATTCCTACTAAATTTCCGAGCGACATACCGAAATTTGAAGGTAAACTAGGAGAAGATCCATTAAATCATGTCATGACATATCCAACTATGGTGTTCTTCGAATTCATTGATTGATGATTCTATTAAATTATGCCTTTTCTAACAAAATTTAAGAGGTTCAGTAGAAAATTGGTACATTGAGTTGCCATGTTACTCTTTCCACAATATTAATTCCTTAGAAACAACATTTTTAATGCATTTTCAGTTACCCATTCGATATGACACAGGTGCTAAAAATTTTACTTCATTAAAATAATCTAAATCTACCTACATTTCAAATCACATACATGAATGAAGATGTAGACGTCATTTAGTCAAAGTCTATATTCCAAACAAAATATTAACATAATGTTTCACTAAATTTTAACTTCCTAATATTACAGAAGATGTTTCAAAAGGAGGAGTTCTAACGGAGGAGCGGGTTATTTCTCATGCCCAATACCTAGACCTTGTCTATTCACATTTTGGCACTTTGTACAAAATATCCCAAATTAACCTCACCCATCCAATTCACATCAACGATTTTCGAGTCCTGCGGGATCTCACGTCATTGATGATGTAATTGGTTCTATCAGCAAACAGTCAAAGAGTAAATTATCTAAGAATAATTATAGAAATAATCAGACTTTGGCTCTACAAGATTCACCCAGTGAAATTTTTTCTCTTGGAGTTACTTCTGAAATTAATGTAGTAGAATCATCTACTAGGAAATCTCAACAACCTGGAGGTAAGAAAAATGGGAAAGGAAAAAAAAAGAAAAATGCCTCTCAAAATGAGAAACCAATCAAAATGAACCTTCTGAAGAGAAGGAGAAACCTCGTGATAATTCAAAACCACTCCCTATTGAGAATGATAAATTGAATGTGATCGTTGACAAGTATTCTCAACCTTCTTGGCTGAAACCAGTATCATTTCCTGATTCTTTCGATAACATGTTTCTAACATATGAGAGTATCATCAAAATTATGAATTTGGATGAAATTCCTTTGGACGATTATCATGATCATTCATCTTTACTTCCCAACTTCGAGAAATTTAAGAATAACTTCTCTACAATTTTTTCACCTAAGATTGTAGATAACCCTGAATTCCCTATGTCAATCTTTGAATCTAAATCTGAAAATAATTTAGGGAATACATATAATAACATTCTGGTTAATATCTCAGTGAAATATGGAATCATAGAAAACATTCATATAGGTGCTTCATGTTCACTTGAAGAAATTCATACTTACATAGCCTTATTCCAAAAAATTTGTGACATTTTTTCCTCGTCTTATGAAGAAATGCCAGGAATCAACTAAAGTATTACAGTTCATGAAATTAAGACCTACCCAGATGCTAAGCCTATTAGACAAATATTATGTCTAGTGCATCCTCGAAAGGTTTCCGCTATCAAAACTGAAGTTGAAAAACTTCTTAAAGCAAGATTTATCTATCTTTTTCCCTTGAATAATTGGGTTTCCAACATCGTTCCTGTTAATAAGAAGCAATGGACAATTATATTATTCGTCAATTATAGAGAAATTAATAAGCCTTTTAAAAAATACAACTATCATACTCCCTATTTCGATCAAATAATTGAATATTGTTTCGGTAATGAAATCTTCTCTTTCATGGACGAATTTTATGGGTACAAATCCAATCAACATACTCCCTGCAGATCAACATAAAACTGCATTCATTTTTCCATGGGGGAATTTTTCTTATCGAAAAATCCCATTTGGACTAAGGAATGTTGGCACCACCTTTAAACGGTCTATGTCTTACACTTTTCATGATATTAAGCATATTGTACAACCCTATTTAGATGATATACCATCTCATTCATTGAAATGTGAAGATCATCCAATGCATTTAAAAGACATGTTTATCAAATTTTGACCTTATAATATATGCTTAAATACTCAAAAATGTGTCTTTTGTGTACAATTTGGTCATTTACTGGGATTTGTTGTGTCAAAAGAAGGTGTTGACCCCCTTAAGGTATAGTCTATTCTAAATTTTCCTCCTCCTTCCAATTTGCGCCAACTCCAAAGTTTTTAATGGAAAGAAAACTTGCTACGTCGATTCATTCTGAATTATGAAGATATAACTAAAGGTTTTTCTCGACTTTTGAAAAAGGGCATCTCTTTTTTATGGGGTGAAACTGCTCAAAATGCTTTCGATGCACTCAAACATGCATTGACTCACACACCTTTTTTGCATCTGCTCAATTATCACCGAGATTACTTTTTGTATTTAGCCATGTCTGATGTTACCATTTGCATGGTGTTAGTTCAAGAGGATGAATTGAATAATGAACATGTGATTTATTATTTAAGTAGGAATCTTACGAAATCTAAAATAAAATATGCACGTGTGGATAAATTGGCCTTGGAAATTGTATAAGCCATCCAAAGGTTTCATCACTAGATTCTTTTTCATAAAACAATAATGATTTCATATTGAAACCCTATGGTTTAAATTCTTATAAGACAATTACTTGGGTCATCCCACGAGAATTTGACTTAGAATTTGAAAAAACCAAGTCAAACAAATCATTAGTGTTTGCCAAGCTAATTTGTGACTTTCCATATTATTAAATAGAAACAGTAGCATAGGATTCTCTTCCTGATGAGTCACTCTTTCTCATCAGTACATTAGACCCTTGGTATGGAGATATTATTTTTTATCTCTAAACTCAAACCTTTTTGCCTAAGCTATCTTGAACTGGTCGTCATTGCATTTAGTACCAATCTTAGCAATACAATATTGTTGGTGATACACTTTATCATCGTCATGAAGATTCTATTTTATACAATGTTTTGATGCATGATGAAGCTGAAAAAGATTTAAATGGTTGTCACTCTGGAGCATGTGGCATTCATATGTCAGGGTTTTCCACAGCCCAAAAAATCCTACGCACCAGATATTTTTGTCCTTCCATGTTCAAAGATTGTATCACTAGAGTACAAAAATGTCATAATTGTCAAATTTATCATCACAAAATGTGTGCACCTCATGCGACTCTACACCTAATTATCTCCATTGGTCCCTTTTCGAAATGGGGCATCGATTTCATTATATGTAACCCTCACTCGGTCGGGGGGAGTGGCCATATTATCATAACGGGGGTGGCATAACTTTGGATTACTTTACAAAATGGGATGAGGTGATGCTTACATATAAGGATGATGGTGAAATTGTTTATCTTTTCATATTCAATCATGTGATTGCTAGGTTTGGTGTTCCAGAAGCCATCGCCATGGACCATGGCATCCATTTTCAAAACTTTATGATGGTTGAACTAACTGAAAATTTGGGCTTGCGCCAAGATAACTCAACTCCATATTACCCACTATAATGCAGTTATCTTGGCGCAAGCCCAACTTCCCATTAAGAAATAGATATTGTTGAGATCAATGGTGAGTATTTGATCCCCAATCTAAAAAAATTTCTCTTGGATATTCCAATATCTTACCAACCATATCAATAGATCCATTTGGGCTTTCATCCCTGGAATCATGAAATATTTGAGAAATCCATAATTTTTCAAAGCTCGCAATGTACCTGGATCATTCAAATCCTTAACATCTTTAGCTTCATGTTCTCTCTCTCTCTCTACATTCCATTTTAACACTTTAAAAACCTAAAACCAATGATGGAAATTAGTTAGAAGAAGAATATAGAAGAATTTTGAAAAAAATTGGTTTTTTTTCATTATTTTTAAAATCCCTTGTCGCCTTTCGTAGTCGTTGTTTAGGGACAGTGCACATTTGCGCGGTTTCCTTTCATATAAACTATGAAAAATCGTTTTTCTAGTAGTGGAAAAATCAAGTTTGTGCAGTCTCGATGAAGAGGAATTATGCAAGCCTAAGGATGCCTTTTAAATCATTAAAAACTCTCAAAAACAAAAAATCCACCAGAAAAATGAAAAATAAAAACTATTAATGTGAAGAGTAAGGGATGATCTTCTACATGGAGAAAACGACTCTCGAAATGGTCCATAGGTTTGATCACAACTTGTTCTTAAAGTTTTGGGTGAAAATGCACTTTCAAAGAGCTCCCAAATGGAAAAAACAAATTGGTAAATAAATTTTCACTTATTAAACTTTTATAAGCAAAATAGGCCTATCAAAATAATATGTTTTGCCTTTAGCTTTTAAAATTCAAATTTTTTGTGTTTTTTACTATTTTTTGAGCAGTTATGATGATTTTAGGGTTTGAATGTGCAGTTTATAAGCTTAATTACGAAAATAGATCATTTTGGAGATGAGTAAGGTTTTATCACTTTTTTCGGGCTCTTAAAATTTACGAAAAGGTGAAATACAGCAGGTACTTTTAAGCTCTTTTCTGACTCTCGAAATGTCAAAATATTGTCAAATATGCTTGTTTATTTCAAACTCATTAAAAAAATTATAAATGTCTGCTCGATATAAATTTACACCTTTTTTGTATCATGTAGGCTATTTACGAAAAATGTATACTTTGACTAGTCATGGGAAAAAGAGTTATCTCCTGCATTGTTTTACCCTTTTTCGAGCTTGAGAGAATAAATTTATGAAAAACGACATTCAATGTTTACTTAAGTTTTTCTCTTGAATCCCTAAAAAATAAAAATGTTGAGCTTCACTTTCTCCAGTCTCAGTAAAATTTTACGTTGAAATAAATATATGAGTTTTCTTTTTGTGTCTTTTCAAACTCTTTAAATGTGAAAACAACATCATGTTACCCCTTCATTGGACTAGTAAAATTAAAATACTGCAGGACTTTTCAATCATGCAATACCTAACCACTCCTTCCTAGGGTTCGTTAGAAATACTCCAAAGGACTCATCCAAAGGATGAGATTACAGACAAGCACATGTTATCCTCCTCGAGATTGCATAAAAATAAAAGGGTACTTTCCTGAAATGGTGGGGGGGTATTGGAAATAAATTTTTTTTTTTTCATTACAAAAAGGCAATGTTGAGTCCCGATTTTTCTCACTTTTGATAGAATTCTAAGACCTTGATACCCCCCATTTTGAAATTTTTTTGACTCCTAATTACTCCTATTTCGCCATATTACCTATGTTTTTACCAAAAGGGTGTTACAGTGCTCAAGTATGCAAATTATCTTAAAAAGTATCATTTTATCTTGTTCTTAAGTATTTCTAGAGGCTAAGTGTTCCTAATCGAAATATCTACAAGTGTCAAGTTTGACTGATTGAGTCTTATGCAGATTATTCATTATTCGAAGCAACTCTATGATTTCCTATAGACATCATATGGTCGTCAATTTCCTATAAACACGCCATGATTTCTTGTAGGTGCAGATTTCCTGTAACCGCCCAAATTTCCTGCAGCAGAATCGATGGTTGAGTATGTTCCAGTTAGTTTCAAGCAAAATGGGAACATGGTTTTTATGAGGAAATCCTCCTACATGGACGATGTTATGTTTACCACCTCAAATTCATCATTAAAACCACCCAGATATTTAGTCCTCTTCTCGATGGCCGAATTAAAAAAAGATCCAACAATGTAACGAAATCAATTTGATCCATGCTTTCAGTCATGGATCAAACTCAGTAGCGATATTTTTTTTATTCTGTTCAGTTATTGATAGAAATTATTTGTAGCACAATATTTTTCCTAATTCAGGCTAGCCTATGCCTCTGAACTTGTATAAATGTTATTATGCTCCATTTACAAGGGGGTTAGTTGGTGGATTGGATATCAGACTTGTACATCACTGTAATAATTTTCAGATTAATACAAAGTTATATGTTTTGTTTATTTTTCTGAGTAAACCCTTTTAAAAGTGAAGGGGTTGTGAGTAAGGGAGTGCCCCCTTTGCTCACAACTCCATTAGTTACATTTTTTGTTTCTTTGATTGTTTTTATGAATTAACAAAATTATTTGCACAACCTATTTGTTTCTCTTTCCTGAATTATAGCAGTGGATGTGTAATAGTTGAATGGTCAATTTTCTTTGATAAATGTGTTGGAATAATTTGATCAAGTTTGGTTTATGTGATGGGCTTGGTCCTTTATATTTTCTTATCAATATCAGCAATCTTAGGATTTGTAGAGGGATGATTAAATCCACTCAATAGCCATTGCTGCCAAGTGTTGATAGAGAAAAGAAACATTAGATTTGTGTGTGTGTGATTATTTTAATTAGAAACACACTTAAAGTATTAGCCTGCATATATCTTTTGTAGCATCTCACAATCTTGCCTACCCCTGGTTGATAATTTATGTTTGTCAAATTATAAGTTATAATATGCCTCAACATTTTGGTGTCATTGTCAAGGAGGAGGTAAGGGATGATACTGAAAGTGTTTTAGTATGATTTCTATTGTTTGAGATTTTTCAAGACTGGGGGAGTCAAAGTGGTAAGACATAGGGTAAGGCCTATGCACCTACAAGTATCAGAATTCACCAAAGCCACGTCCTGATTGGTTGGTAAGTAAAATAGTTTCAATTTTTTTGCGTAATAGATGAATAGGGTCCAATATAAATGTTTTTAGTGGTGGTGTCAGCACCACTTAATTCACTAATAAATTGGCAAGAACAAGGAAGTCTGCAAAAAATAAGGCAGCAAAGGAAGACGAATCCGAACAACAGGTCTGTAGTCCTAAAAAGATCTTGTTCATTAACCATAAATAGATCAATACTTCTACAACAGAATCTTCTGTTGGGAAATCTTCTGTTGATGCCCATTTAGAACCTCCTCTTGCAAGGAATTCAGCATCTCTGCTAAGTGGTCATCCTGAAGAGGAGTTCCTCATCAATCCTATTCAAGAACTAGAGTTTGGACCATTGACTCTAAATAATATGTATTTTACAAGGGTCTTAATCTCTCTTGGTCCAATATGGCCCATCTAGAGGGTAATGGTAACACAGATGGGGACTATAATGAGAAGGAAGAGGAACTGGTCACATTTGAATTTCCTATCAGGGAGACTGGTGGAGATACTCAAATGAAAAATATTCCTCCTTCAAACTTGCCTAATTTTCATGGTGTCCCTAGTGAATATCCTGAGGCCTTCTTATTCGAATTAGATGTGTTATGAAGAATATATTATTATTCTTCCAATGCTTAGAAGCTAAAATTATTTCTTGCTACATTGAAGGATTCAACTCTCATGTGGTTTATGGGTTTGGGCTCAAACTCCATTTCAAATTGGGATGAAATGAAGAAGGTGTTCCTGAAGAAATATCAAGATTATTGTAAAACTAGAGACATTAGAGAATACATTTTTGGCATGAATCAAAATGAAGGGGAGAGTCTTGAGGAATTGGTGGAGAGATTTCAATACAATCTATAGAGGTCTAAGATGAATCAATTGAGCAAACAGACTAAGAGAAAAAAAATTCTCAGGGAAATCAAACTGGAATTTCTGGAGATATTGAACTTAATGGGAGTAGGTGATATATCAAAATTGAGTTATGATGATGTGTGTGAGCTGTGTCAAAGATATTCAAGGGGAAATTCTAACGTTGGAGGAGGATCAAGAGGAACTTCTTCCAGGCTTGTTAAATAATTTTTCGGAGCTAGAGTAACCAGAGCTGAAATGGGTAATTTAATTGAAAATTTTAAGATTGATATTCTTATCACTTTGTCTTCATAATTGGATGTTTTGCAGGCTAAGAAGAAACAGGAAGAATTGGATAAATCCCTGGTCGTGTTATGCTCCAAATGCACGAAGAAACATGTCTTAATGGAATGTCCTGCAGACAGTATAGAGGTATGTCGAATTTGTGAAGCTTAGCATTCTACTGATCAATGTCCTTCTCTTCCCGAGATTAAAGAAGCATATCTAGAAGACCAAGGAGTTGTAAATTCACTCTATGTAATGGCACCTCAAAAACCATGGCAACCATGTCCTACAAGTATGTCACAACAACATTTTCAAATTCCTTATACTGAGAATCAGATGTGGAATATTCCAATGCCCTGGCAGCCTTGGGCTCCACAACAACCTTGGCAGGGGAAATTTTCCTACCCTGTTGCATAGAATTTCCCATCCCATAATTTCTATTCACAACAACCCATACTGCAACAAATGGTACAACCACAATAGTAGCAACTTCAGTTTCTTTCCCCACCAAATCAGCCTCTTCCCACACAACTTCCTGCCTAGCCAGTATCTAACCCCAACAATAAAACCATCCAATTTTCTCACAATATTGGAACAGTAACTTATCCCACTTTTACTACTTACTGTATTCCACCATATCCTCTTTAGGAAAAAAAATTTCCTTTTCTGTAGGAATTTCCTGTGTTGCTGCAGGAAATTAAACTCAGATCGGGAAAATTGGTGACTCATCCCAGAAAAATTGAAGAGATTATAGAGGAAGACACTCTGGAAATACCTGAAGTAGAAAACACACCTGAACCAACAGAACAAACCACTTTAAAGTCACAAGAACCTTCCTCATCCCATACTTGCCAGCCTCCTTTTCCAGAGAGGTTGGAGTTGAAAATAAAACAACCTAAGTTTGATCTTGTGTCTCAACTAAGGAATGTGTGCATTAAGATCCCGTTACTGCAAGCAATTAGGGATATCCCGCTTTATGCCAAAACAGTGAGGGAGCTATCTACCAATAAACTAGGAAGACATAAGAAAGATCCCTCCACAATTCAAGTAGGTGGGAAACTTGCAAGCCTTATGCCCACCGAAATTGTTACTAAGAAATATGCAGACCCTGGAATCCCCGTGGTTACCACCTTTATCAATTGGTATCTAATAAGGAACACTAATTGATTTATTTGTAGCCATCAACGTGATGAAAATGGATACTTTATCTCAAAAATTATCCTTTCACTTACTTCCTACTCCTACCATGTTAGAATTAGTAGTTCTATTCAAGGTAAAGCCCAAGGGTGTATTAGAAGACATTGTCATTTCATTGGATTCCTGGGAGTACCTTGCAAAATTTTATGTTCCTCAACCTAAAACTAACTTGGGAGGGCATCCTTTGATCTTGGGGAGGCCTTAGTTAGCCACGGAAGATGCCTACATAGGGTGTAGGTTTGGAAACATGACCATCACTCATGGAGTTGAGACTAAGCATATAAATTTGTATCCCCCTGCTAAACCCCTCTTAAGATCAGAAATACTCATTGGGTTGAAGAAAAGGAACATAATTCAGAATGCACCCAAAAATTTTTGAAAATTCCGCAAGCCATGAAACTTAAGGAAAACTCAGAGGAAAATCTGAATTTTTTTTTGTATTTCTAACCCTAATTTTTCACAGCATTTGGAAGGGTAGTCTATTCATAATATAGATATCATTACTGACATGCGGAATTTATGTGGACAAAGTAGAGTAGTTGAATTACATTTAGATCTCTTGTCTCCATTCCATGCATATTCAATGATTGAATGTGGAGGTAAGGTAATTGAAAATTTTCTTGGAAAAACTTTAAACATCAATTCTGCCTTAACTCCTGAACAAGAAAAACAATTAATTCGGACATTGAAAAAAAAATTAGATACATTTACTTGGGAATATAAATACATGAGGAGAATTCACCTAGATACATGAATTCATCATATCTATATAGAAGGAAATTCCAGGCTTGTGAGATAGCCACAAAGGAGGATGAACCTTGCTTTAAGAGAAATTGTGAAAAACGAACTGCAGAAATTGTTAAATGTATGGTTCATCTATCCTATCTGAGATAACCAGTGGGTATATCCACTAGTTATTGTTCCTAAAAATAATGGTAAATGGTGAGTGTTTGTATATTACAGGGAACTAAACAAAGCTACATTAAAATATCATTTTCCCTTGCCTTTTATAGACCAAGTGCTCGACACTTTAGCAGGGAAGAAGTACTTTTCCTTCCTAGATGGGTTCAACGGGTAAAATAAAATTAGGATAGCTCCAGAGGACTAGGACAAGACAACATTCACATGTCCCTAGGGTACATATGCATATAAGATACTTCCATTTTGTCTATGCAACGCACCAGTAATGCACCAGCCACATTTCAACATGCGGTCCTTGGTATTTTCTCTAACCTTTTACATGATTGCGTACAGGTCTATATGAATGACTTTATAGTCATGGGTGATCATTTTGAAGAAGCTTTACATAATCTTAAGAAAGTTTGAAAAGATGTAGAGAAACTAATATTTCATTGAGTAATGAATTTTTTTTATGATTATGACTGAGGGTATTGTTTTGGGTCATCATGTTTCTGCTATAGGAATTAAAGTTGACCTAGCTAAGATCGAAGTTATTGTAAATTTTCTCCCACCATTCACTCAAGGGATTTTGAATTTTCCTTGGACATGAAAGATACTACAGAAGTTTTGTTGAGAATTTTACAAAGGTAGCCTCTCCATTGTTTAAATTATTGACTAAAGAATCTAAATTTCATTGGAATGATGAGTGTCAAGCTGCATTTTATACACTCAAAGAAAAACTTTCTTCAACACCTGTCTTGAGAGGTCCATATTGGAAATTTCCTTTCCACATTTCCACTGATGCCTCAGATTCAGCCCTAGGAGCAGTATTGGGTCAAAAGGAAAATCTTGTAACCCATGCTATTTATTGTGTTAGTTAAAAATTAACTCCTGCAGAACTGAATTACACGGTAATTGAGAAATAATTCCTTGTTGTAATTTATGCTATTAACAAGTCTTGACATTACATCGTTGGTTACGAATTTTTTGTACACATTGATCATTCTGCTATCTGATATCTCATGAAAAAATTAGTCACTAATGGCAAGATCACTCGGTGACTTTTTCTACTATAGGAATTTGATATCACAATACTGGACAAGCCAGGAAAAGAAAACAGGTAATTGATTTCCTATCTAGGCTCAACCATGGAGGTGAGGATTTTCATGTTAATGATAGCTTTCATCATGAGAATTTTTTTTCTATTTCTGTCAAAACTCCTTGGATTGAAAACATGGACAATTACCTTGCTACAACAAATTTTCCACCCTGCTTTTCATCTAATCAGAAAAAGTGAATTATTAGGAACAATGTTGATTACTCTTGGATTAAGGGAGACCTCTATTTCATTGGACCTGATTTTATTATTTGCAGGTGTGTCAGAGAGGATGAGATATATGATATCTTGAGAGCTTTTCAAGATGAACCATGTGGAGGACACTTTGCAGATAAGTAGAAAACCTACAAGATCCTTTGCGCAGGTTACTATTGGCCAAGTCTTTTCAAAGATGCAAAGGAGTATGTATGAAAATGTGATAGTTTCCAGAGAATAGGACAACATGTTCAATCAGATGAAATTCCTTTGCAGCCACAGGTTCTCATAGAACCATTCGAGAGTTGGGCTCTTTATTTTGTAGGTCCCATCAATCCTATGTCTAAAGGTAAGAAGTATATTCTGGTTTGTACTGATTATTTTACGAAGTGGGTGGAAGCAAGAGAAATACCTAGAGCAACGAAGAAAGCAGTAATAGAATTACATTTTTATGATATTTTTGTAAGCTTTTGGGTACCAAGAGAAATAGTTACTGATTAGGGTACTTAGATTGTGTCAAATATTATGCAAGGAATTGTACAGAAATATCATATTACTCATCAGAAGTCCACCCCTTTCCATCCACAGGCCAATGGGAAGGTGGAATCAACAAATAAGGTGTTGGAAACAATCCTAACAAACATAGTGCAATTACACAAGAAGGATCGGTCTGATCAACTTCTTGAGGAATTTTGGGCTTATAGGATCACATGGAGGAATACCACTATCTTCTCTCTATATGAATTGGTGTACAGAAAACAAGTTTTATTACCGATTGAATTTCAGTTCGAAACTTTCAAGATAGCAGAAAATTTGGGTATAAACCTTAATGAGGCACAAAAGTAGAGAATCCTGCAGCTCGATGAGTTGGATGAGATTAGGAAGGATGTTTTTCATCATATTGGTCTGATCCAACAACAACATGCTAAATGGAAAGATAGATACATTAAGAAAAAGAAGTAAAAAGAGGGAGACTGGGCATTGTTGTATGATTCAAAATTTAAGAATTTTAAAGGCAAATTTAACACACATTGGCTAGACCCCTATGAAGTTGAAAAAAAATTTGATAATGGATTTTTTTGGGTTAAAAAATTTGATGATGGGAATGTTACCTTCTTATTGAATGGGAAAAAACTCAAGCTATATCAGAAACCCCAATCTAAGGAGGAATTTGTGGAATAAATTGTGCAGAAGAAGGAGCTGGAAATGGTGGGAGAGGGATTCATTCCTTTCACTAACTCTTCTTGATTTCCTACTGATATATTGAGCTCAATTTGTTTCTCCTCATTTTCAGTAAACCATGAGAGGAATGTATATTGGGTATAGGTTTATTCCTTTTTCTAGACCCAATGGACTAGTTACAGAAAAGGAACCCCCTTGGATTCTTCCTTTTAGTATTTCAGACTCTGTAAAATTGAAATTTGGTGAGCATGGGATGCCTTGGGATTGTTAAAATCATAGGTCAGTAGATCCTTTGGGATCCTCTCAATAAATTATGTTTTTCAGATAATTTTTGGATTTCTCATGTTGTACTACTATGGGATTTCTTAAGGCCCTCCTTCGAACAAACTCGACCCATCGACATCAGAAAATTATCTGGGTCCAAGATCAGAGCCTTATGATGCATTAAAGCTTGTATGAGTTAATGACAGGCTATCTCACCAATAGCAATGGGGATCAGCATGGCTCCTTGACTACTAGATCCTATAGGGGGGTTCAACAATAGCTCATATATTCACACCTGGTGGGATGAATCATATGTACCTTGGTCCTCACTCTCATTAATGGTGATGGGCCTCACATTGGTTAACAGTTGACCTTAATGGCTGGTAATCCAATGAGATCACTACACATTCGACATCAACACCTACATTCATGTGCAGTGGACTATACACAAAAAGGGTAAGATATTGTTTCTAGTAGATAGATTACCCAAATAAAAGTTCAGTGGTTGCATTTCTTGCAGCAACGCCACTCATTTCCTGAAGAAAAAATTTTAGGCTGAACATTATCCTAGAAAAATTTGATAAAGTACTGATCATTTTCATTATTATTTAAGACCATGAACTATACAATTGTGCATATGATCAGGTTTCAAGGTGGGTTATTATTTCAAGATAAATTCAGTCACCATCCAATTACTGGACTATTGTAAGGTAAGAATGAGTAGGTATGGTTGGCGTGAGAAAACTTAAGGTAAAAAGGTAATGGTATGAAAATTTTTAAATTTGCATGAATGTGATTCATGGTCACCCTTGTGGAAGAAAGCAAATATGAGTCGTTGTGTCATAAACTGATTTCCATTCCCAATTATCATTACTCTGACATGTCCTTGGTTATCTTTCCACCAATTATTCCACAGGACGGATCATGATGGAAATCATGATCACGTCCTGCGTTTTTTTTTAATTTCCCTCTTAACACTGAATATTTCCAAATTTAAAAACTATCGTTGTCAAATTTTTATGTCTAAGTCTTAGAATAATTTTATAAACTGAATCAACTTTGCTCTCTCCCACCCATAGCTATGTCGAGAATGTGATTTTCTGTCAGATTTTAACTTCAGGATCTTGCACTATTGGACGTTGACCCTCAAATCAAAGCAAGGCTGGAGAAGGCAGGATGGTTGCCTATGTTCCTGAAATTTAGTGGGCATAATTTGGAGGTAACAAATTCTTTCAACCTCAATCTGAATGGTGACAGATCGTAGGACGGGAATGTTCAATTTAGACTGATGGGGGAGTTGGTAGATCGAGATTGCAGCATCCCACAGGAAGGGGAGTGATAGTTCAAGAACTAGTGATTTGACATAGATATATGCACACCCTTCCTCTGAAAAGGACATGCAAATCCAAATTGGAGTAAGGGAATCCCACAAGATTACCTTCGAAGTAAGAACTGTCATATTTTTTTTTCCTATAGAAACATAACCTGTGAAGGTCATTTAGGGCTAGCATTTTTGTTTCATATTCACCTTCTCGGCCACTTCCAAGATAAACCCTTTAATTTTCCCTATTATATGAGAATGTCCCTGTTAAAAATGTCCACTTCTTCCAAGGAAATGGTATCATACATAGAGGATAACCTATATCACCACAGGCTGATAAAAATTATCATGACAGAGGTTCTTTGTAAGAAAAAGAAAACATGGGAATAATTCTTGTCAGAGAATTACTTCGTAGAGGATGAGAGGACCCTCGTTCTTCAGAAACCAAGGAGGAAGAGCCAATAGAAAAGCTAAAAAACAAACTATGAACTCGTGGTCCATTAACATAGGAGGCCAGGAAAGACAAAGAAGTGGTGGTGACTGGGGAAATTGTAGGGAAAAATCCCAAGTCTAAGGGTACTTATACCCCTTCCAAATGCTTTACAGGAAGCCAAGCTGCGAAGCTAGCAATAGAAGAAAATGCAGATGAAGGGATATCACCAATTCACACTGATAAAAACAGAAAGAATCCTTGAGACCTATCAAAAGGGAAACGAAAGGTCAAGGTAGTAGAGTTTATCAATAACGTAGAATGGGAGGCCGCGTCCTTCCAAGATCCACTATTGCAGGAAAGTGGGAATAAGACTGTTGAAGTCTACAAAGGGCAGGAGGAATCGATTTTTCCCCAGTCCTCCCAAGGACAGCATGAGTGGGTGGGAACTCCCCAGAAAAATTTGTCTCGGAAGGAAATGGAAAAAATCATCATTGAACTTAATGTATCAGAGCGATCTCTATGAAAGGAAAATCAGACCTTGAATAAAAATATCCTACGCATGCAGAAAGAGTTTGATGAGTGGCATAATAAGGCATGCAAAATAATGAAGAAAAAACAAACCTAAATCGACCACCTACAGAAAAATAATGAAGCATATTAGATCCAGTTTCAAGCAGAATCCAACAGGGCCCAACTAGATCACCTGGCTGCAATAGTTGTAGCATAGGGAAAGGATTGAATTTTTCTTTCTGAAGTTGCACATTTTTGCTTGCATAAGGGACATGCAAGAAGCTAGGTGTAGGGGATATGTTGAGTCCCAATTTTGCTCACTTTTGATAGCATTCTAAGACCTTGCTAACCCCCCATTTTTAAATCTTTTTTACTCCTAATTACTCCTATTTTGCCATATTACCTATGCTTTGACCAAAATGGTGTTGTGTGCCCAAGGTATGTAAATTATCTTAAACAGTATCATTTAATATTGTTCTTAAGTATTTCTAGATACTAATTTTTCCTAATCGAATTATCTACAAGTGTCAAGTGTTATTGATTGAGTCTTATGTATATTAGTAATTATTCGAAGAAGCTCTACGATTTCCTATAGACAGCATGTGGTCACCGATTTCCTGCAGACACGTCATGATTTCCTATAGGTGCAGATTTCCTGTAACCGCCCAGATTTCCTGTAGCAAAATCGTTGGTTGAGTATGTTCCAGTTAGTTTCAAGAAAAATGGGAACATGGGTTTTATGAGGAAATCCACCTACATGGACATTGTCATATTGGTTGCCTCGAATTCATCATTAAAACTACCCATATATTTAGTCCTCTTCTCGATGCCTGAATTAGCAAAAGCTCCAGCAATATAACAAAACTATATTGATCCATGATTTCAGTCATGGATAAAACTCAGTAGAGCTATTTTTTCTATTTTGTTAAGTTATTAATAGCAATTATTTGCAGCATAGTATTTTTCCTAATTCAGGCTAGCATATGCCTCTAAAATTGTATAAATGTTATTATGCTCCATTTGCAAGGAGGTTAGTTGGTGGATTGGATATCAGACTTGTACATCACTGTAATACTTTTCATATTAATACAAATTTATATGTTCTCTTTATTTTTCTGAGTAAACCCTTTTAATAGTGAAGGGGTTGTGAGTAAGGGAGGGCCCCCTTTCCTCACAACTCCAGTAGTTACAGTTTGTGTTTCTTTGATTGTTTTTATGCATAAACAGAATTATTTGCATAGCCTATCTATTTCTTTTTCCTGAATTATAACAACATGTCTATAATGGTTGAATGCTGAAGTTTCTTTGATAAATGTGTTGGAATCATTTGATCAAGTTTGGTTTATGTGATGGAATGTTAAACTGATTTTATGGCTTTTTTCTTGGCCCTTTATCTTTTCTTATCAACATCATCAATCTTAGGAGTTATAGAGGGATGATTAAATCCACTCCATAGCCTTTTCTTCCAAGTTCTGATAAATAAAAGAAACATTAGAGTTGTGTGTGTGTGTGTGTGTGATTAGATTAATTACAAACACACTTAAAATATTAGCCTTCATATATCTTGCACAAATCTCACAAGCTTACCTACCCATTAGGGGAATTTTGAGGTCTAAAATGGGCCCCCTAAGGAAATTATCAAATAATAGTGGAAAGAATAAAATAATATTTGATTACATCATCAAATTTTAGAGGGAAAAATGAAAAAATTGTTTTTTCAACTGGTATTTTCAACTTATCATCCAATGGGTTTACTCAAATTTTTAGTGGAAACACTCATTGGATGCAGAATTTGATTCCTCATCCAAGGAGTACCCATGTTTCATACTTTCAATGGGCCCTGCTACATGAAAAATGATAAATACATGAAAAACCATGTTTTAATCATGGTTTTTCATGTATTTATCATTTTTCATGTAGCAGGGTCCATCAAAAGTATGAAACATGGGTACGCCTTGGATGAGGAATTAAATTTTGCATCCAATGAGTACTCCCACTCAAAATTTGAGTAAACCCTTAG
This sequence comes from Pinus albicaulis, assembly GCA_034641835.2. Taxonomy (NCBI): domain Eukaryota; kingdom Viridiplantae; phylum Streptophyta; class Pinopsida; order Pinales; family Pinaceae; genus Pinus; species Pinus albicaulis. The sequence goes on along the minus strand of CM076584.1, from coordinate 485,834,747 downwards.
GGAGATAAGTTAAAAATATGAGTTCAAAAAGTAGTTTTATTATTTTTACTTTTTTACTCCAAAAATGGTGAATCATCCCCCATGGTTGACATCATCATCTTGAATCCTATTGGTTCTTATAAAATTTATTTTGGTTGTATATTTTTCTTAGGAGGCCCATTTTAGACCTCAAAATTCCCCTAATGCCTGGTTGATAATTGATGTTTGTCAAATTATAAGTTATAATTTTCCTCAACAGGCAGTATGTCGCTCTTAAACATGACACTCTGTCACTTTTGTGTCTGGCTTGGGAAATCCATTTGAATCACAACTAATCATAAACCATTGAAAGTATTCAGTTTGGTTTTGGGTTTTATTTTTGATTCGAATGTTTCCAATTCTAAATTTTGTGTCACCATTATGTTCAATCTAAGTCAAAACTCAGTCAAAATTACCTTTCAATTCATATCCTTCAATCACGTCAACCTTCCATGAGTTAGTCCTGAATTACTTCAAATTTGTTCTTCAAAACTTGACATGAGTTTCACATCATAGACCCTTCTACGATGGATTACTTCCTATCGACTTCAACTCATTATCTAAGAAGTTGATCTACAAACCTCCTTTAGTACCTTGGAGCCAGCATGCCTCAATGGCATGTTTCTCGACTTCGATGACAGGTCCTCATCATTGAACATTGATCAAATGATTCTATGAGTTTTCAACTTCAATAAATTTAATCACACTTCATAGATTGTACTTGGGTACCTTGAGAACCATTGTCATTATTGGTGGCTTCTCTCACACCTGTTAATAGTTCACTTCATTGACTATTAATCAAGTGGTTTCTACCATGTTAAACTTCGAGAAATTTATTTGCATGGTTAGATTCATACTATGGATCAATAGAGATGAAGACCAATACCCTAGATCTAGTTTCATCCATCCAACTTGTGTGGAGTTTTAAATATTCATGATTGTAAATATGGATCCATATTTAATGGATGTGGCCATACTGTGTCTATTATCAACATGGATATTTGTATATTTCTATATTGATTCTTTGAGATACTTTTTCTTTGAGTATGAGAATGACTAACTCAGTGATGATTATATGAAATATTGTAACGTAATCCTTGATTGTGTGTTTCAGGTATCCAACTATGGTCTCTAATCCTAACTTTAGCATGATAAAGTGCTTCAGTCCTCAAATACATTTTCTGATTTTGCACTTTAGGGGCAGCATGTTACACGTAATTTTTTCACCATTAGGAAAATTGACCGCCAATCTGGATCTCTCACTATATGATGAAGTGATATCAAGAATTCCCTAAAATATTAGAAGAAAAAAAAACCAAAGACAATAAGAATCCTGGAATACATTGCTTATGTTGGGTCCCTATATTAATAGTGTATTCCTTTATGTTTTTTAGTGTAGCCCCCTTATTGTTATTTTTGTACCTGTGTAGTCCCCATATTGTTATTATTGTTTCCCATAAAACCCCACTATTGTTATTGTTGTGCCCTTACATTAATATTGTTAGGTTGGCTAGGATTATATTGTGACCCCATGGACTCCTATATATAGAAAGGACGTTTTGTCATTTGAATCATCCAATAATTGTTCATTTATGTAATGTAAATGAGTTTTTCCCCTCGAAGTGGCTGATTTCTAAGGCGTTGATCTCTCTTTTCTTCTATCTTTGGAGCTGGTTTCATAACATTTGGTATCAGAGCTTTGGATTCTAGGGTTTCACTACTTCAAACATGCCATCATGGAATTTTCACTATAACTTGTTTTCTACGAAGGTTAAGAAGCTAAAAAAACCCATTTGCGAATAAATATAGATGAAATCCATGTAAAAATATAAGATATCTGTTCACAATATTTTCAGAGATATGATCTGTGGAAGTTAGGGGTTTTGCAGGCTCCCGAATTTCATCTCAAAGAGGTAACCTTAGGAAAATCATCATAACTCTCTCTCTAAAAATCGGATTGGAATTCTGTAAAAAGTGGTCGAAACAAACAGAATTTAGTTTAATTTATATCAATTTCAGAGCCAAAGGAGGAAACAATCAAACATGGCATGTTGTACAAGTTCACTTTACTCAATCGGTCCATAATTAGGTCATTGCAGGAGATTATGCATAACTTTGCCTTGAAGTATCCAAATCATGTCAAACCTATGGCATTGGAAATAAGATTCAGAGGGCTACTAAGGGACCTAAGATAAATTCTTGGGGATCCGAAATTCCAATGATACATCAGTTTAAAAAACGACCTCCCCAAAAGCAACAAAACAATGTGTATTGTTTTTTTCAAATTTCGTAAGTCTTGTTTGAAAAATGAGTTTGAAGTGATTCCAAGGGAATATTGAAGCATAGATATCAGTATTGAGTTCTAAAATGGCCTCTAAAAATAATTCAACACCCATTAAGCCCTCATAAGTCTCCACTATGAATCATGAAGAGGAATAAGTGCAACATGATATATCAAAATTACAAGACCAATTGCACCAAATTTTTCTCTCGCAAAGAGCAACAAAAAATGAATGGAACTTTTGAAGAAAGGTGTGGAAGATAAGATGGATAGTTTGAAAAAAGGCGTGGAAGCTAATATGGATGGTTTTAAGAAATTTGTGGAAGCTAATATGGATGGTTTGAACAATGTCATGGAATCTAAGATGGATGACATGGAAGCTAAGATAGATGAAAAAATGAAAGACAACATGGAAGAAATGAAGACTGATCTAAAATGAGACATGGAAGGTTTGAAGGAAGGTTTAACAAATTTGATACAATAAATGATTCCTAATGGTGAAAAGGTAGTACAAGAAACTCATAATGAGAACAAAATAAATGTTAATCGTGATTTCATAAACTCTAATGTTGGATTGAACACCCACCATATTCCAAAGATCAATATGAGGAAGCTTTATGGCAAGGATCACATAACATGGATGCTACAAATGGAGCAATATTTTGATCTCCATAATGTGCAAAACACACAAAATGTACGCATTGTAGCTTTACATCTAGGAAGAAATAAACTTGTATGGTATCGATGGCTTTTCTCTCATAAAAAAATTGTCACTTGGTCAATTTTTGTGGAGGAAATGATAGCACATTATGACGATACAAAGAGAAACACCTTCTTTAGCCAATCGATAAATCTCAAACAAAAGGGGTCAATGTTGGAGCACATTGAGGACTTCCAAAAATTGAATATAAAGGTAACTGATATTCCATAGGAACACGGGATTGATGTCTTCATAGGGACTTTAAAGGATAACATCCAGCATGAGGTTCACCTTTGGGAACCTAATTCATTGGAGAAGGAATTTAGGTTGGAAAGAAAAATTAAAAGTAAAATTATGGCAACAAGGAATCCTACCACTCACATCTATAAATATGGAAGTGTTGCTACTCCTATACTTCCACAACCTACAGGGTTTACACCACAAAAATTGGAATAAAAAAGAGAAAAATGGCTTTTCTATAGTTATGATAGAAAATACACTAAAGGTCATACATGTGCTGAGAAAAATTATTTTACATAGATTGTGAAGAGGATGAATAAAGTGAACAATAAAATTAAAAAGAAGAGGATATACAATTGTAACCAACCCTAGAGAAAGAAGAAATGAGTCCAACCATATCCTATGATGCATTGGTAGGAATTACCACTCCTCAAACTCTCAAGGTAGAAGGAAATATCAAGAATAAAAATGTAATAGTGTTCATTGATTCACGTAGTACCCATAATTTTAGTGATTATAAGGTAGCCAAGGAATTGAATTGCTTCATATACCTAGCACCAGAGTGTCAAGTGATGGTTGCAAATGGAGGGACTATAAATTTCTCTGTAAAATGAAATAATATCAAGATAACCATGGGGGAATATGTATTGAATATTCAATGCTTTCCATTCCAATGGGAGGTGTTGATGTTGTTCTAGGAGTACAATGGTTACAATCTTTGGGTACAGTAGCTTTTAATTTTCAAGAAATTTTCTTGAAAAAAAATTCAGAAGGAAAGTAAGTTGAATTATGGGGTATCGTAGGGAAGCCAGGAAAGATAATAATTTCTAATTTCATGAAAAATCTTCTGAAGAAATAAAAACGAGGCGTAATTGCACAATTATGCTCACTAGAATTTCCAACATCAAAATCATCTATTTTTCCAAATCTCCAAAAAGTATTGGACAATCATTCCAAGGTGTTTGAAACTCTTAAAGGAATCCCACCTATTCGTGATCCTGATCATCCTATTCACTTGATTCCAGGAAGTGTTCCTCCAAACATCAAGCCTTATGGATATCCTTATTTCCAAAAGAAAGAAATTGAACGTATGATTGTAGAAATGTTAGAGGCTGGTATAAATCAACCTAGTCAAAGTTATTTCTCTACTCCAATAGTAATGGTGCACAAGAAGGATGGATCATGGCACATGTATTCATATTATAGGGAGCTGAATAAGCTCACTATTAAAGATAAATTCCCCATTCCCGTGATTGATGAATTATTGGATGAATTAGATGGAGCAATTTATTTTACAAAGTTGGATCTTCATTCAGGATATCATTAAATTAGAATGAAGACTAAAGATATTTTTAAAACAACATTTCAAACTCATTAGGATGATTATGAATTTTTGGTCATGCCTTTTGGCCTTATCAATGCACCTTCTACATTTTAAGGGTTGATGAATTCCATTTTGAACCCTTCCTTAGGAAATTTTTGTTATTATTTTTTGATGATATACTAATCTACATTATATCTTGGAAGGATCATGTTCAACATGTTGAGAGGGTGCTCAAGCTATTGGAGAAGAAACAATTATATGAAAAAACCTCCAAATGTTTCTTTGGAGTACAAGAGGTGGAAAATCTTGGTCATATTGTATCTCAGGAAGGTGTTAAGGTAGACCCTAACAAAATTAAATCCATTAAGGAATGGACAGTCCCCACAACCATAAAGAAGTTGCAAGGATTTCTCGGGTTAACAGGGTATTTCACAAGTGTGTTAAGAATTATGGGAGAATAACAACACCTCTAACAACGGTATTGAGGAAAGATGCTTTTTCATGGACTCCTGAAGCAACTAAGGCTTTTGAACATCTTAAAGAGAAAATGTGCCTAACACCGGTCTCAGCTATTCCAGAACTCACAAAATCCTTTATTGTGTAATGTGATGCCTCAGGAAATGGAATTGGTGTTTTTTTAATGCAAGAAGGAAGACTCATTACTTTTCAAAGTCGTCCAATCAAAGGAAAATATTTAAAAAAAGCTATTTATGAGAAGAAAATCTTGGCCATACTACATGCTCTAAAGAAATGGAAACCTTACGTAATGGGAAGACACTTCAAGGTAAAACTGATCATGATAGTCTTAAATACTTTTTGGAACAAAGACTACCTTTAGAAGAGCAACAAAAATGGGTCACAAATATGCTCGGTTATGACTTTGAAATCGTCTACAAAAAAGGGAAGCTAAATTTTGTTGCAGATGCACTCTCAAGAAAGGATGAGGAGGTGGAAGAATTTATTTGTGCCATTTCTATTATCCAACCGGATTGGATAACCGAAGCAAGGGAGGAATGGAAGAATGACGAAGAAGTGTGGACACTCATTCAAAATTTGCAGCAAGATCCTAGTACATCTGATACATTTAGTTGGAAAAATGATTCCTTATGGTAAAATGATCGCTTAGATATTTGTAAGAATTCCCAAAAAAAACAAAAGATTCTTTTGGAATTTCACACCTCTCCTATAGGAGGGCACTCAGGATTTTTAAAAACTTACCATAGGGTCAAGAAAAAAAAAATTGGGATGGCCTTATATCTGATATTCAAAATTTTGTGGCAAAATTTTTGGTTTTCCAAAAAAATAGAGTTGATACAATTAAGACCTCGGGTCTGCTACAACATTTACCCATTCCAAGTCAATGTTGGGAGGAGGTTTCATTGGATTTTATCATAGGTTTACCTATGTCCGAAGGAAAGAGTGTCATCATGGTCGTAGTTGATATACTTACCAAGTATGCACACTTTTGTGCATTATCTCATCCATTTAAAGCAAGTACAATTGCTACTGCATTTGTGGAAACAATTCAAAAGCTACATGGAAACCCAAATATTATTGTAAGCAACAAAGATCCTATTTTCACTGGAAATTTTTGGATGGAATTATTTTATTGTTTGGGTACTCAAATAGCCCATAGCTCATCTTATCATCCTCAATCTGATGGGAAAACTAAGATAGTGAACAAATGTTTGGAAGGATATATTCATTATTTTGTATCTAATAAACAAACACAATGGGTCAAGTGGTTACCTCTAGCTTAATGGTGGTATAACACTTCCTTCCACACTGCAGCAAAAATTACCCCATTTATGGCACTTTATGGATATCATCCACCATCCATCACATCATCTTTAAGAGAAAATTCTAAGGTTCAAGCAGTGGAAGATCACATTGAGCATCAAAAACAAGTTCTCCAAATCTTAAAGGATAACCTAAATTTGGCACAAATCGAATGAAACAACAAGCAGATCAACATCGCAGTGAGAGAAGTTTTGATGTAGGAGATTCAATATTTTTATAGCTACAACCATACAAAAAAATTTCCCTCAAGCAAGTTAACAAGGATAATAAATTATTTCCTATTGTGTCCCTATAATACTAGTGTAGTCCCTTATTGTTGTTAGTGTAGACCCCTTATTGCTATTGTTGTACCACTGTAGCCCCCATATTGTTATTATTGTGCCCTTAAATTATTATTATTAGGTCAGCTAGGATTATATTGTGACCCCATGGACTCCTATATATAGAAAGGAGGTTTTTTCATTTGTATCATCCAATAATTGTTCATTTCTGTAATGTAAAGGAGGTTTCCCCCTCGAAGTGGCTTATTTATAAGGCCTTGATCTCTCTTTTATTCTATTTTTGGAGTTGGTTTCATAACATTTCCAAAGTACTATGGTCCTTACAAGGTGTTGTAAAATATTGGTACTATGGCATACAAATTGGAGCTTCTTGCTTCTTCTCGAGTGCACCCAATTTTCCATGTTTCATGCTTAAAGAAGGTTATAGGTGGAAAAATTCTAGTTCAAACAATATTGCCAAAAATTGATGAGGAAGGAAAAATCATATTGGAACCTAAAGTATTCACTGAAACAAGAACTCAACAGCTACAAAATCGATCAATTTCTGAGTATCTCATCAAGTGGAATAACTTACCTACTGAAGATTCCACATGGGAGGATAATAATTTTATACAGAAGCATCCAGAGCTACTCAAGCGTTGAGGAAAACACTATTTTGAAGGAGAGGGGCATGTTAGGTCCCTATATTACTAGTGTAGTCCCTTATTGTTGTTAGTGTAGCCCCCTTAGTGTTATTGTCGTACCCCTATAGTCCCCATATTGTTATTATTGTGCCCCGTAAAGCCCCACTATTGTTATTGTTGTGCCCTCACATTATTATTGTTAGGTTGGCTAGGATTATATTGTGACCCCATGGAATCCTATATATATAAAGGAGGTTTTTTCATTTGAATCATCCAAAAAATTTTCATTTATGTAACGTAAATATATTTCCCCCTCAAAGTGGCTAATTTCTAAGGCGTTGATCTCTCTTTTCTTCTATTTTTGGAGGTGGTTTCATAACAGCTTAAAAACCCATTTTTAAGCATTCGTGTAGTCTTCCTAGCCATTTCCTGTGCAAGCATTATTTTTATCATTGTGGTCTACGCAATTTTGCGCTCTGTCTTCCACTAAAAACAGCGCAAATCTCTTAACATGGGTAAAAGTAAAAAGTGATTTCTAGTAGCCTTGTTGGAGGAATATTTCCCAATTGAAGGCCTCAATCCACTACATACTTGGGCCTCATACCTTGGTTCATGAATAAAACTCCCTCTCTTTGTGGAAACCTAATCCCTCTCTTTATGGATATCATCCCTTAGAAAGAGGATCTCAAACCTCTTCCTCTTGGCCTATAAATACAACACAAACCAAAGGGTAAAGGAGGACTTTGGAATGTAAACTTATGTTGTCAGATTAGGGCTGAAATCTTGTCACCTAACGGGAGGATTTGGGATCATTGGGAAGAGGCTTACATCATCAAGGCTAAGGTTTTATTGCTCCTTATTGTACAATATTAATACAAGCAATTGTTTCTTTCATATTTTCACTTGTTATGATGTTTTTTGCAAAAATCCTTGATCTTTTGCATAATTTATAACTGGATATTGGATTAATGTTATGATACATGATATGTTGCAATTTCCATTCACTCTGTGTTTGACTCTTTATATACATTATGATTTTATTCCTCGCTTTTTTATGTTCATGCAAATCTTCTCTAGAAGTAGTGAGGAAGATATTTTGAAGGCATCATAAGCCTCATCAACAAAAATTTCATAGAGAAGAGATTCTTGCACATTTCATATATCATGTTTTAGTTGTAGATTAAGGAAAGGTAGTATCTACTTGTTTGTTTATTTCTAGACTTGTCTTTGAATATAGGGAGACCACTCTTGTCTGCAAGAGAGATTTGTCTGCCCTAAAAAAGTTTCCTAATTCTCTCAATTTTCTAGATTCGTTCAAGGTTGCAGCATTCCAAGATGTCCATACAGGTTTCAAGTTCAAGGTAGCCGCTCTGTTCATCATATGTATTTTTCTCAGGTATTCAAATCTTTATGTTTTATTTCTAGTTTCAAAATGAGTTCCTCCAAAGGGAAAAGTAAAACGCAAATTGAAAATACTATGCTCCCCCCAATCCCAAATTTAGATGAATTATCGTTGGTAGACCTAGATTTTAAAATTACAGAGACCAAATATGAGTTTGATCTATATGAATTTCATAATTGGGATTTACAGAAGTTTGAATATGAAAGCGATTAATTTAGTTTTTTTGAATCCACGTTGCCTCAATTTGTATTTCCTAAAACTCGCCATTTTTCGAGTTTGTCTCCTGGTGTGAAATTTGATATTTTCCCATTCAGAGAGCAATAGTAGCTAGAAATGGTGAATTCTTGTTCCACATAACCCAAGAGTCTATTCTCCAATCTTTTCATATTAATACTTCAAACTCATTACATACTTTTTCAATTAAATCCTTAATATAGATTTACCAAACACTTAATTTTCAACAAAGAGCCCATATTTTAGAGTCGTTTTTACCAGAATGTTCTGAATTTCCATGTCATAATCCACCTTACTCTTCAATTACATTTCCTGAAATTTCTAGGTAATTAATTTATATGGTTAGTTTTATTTTTTGATATAAAAATTATGAATGGGTTGATTAGGTTATCTTAGGGTTTTTGTTTGTATTTTCATCTAAGAAAAAGCCTTCTGCCTTTTTCAAAATTTCCTAGTTTATTTTAGATACCATTCATGAGAAATTCTTAAGGTTTAACGCAAAAAGAGCCTTCAAGCATCATTCTATGTTAGTGTATTTGTTCTTATATCACCATGCTAAGAGATTTAAAATTCCACTAAAAATTTTGGAATCATGGGGAATACCACAATCAATTATTCATTGGACCTCACTAGTCAGAAAGAATTCAAAAAACTATTCATTTAGTGATTTTGTAGACTAGTTCTTGTATTTATCACTCTTCCTTCTTAACAGTGATCTTGTCCTAAGAATTTCATCTGAAATTAAAATAATTTTACATTTAAGTGAGTAGGAAAAGGTAGGATAGTGGTACATATATCATAATTTTACAGAGATTAGGGTTTATGGTTGTGAATTTCCACCCTAAAAACTACTATTTTTTGTTCCAATGAGGATTTTTTCTTTGGATTTCATCAACTAGAGCATGAATGTAGATGAAATTCATTTTTTGTCAAGAAAAAAAATGGCCCTATTCAAGCTAAAAGCTCAAGTCAGTCCGATCATAGAAAATACCAACGCAACTAATAAAGAGGTGGAAAATTTGTTAATTTGAATGAAATTTAAAATGAATTTTAGCTGGCCCTATGATCCTTTTGGAATAATTTTGAGCTATTAGTCTTTAGCAGAAGTCTTCTCCTTACATTCATTTTTCAAAGCCAGAAATTGAGCAATATGCTAATCAGGAAACTTGGGAAGAAAATAACCTAAAATAAATTGAATAATGTGTATCAAGACAAACATAATTGGAGACACCTCATCCAAAGGAAAAAGAGTTGGAAAGAACAATTTAAATTATTTCTCCTACATTTTTAAACTTTAAATCAACAAAATTCGGAATTTTTAAATGAAGGAAAATCAAAGAAACAGAAGAATAATTTTCTGAAGTTAGAAATACGAAGGTGTAAACTACAATGATGTAGTCAAGCAAGCATGTGTTCACTCTACATCATATGGAAGAAACACCAAGTGTGGCATCTCCTTCTACTTCTTCTAGTGATCAAAGAATTTTTTCCAAATTTAGAGAGATGAAAAGAAAAAATGAATTGCTAACTACTACTACATATTCCTGATTTTGGAAAAAAGAAACCACTACTCAAAATAAATTTCTATTAGCACTAGATCCTAATAGAGGAAATTTTCAATTGGCATTCCTTGAGCCAAAATTTCAAACTCCAAAAACTACAAAAGATTACAAGACTTTCTTATTCTATTTTGATAAAAAATAGATCCACCCAATAGACTCAATTGATTTACATAAACAAATGGGTGAAATTATTTATTCATCATTAACAAGTTATGCTATGGTTGTTTCAAAGTTACATCCTTCTTTGAATAATATGAACTCTCAATTAAAATTGGAAATAATGTCATCATTGGCAAAAGATATGAGAGTAAATTCCTTAGAATATTTGATCAATAAATTGGGTGTGGATCCTAGAGATGTTGATGTTGCACAGGAAAATATTAAAAATAGGAATGTTGATATTAATGTCCAACAAAAGAAATTAAAGTTTCCAACAACATAGCATCCTCAGGCTCAGGAAGAATGAAAATTTGAAAAAGAAAATTAATTTATGTTACATATGATAGTAGAATGGGGCCTAAAAATACAAAATATGGAAGTAGAAATGGAAAAAATTTTAAAAGAGAAGGAGCAGAATGTCAGTGAAGGAGTTCCAAAAATAGAAACAGGATCAATAGGTTAGGATTCCACAAAAAAATTATCAAAAACCATGGTTTATATATCAATAAGAAATGTAGAAATTGAGAAATTAAAAGCATCGTTACAAATGGATGGGCACAATAAGGTTGAAGGCAGAAAATGCATACATTTCTTAAAAAGTAGCTTGATAAATGCATGAATGAATCATTTAGTGAACATACTTTGTCAGAAGCGAAAGATAAGAGATGGTTAGGTATAAATTCTACAATTTTATATTTTTGGCCTTCCATAGAAATCAATTTTTAGCAGGAATAACTATTATAAAAAGTGAAGGGAGCAATTGAATAAATCAAAGAAGAATTGGACAATAAACCTAGAGAAGCGACAAGAAATATTAAAGTTTTAAATTCAAAAACCAAATATGAATTAGAATAAATGGGGATCGAAGATAGAACGCAGGAAGTTCTCGAGGTAAGAAAAGTATTGACTAAGAATAATTTGATGTTGTAGTTGGAGAATAAATGTCAGAATTTAGAAGTTCAGATTAAAAAGTTTCACAAAAAATTATTTGTACTTCAGTAGAAAGAACATCCATCGTTAAGGAATTATCATGTTGAATTGGTTCAACAAGAAGATTAACATAAAAATTTGCATGATATAGCAATAGAAAAATAAAATATTTCTAGTGAAAGGAATTATTATTGGTCAAAATATTCTCCAAGGAATAGCAAATGGTTTGTTTATTTCACATGAAATTCATCGCCTTTTTATCAGTAAACCAACTTTTGAAAAGTATATTGAGCTATATGAGGCATACAGAAAGGTAATTAATTTTTCATGTCTAGATGATGACCAATGGGATAATTTCCTTGAACTTGTCAATTGAACAAGAAGCATATTTTCAGGAAATATTTTAGCAAAGTGAAGAATATTCAGCAACAAAATCAGAGAAATGAATATTTAAAGCCAACATTTTGAAACAACATCCGCGAATAGTGTGTAATTCCAAAAAATCGGTTCGAGGATATTTATTTTGATTCATTTTGAGTAGAATTATCGAAAACATTTTAGATAAAGTTTTATTTTTCATGTAAAAGTTGTAACATATTAGATATTTTTCAAAGACTCTAGAATTAAGAAGGCTTCATACTTTCACAGAACTAAGAGAATTTTTTGTATTTTGGAAATGTTGAAGATAATCAAAGGATTTTGGCTTTAGTTTTTAGCAGCATTTGTGTTCATGTGAGTTATCCTATGTAATCATTTATGTTATTCTTCATATATTTGAAATAACATAGAAGTATTGGGTAAGTCTAGGTTGAGTATTGACCTCCTTAATAGCCCACCACAAATTTATTATCAATACTAAGAATAGTTAATTGAATAATTTGTTTAAATTAGTATCTCTACATCAATTAATTGTTTCCTTTTGTCATCTCTTAAATATATATGTCACCTATAGAAACATTTCTATAGGCCTTTGCTATATTCTATAAGTAAGATATTCAGGAAGGATATTTAGTTATCAAGTGTTTTTCTTCTTTCATATATCAAAAGCATTTAAAGTATTGTATGTTGTCAATATTGGAATCAACACTCTGAGAAATCTTTGAAGTTTTTGTATTATGTATATATAAATGTTTTGATTCATTGAGCATCCATTTCAAACAAAATCCTCATTTATATGCTTTCACATAGTTCTTCGGCCAAGAACTGTCTTCGAAGATACAACACCTCCATCTTGACAAAAAATATATATATACTTTTTATGTTACAAAATGGGTGGAAGCTAATCCTATTACCTTTTCTACTGAAAATTTTGTAGTTACATTTAATTTTGAGAATATTTTCACTTGAATTGGTGTCCTAAGGAAAATTGTGATAGATCAAGGTGCTCAATTTACATCTAAGTTGGTGCAGAAAATTATGGAGAAATATAAGATCAAACATTGCAAATCTACTATGTATCATCCACAAGCCAATGGGAAAGTGGAATCTACCAACAAGGTACTTGAATCTATATTGACCAATGTTGTGCACCTGTATAGAAGAGACTAGGCAGATAGGCTTCCAAAATCACTTTGGGCATACAGAATCACATGGAGAAATAGTATTGGGAATACTCCTTATGAGCTTGAAAATGGGAAGCAAGTTTTCTTCCTATTTAATTCCAAGTGGAGACCTTCAGAACAACAGTAAAGTTTCAGATTAATCTCTCTAAAGCACAAAATAAAACTATGACAAAAGTGAATGAATAGGTGAGAACTGCTAAGATGTCATACAAAGAATAAGCATAATTCAAAAAAAAAAGGACCAGGTGACATGCCAAATTCATCAAATTAAAAAATTTCAAGCGAGGTGATTGGGCTCTTCTCTTTGATTCTAAGTTTAAATATTTTCAAGTAAGGTTTCAAACACATTGGCTTGATCCCTATGAAATAAAAATTGTTTTTGATAATGGAGCAGTTAGAATCAATATTATTGATGAATAAGGAGTCACCTTCCTTGGCAATGGACATAGATTAAAATAATATCATAAGCCTTTGACAAAGGAAGAGTTTGTAGACATCTGCAAGAGAATTCTAATCTAAAGTTGGTAGAAAAGGGATATTTTTCTCCCCTAATACCACAAGAAATGTAATTTTTTTCATTCTATATATATATCTATCTATCTATATATATATATATATATATATATATATATATATATATATATATAATAAAAGCATATACATGAAAATTAGCATTGCTCAAATTTCTATGCAGAAAATCTTAGTTGAAGATCAAGGGATCCTTCGCATCTTATATTTTCAGATTCTCTTTCCTTTTTCCCATTTTATTTTATCCCTTTATTTCTTGGAAATAAAAAATCAATTCAAGTTCAAAAAAATGTTTTTGAAGAATTTTTTCTATTTTAAATATAAAATTTTCAATAGACATCAACATCATCAAGAATTTTCAAACATATAGCACCAACAAGTTGCAAAGAAATAACCAATTTGAAGGCAAAATTGTAGAATTTACAACATTTTATAGCTGATTTCACATTTTGCAGCTATTCTTCCCAATAATTCATTGTGTACTTGAAAGCAAAGGATAAATTAATAAACCAAGGGGTATGCATTATAAGGTGTTTATAGAAACTTGAATCAATTTTCATTAAATGAAAACATAGATTTATGAGCTAATAGATTTATTGAATATTATTGATCTACTTTCTGAAATAATGACATATAATTATGACCTTATTCATACTTAATAACTATATCCCATCACTCATACTACATATTTCATTAAATCACGTTGAAAATATCCCTCATTGCATATGAATAAACCAAGCCCCACAAATTATAATTGTCCTATAAGATCAAATCTATAGAAATGTGGAAAATTGTGAGTTCAAGAGGGAGATTTTTATTACAATTTTCCACTGCATTAAAACCTCCATATTTTTTTAACCCCACCACTTCCAAAATCACCCAATTAATTTCTCATTTACCCATCCAACCCTATCAAAAAGTGCTAGTTCAGAGGTAAGACTTCTCTATCATAATGATGGGTGTAACTATCCAATATGAACCAACTGGAGTGAATTTCATCAACGTCTACCCATGGGTTCAAGATCAGTTAAAAAAGGTGGGATGGCTTAAGTTGTTAGAAAAATTAAATGGGCATGAACCTGAAGTAACTAATGCATTCACTCGTGCTTTTGATGGCATAGAAATTGAGTTTGGAGATATAATGCTTATGATTAACAAGTCTTTTGTAGAAAAGGAAATAGAGATTCCAAGAAGTGGAGAAATATGGTTTAAGAACCAGAAATTAAAAGATGAATAATGGAAAACATTACTTCATAACCCAAGTATGGATGTTTTAGTTTTCAAAAATGGAATTCCAATGTCTATGCTTAAATCCAATTGGAGAATTCCGAAGGAAGATTCGGTGTAATGCTATTTTATCATTCTAAGATTCTAATGCATTTTATCAAGGTCAAAAAGCTTAATTTTCCATACTACATTATGTGGAGTCTCAAAACTATGGAATTCAACATACATAGAAATTCTAGGAATATCTCTCGAGCCCTGTATCATCACAGACTAGTAAAAATTCTTGTAGAGGTACATTTAAAAACTAGTGGTGACAATTCGAAAAATTTCCTCAGCGGAAATCATTTTGCAAAAGTACCTGAAGAATAGGAAGTAAATAATATTAGAATAACTTGGGGTAAGGTTCTTCAAAACCCTAACCCCAAGTATGGAACAAATGAAGTTGAAAGCTTGACATCAAGTGAACCAACAAAGATGGATATTCAAAACAATGAGACTGAAGATGATATTCCACTTAACCAATTTATGTAGCAAGTAAAGAAGAAAGAGAAAGATGTTAGAATAAATAAATAAGGCAAAAAGGAAGAGCAACCAGAGGCACCAAAAGAAAATAGAGGAAAATCATAAATACAAGGAAACAAAAGAAAAAATATCTAGAGAATAATGGAACCTGAACTACAACTAAGAAAGAGCAATAGGATCATTAAAAATTTTATTCTTCAAGCACAGTAGGGGGTTCACAGGGGGGGAAGTATCCCCCCTACACGGGGTCTGAGGTGGCACCCTGGGAAAAAAAAAATGGACCCTATAATAGGTGGGTGGACCTAGATATGGTTTTGTGCATGGGTTTTGCACATGGTTTTGGGCATGATGGTTTTCTTCCCATGGTATTTTGTATATCCAATCAATGGAACTACTATTATGTTCTAATCCAGGGTTAATGGATTGGGTTTTATGAATGATTTAGCATGTATATATATGTATTGTAACATTGAAATGAATATAATGAAACATAAATCTAGTAGTCCCATTTGTGGGATCTAGGGGAAAATATTTGTGTATATTTTTTTTTATGTTCTCTCCATTGTTTGTTTTTCTTTTTTAAGAATTTGTTTATAGGTAATTTTTGTACAGGGTTAAAACCTACATTTAGTATCAGATTTGTTTCTTCTTTAATGGGACGCCTTTTTTGTTGAGGGGTTTTTATCGGGCATGTGGTAGACCCTGTTCTGTGGGAGATCTGCGGGATTGATTCTTGAGGTGAAAGGATATGGCAGGAAGTGGAAAGATAGATATCGATAAATTTAATGGTCAAATTTTTGAGTTCTAGAAGCTCAAGGTGGAGGATTTGTTGGTGGATAAAGATCAGTGGATTGCGATAGATACGGATACTAAAAAAATGGAAATTCCAAGCAGAATATTGAGCGAAGTTGGATTAGAAGTAAAAGAGCACAATACAATTGTGTATCTTAGATTCAGTTTTGTTGAATGTATCAGGGGAAGCTACGATGAAGGATTTGTGGGACAAGTTAGTGAATTTGTACTAATCTAAGTCTCTGTTGAACAAATTTCTCCTACGGAAAAAATTGTATAATATAAGGATGAAGGATGGATACTTAGTGAAAGAGCATATGAATCCCTTTAATATTGTGATAATCCAGTTGCTATCTATTGATAATAAAATTTTAGACAAAGATAATTGCATTAGTTTGTTGTGTTCTCTACCAGATTCGTGTTATAGTCTAGTTGTTCCAATAAGTAGCAATGCAACTACTTTGAATTTTGATGAAATAGTCTCATCCTTGTTGTCAGAGGAGATGAGACAGAAAAATATGGATAAGCAGAATGGATTTTCCTTGTCTGTATGAGGATGGTCCCAGAACAGAAACAAAATAAGTCCTCGAGTGGGAGATCTAAATCTAGAGGGAGATCTAAATATCCAGGAAAACTTGTAAAGGTGTGTTGGAAATGCAGAAAGGAAGGGCACTGCAAAAAGTATTTTATATATAAATCTCTTAAGAAAGGAAATGGATCCAATGATGCTCCTTCTGCAGAGGTGAAAACCACCTCAGATGAAGGTGCATATGTTTACTTGGATTCTTCTTAAAGCACACATGTAGATCATGAGGCATGGTTGATTGACTCATGTGCATCCTTTCACTTCACTTCCTATAGGGAGTGGTTCTATGAGTATGAGAAATATGATGGTGCTGATGTCTTCTTAGGGGATGATAGGAAGGCCAAAAGCTTCTGACATGGAAAATTCAAGATGAAGTTGCAAGGTGGAAGGATTAGAACACTTCATGTTGTTCTGCATATTCCTGCATTGGCATGAAATCTTATTTTTGTAAGAAAGATGTATGATGCAAGTGTAAAACAAATGTTTGAGAAGGATACCTGCAAGATGGTTCAGGGAGAATTGGTATTGATGTGAGGATTTCATATTGTAACTTTGTACAACCTTTTGGGTAGTATTTTTATTGATGGGTGCAATATTTTTTTTGTTCCTGAAAGTGGATTTGAAAACCTTGTGGCCTATGGAGAAAACACCATGCTATGGCATCAAAGGCTTGGAAAAATTGGAGAGAAGGGCCTTCAAATACTTCATGGTAATGGTATGGTAAAATGTATGTCTAATTTCTCTTTCGATTTTGATTCTTGTGAACATTTTGTATATGGGAAACATAATCAGGTTACTTTCCCTTCTAGTGCTAAGAGGGAGAAAGGGATATCAGAGCTTGTGCACAATGATGTGTTTGGACTTGTGTTGGTTCCATCACTGGTTAATTTTATGTAATATGTATCATTTATAGATAAATTCTCAAGGAATAGATGGATATATTTCCTCAAGAAGAAATTTAAATCCTTTGACAGGTTTAATGAATTTAAGGCTCTAGTGGAAAACCAGATAGACTCAAAGAAGATAAGGGTGTTGAGGACAAATAATGGTCTAGCGTTCTGCAAGAAGGAATTTGAAGAGTTCTATAAGAAGCGTGGTATAGCATGGGAGAAGACTAATCCATACACACCTTAGGAAAATGGAGTTACATAAAGAATGAATAGGGCATTGATGTAAAAGGAAAGAAGCATGCTCAGCGGTGTAGGGTTAAGACATGAATTTTGGGCAGAGGTGGTGGAGACTACATGTTACCTAGTTAATAGATTAGCTTCATCAGCATTGGAGGATAAGACTCCACATGAGTTATGGATTGGTAAGAAACCCTATATTTCATATCTGAGGGTATTTAGATGTGATGCATATATACATGTTCCAAAGGAGAAAATAACCAAGTTGGATAGTAAATTTGAAAGGCGCATCTTTATTGGGTATGTTAGCAACCTATAAATATAGGATTCATAATTTTGACTTGACTGATGATAATTGTGTAAATATGTACATACTTTTCTTTCTACAAGTTTTTTTCCCATATTTGTAAAAAAAGAAAATATATATATATATATAGAAAAGCAAAAAGAGGGTAAAAGTCGTAAAAGAAAATTCAAAGGACTTAGAAAAATGATATACCCCAAAAGAAAAAAGATGAATAAAACATGAAAGTGTGCAAGTCTAAATGCCACTACTTTTAATTTTTGCAGATGATTATGGCAGAGTGTCAATAAATGCCATAATCCATAATGAGTTGAACAATTTAATATTGACTTATCATGTTTCAATTTTACTTGTTTTAGATAGAGAATAAAGAGTTTTCAAACAGTTTAATCCTGAAAATTCAGTAGTTAGGTAGAGAATAAAATAATTCAACAGTTTAATCTAGATTCTTGGATGAAATAAGTTTAGAATTAGATATTTTTACTTCTTTCAAAAGAATAAAATGTTGTAAGATTGCTAGCTCAAATGCACCTGATCAAAATAGAAGAAAAAATGTTAGGAGATATGATTGGGTAGGCAGAAGAAGGCGAGAAATCCATTGTAAATATCTTTCACTAGGCTACAATAAATAATTTCCCCTCCCCATAGTTATTTGACATTATATACTATCAGTCAAAGAGGCTCAGGGTATTTCCCTGACTTCTGTTGGGACCAGACCCAAGGCTCAATGACTGACTAGTTGAAAGTGTTAAGTTTCTATATTAATCCCAGAAATCACATCATTTTCCTTTCATGCATTCATTACCATGAAAAATCATAAGTAAAGATCCCATTTTTACTTAATGATGCTCAAAACCTCATTTGATTAACTTCCTACATCTCATGAAACATAAAACCCTCAAAATAGCATTTTATCCTAAGGTTAAGTGATGAAATTATCATTATGAAAACTTGGCTTTAAATCTTCAATTTTCTTGGTTAAAATTGTATGTTTTGAGTATTCACTTTCCCCTAGTCATATTAACACTTAACTTATTTATTAACACCCTATAAAAAGTCCTGGTCCTATTAATATAACTCCTTTTTATTAATTATCCCAAAAAACCCCTTATTATAAGCTTTTTATGTCAAAGTTATTAATCACATCTTTAAATTAAATCTAGAAACTATCCCTTTGACATAAAAACTATCCATAATAAAATATATCGATCCCCTATAGTTTTGGACCTTTAAATAATCTAAAACTATATAATAAAATAAAAAATATGAAAAAAAAAATTCCTACATATCTTGCATGTTTGAAAAAAATATCCCGCTTATTTCATTATATCCTAAGTATTTTATAAAGGATTTAAGTCTTAAAACCTTTGTAAATACTCTTACCATTTTCACGTCCTTGCACAAGCTTTACCCGAGGTTAAATTTTGATCTTACCCCTCTTTCCCATTATATGCACCTTCAAAAAAGTTAAAACCTTGGTTAAAACTTGTATTAACCCGCCCCATACATTTTAAACCTATATATAAACTCCTTTTATATATAAAAAACCCATTATCCAATACATAAACCCGACACCCTCGCATTCATCCATCACCCTTCGATCATCTTTATATTCCTAATCCAACGGTCCACACTAGGCGCGATGAACCAGCCTTATGCCCCACTATTCTCCATCGTGTTAAGCCGTGACCATTGATCATTTCTATTAAATCAACAACCCATCTTAAAGACTGGTCCCACCTTAATTTTCCCCACAACTCCAAAACTAATCCTAACCATTCGCATCATGAAATCAAATCTAATGATGCTGGTCTCATATCGCACGCCGAAAATGATCGATTGAAGTTTGATGAAATTCACGCAATAAAAGTAGTTTCATTAAACCACCCATTGCTATGTGTCAAAATTCTAATCGATCGCGTTCATATTGGCCAAAATAGCTTACCATATAAAAGTAACACGATAACCACCGATGGTTTTCGCATTCAAATCAAAACCACCTCCCGCCATTGACTGTGACCTGCAATAAATGATATGCATATTAATAAAAAAGAAGCTTTAAACCTTATTTTTTCACTGTTTTGCGTATCATTTTCCCCTCGCCTATTGAGAAAATATGCCCAAACTCCGTTTTTTACCTCTTCTATTCAATTTGTCCCCCTGAAGCAGAATTTCACCACAGATATTTTATTTAGGAAAATCATGACGCTTCCCACTGAGCCATAGTGACCAGTTTGAAGATCGATACAACCTGAAACACTTCTCAACCACCACAACACCTCCATAAGGTATTTCTCAGTGTTCCAAAACTTCAAGTTTGCAAATTTAAAATCAAAATTAAACAAATTTGACTGTAGAAACAAAAAATTTCCAATCTGAGAATGCCCAAACCTTGAAAAAACAAGGCAAACCCTGTCAAATTTTCCTCAGAATTTTCCATTTCCATAAAATCTCAGTTTTTAAGCATTTTTCATCCATAAAAAGTTTTAAAAACACACTAAGATCCATTGAATCCATTTTTTAGTCCTCTACATCTATAAAACCTGTGTTTTCTATCCCAAAACCCTTGCCCAGATTTCCAAAATTCTCCTAGATCTGCTCAATTAGCCTCTGTTTTCAAATTAACTAAGCAAACCGTTTAATCTTGCTTATTTTTCACCAAAATGACAAGAAAACAGATAACCCTAAAACTGGAGGTCCAAAAGCCTAAAAATCTGCCTCAGCCAAGCTTCCAAAGCCTGAATCTTCAAAGATTGATAAGCCTACTCCTGCTTTGACAGCTGATTCAACTAAAGTAGTTATACCTCTACAACCACCTGTTACTATTGAAGAAATAAGTTCCCTAATTGATCTAGCTTATAGGATTAATGATGTAGCGTTAGAATTCAATATGCTTGAAGTCCATAACTAGTTTTGTGAGAAATTTGTGAAGAAAATTGAAAATGACATACCTATATGGGATTCAAATTTTCCTAAATATGTGGTCCCAATCACTCATCTAGCTCAAGACCTGATTAGACTATGCCAATTACATTATGTCCCTGACCAGAGATGTACTGTAAACAAAGATATGGAAGTTCTGTTTTCCATAACAACATAATCCATTAATGAGATACTCCAACTGAAACATTATCCATCAGTAGTCTCTTTATCCATTGAAGATTTGACTCAACTATATTTAGATTTGGATTTCCCTAGGAAGTTTATGATTCTTCAAAAATTCATGCCTACTCATGTTGATTTCCCAAAAGTAAATCCACCCTATTCCACCTCTGATTTTCCTGAATCTTCCAAACAAATCATCTCTATGCTTTCCTTCATTCTAGGTTATTCTAATGATGACTTCACTGATGCATAAATTCTAGGTTTCCTTTCTACTTTATCTCCAGGGCAACCTCCTGCAATGATATTTAATTTTTCTAGATTCATTGCTGACAATATGCACTATCAGTTGACCAAGTTGCCTGAAGAAGGAGCGTTTAGATATTCATCATATCTATTTCACCTCTTCCTATTTTTCCAAGAAGAAAAGTTTCCAATTGCATTACAGAAAATGGATGTTGAAGGAAATCCTCTCTCAGTAGTACTTTGGACTTCATTGCTCAGAAAAGATGGAAGCGAATTCAAATATAAGGACTTCACTGATTTGTTTGTCAGACCAGCCATGAATTTATTGTGTAAAGCAGAAAAACCAAGAATCAGTGAGGAAATAAAAAGAATTCTACAGTTATCTGAACACTGTAAAGTAGGTGACTGGTACCTATATGAAAATCATACAAAACTAAGGATATTTGGAGCAAACCTAGCCCCTTATAATCTACCCAAATTTCTTACCATCAGGGTTTTTTCTTTGGAATACTTGAGGCAAGTCCTAAATGCAGATGCTATAAACTTTATGGCTGCCAAGAAAGAAACACAGTTTAAGTTGAAGAATCAGATAGGTCTCTTCATAGTAAACAACAAATATGCCTTAAAATAAATAGTCATGAAATTATCAGAGTTAAAGTTCCAAGAAAGTTTTTATTGGAACTATGATCCACAAGGCATTCTAAGTAACATAAGGATCAAATGTAAATTAACATCATTCATGCATGATTCTAAACCAGAAATTGAGATATTTGAAAATCAAATGGAATGGGTAGAAAATACATTGATTGATATTACTGCCAATACAGAGAAGGAGAGACATGAAGATAATTCACAAGCAATAACAGTCACTAAGCGGATAGAAGCTTCAAAAAAAAGGACTAGGAATGAAGAAGGCTATTCAGCAAAAACCATTGAAGAAAATAAATTCAAGATTATTTACAACAAAAGGGAAAAAATGACTGTTGTTGAGAAAGAAAAGATAATAGAAATAGATGGCACTGATGACCAAGAAGCCAATAATGATCAACAGACTGATGATGAAGCCACTATAATTTTAAATGAGACTCTAGCAGAAATTCTAAAAGAGCAGGTGCTAACACATGAACAGGACAGAGAAATGGTGGAAAAGCAGGTGAATTTAGAAGCTCCCTCCTCTTCCAAAGAAATAGAGGGAACAAACTATGACATTCAGAAAAAATACAAACAGATCAAAGTGAAAAATGAGGAGATTAAAAATGAATTTTATTCCCAATTTCTCAAATAAAATCCAAGGAATAAAGACAGGTTGTTAACAGCTTTTGACTACTCCACAAATAAGATGATCATGTCATTCCTTAAACCAACAGTTGCAGATCCAAAATAAGTTTTAGATTACACCAAAACAGATGTAGAAGTGGATGCAGATACAATACATGAATTGGATCAAATAGAGTTTCATAGAAGCACCACGGAAATGCTTTACTCTAAAGTAGTAACCAAAACTATGAGTACAACTATGCTGAAAAAAAATGTGTCTAACTTGCAAGATCAGATGAGTCTAGAAAAAGCCTCTTTACATGATAAGGACCTAAGGATCAAGTCCTTGGAAGATTTGGTTATACAGACTGGAGTAGATCCTTCAAACATTCAGGTTTCTCAAGCACTCATAAAGAAAAAGAATGAAGACATTGCAGCCTTAGGAAAGCAATTGAAACTTCCACAGAATGAACATCCACAAGCCAAGGAAATCCTACCATAGCAAAAAGAAAAGGATGAGATAATGCAGTTAGTACTGAAAATGACTAATCAAATCAAATATATGGAGAATCAGATATAGACCCTCATAAAAGAAAAATAAGCATTGAAAGAAACAAATATTTCTCCTATTCCTACAATCATTCCAATGGTGAGTACAATTGTTCCTTCTACACTGGCAGAGCACTTGGCACCAAAAATAGTACTGGCAACTGTAGTTTCGGTACAATCTATAGATACATCAGCCACAGAATCATCAACAACACACATACAACAAGCAATAGGTATAGCAGACATAGTTAAATCTATGGAATAAATGTCCCTTAAAAACCATGAGATCAATAGTTTAAAGAAAGCAAATAAAGATCTCGAATCCTCATACAAGAATGCTTTAATCACATCTAAGGGACATGAATAGAGAGCAAAGGCCTTAGAAGAACAAGTGAAGAGTTTACAGAAAGAATTAAACTTTAGTGAACAGGTAGCATACATCAAAAACTACCTATGGAATAATATAATTCAAGCTATTCATTTACAGTGGCCCTCAATACAGATTATCTATGAGCAAAGAGATTTATTGCAAGAAGCATTGGCAGAAATTCAGAAAACTAAAACAGAGCTTGCTGATAAACCTTCACAAGCTATAAGGCTTATTAGATTCTTGAACAACAAGAATAGAGTTGAATTGGAGGCATTAAATATTCATGACAGGACTGAAACAATTCTGCAAATCAGGAAAGTCCTAACCAAAATAAATATCATGAACAACTTAGAAGAAAAATCTGAAGCCATGAGCTTATCAATCAAAAAATTCATGACCAAATACATAATGTTAAGCCAAGCAGGTCTTCCAGATATACACGGTTTCCATGAAAAGTTAATGGTCCAGACTGATTATGACAAAAATATCAGAGCACATGCCAAAGAATAGGTGAATAAAACGTTATCACAAGGTTCTCCAACTGGTAAAGTGGTTTTAAAATATTTTTAAGATTTGTTCTTTTTACAGAATGGGATCAAACATGTGTTTGTTATAAGACCAAACTTTGCAAAATACACTAATGCTGATGAGAGTTACAAGAAGTTGAAAGGTATGAAAATACCCAGTCCAGAGAAATGGCAGGGATTTACTGATTGGATGTAACAGCATGCAAACAGAGCAGAAAAAGTGCAATCAGGTTTTTCATTTTTATAGTTATCAAAAGGTAAATATTGCAGTGAAAGTGTATCAGGTGAATAAGCAGAGTCAAAGAGTATCCGAGAATAAAACAGTCAACTAAATTTTTACTGTTGTAATTCTTCATTTTACAGCATTAGAGTAATAAATGGACAGCGTAAAAGAGTATCAGAAGTGAAGCACAGGTTGAAGAGTGTAATTAGAAAGATTGTCTTCCAAGCTATCTTCTAAAAAGATATTTTTCCAAGTGCCAGCAAGCATCTACAACAAAGAAAAAAATCAATTTTGATAAGATCAATTAGTCCTATTTTTTCTTGATAAGAGGACAGCTTGCAAGTTTGTTTTGCAACTATCCCTCTTTTATGTAATAATATTTATTTTCTCCTAGAGATATTATTACATGTCTCTCAAATATTTTGTAATAATTTTGTATAAATACTTCACTCTTTTTGAAGTATTTGTGGTGGAATAAAAATTTTCAAGACTACTATAGAAATTTTTGTTGAATACATTGGGAGTTTGTGTGAGTTGATTTGTAAAGCAGCAGACTGGAACTAAGTCAAATAGGCATCATAACTCAATATTCTTGTGTTGATCAAATAAGTCAAGTATTTTCATGTTTTCACTATTTATCTTTCTAAAGTTTCATACATACATTTACATGTTTTCTGTCTTAAATGATTGACTAGGAAAGTTTATACAGGATTAGTGTCAAAAGCTCCTTGTTTTTTACTAGCTATTCATTGATATGTTTTCTGCTGATATCCGGACTTAAGAATCCTTAACTTCTCTTAGTCCCTTTTGACCCCTTTCTTTCATATTATTTTCTGTAACTTAAGGATCCTTCATTTCCCTTTTGTTCAGATCTTACCATTTCATCAAAAAGCCTATTTCCAAACCCTTTGAAGGTCATCTACCCTGCCCTTAGTACATTTTCTCTTTTAACCTTATTTCCCAGCTCCGCTTGCCAAGAAAATAACTCCATAGCCCAATGGTCTGGTAGATCCATCTTTGGTTTACCTTGAAGTACCTTTTATTCCAACCAAACATTCAAAACGAACCAATTGTCCATTCATAACTAGCCTAAAATCTTATAACAAAATCAAGCTAAATCTTGAGGAGCGATCCCTCTCCGGAATTTAGGAAGGCTAGATCATGAATTTCAAAAATAGGTTTTTGGTTACCCCTGGTTTTCTTCAACTATAAATCCTCATCCCACAACCTGAGAATTACTAAGGTGATAACAGGGTATAAGGATGGTTTAAAAGGTTATAATCTTTGGAACCCAGAAAAAATGTTGTGTACAACTGAGATGTGGTGTTTAGAGAGATGAAATATGTTATTAAACATGAATTCCTACCAAAGGAACCTGAGAAGATAGATTTCGAGCTAAATGTAATATTCATTTTTTTGGTGTTCCTTATGACAGGGTTAGGATGGACTTCCCGAGTTGGGAGAAGACAAGTCACAGGTACAAGTTGGTATCATTAGTGAGCCCATCGGTTTTTCGGAGAATTTTTTAGGAGTTTCTATGAGGATCGATCACATTCTCTTGGTATATTCCATCATCTGCACAATTTTCCTTTCATTCCGGTGCATTCCAACAACTTTCGGAAAACTGAGTTATTTTTTGGCTTAACTCAATTAATTGCACTCAAGGTGGCATTCAGGGAGGAATACATGATAGAACACCTTAGTGTAATATCTTGTTGGAACCAGAATGAGAATACCTACATGGTGGCATGGTTGGACTTGAGTTTTAGTGACTAGAGGAGACATGGCAATCGATTTACTCTTTCCCGCATTAAAAATAATATTTTAATAAGAGGGAAAAGTGCTCCATGATTAAAATAATAATAAAATATAAGGCTCTAGATCTATAAAAGAAGAGGAGGAGGCCAATGGGGAATATATTATATTTGATATTATTTCTTGTATGTGAGGTTGAGAACCTGGTTCTCTATTCCATTGGTAGCCCTGGGACGGAAACCCTCGGGTGACTGAGAGAGATTGGGAAAGTTCCCAACTCCCCTTGGTGAATTCATCCTGAATTCACATGTGAGATTAGTAGCACCATCTTATTTCAATTCAGAGGCTGGTGCAGTGCCTCATATTATATTAGATTAGTAGCACCATCTAGGAGAGTGTAGCCCCTTCAAGACTATGCAAAGGAAGCCAAGGCTACGCAGTGATTGTGTAGTTAAGTTTGGTGTGGGTACTAGGAGTGAGGAGTGCAGAGGATATTCAATACGAGATTATAAGGGGAGGATAGCCACCACCTACCATGGTTTTTAGCAGCATTCAGAAGGAATTTTCCAGCATATTGCACTAGTGGTTTGATTTCCCCAGTAGAGCAGCATTCTAAGCCCAAGAGGGCCAATTTCTAAGGTCGAGCTGTCAACAAACCCTTCACAGGTTTTTGTGGGTTTGTTGAGGAGAGTCTAGTGTCCAATTCCAGGAATTTTCTAAGCACAGGAGGCATCCCAACTGGTAGTTTGAAGTCAGGCAACAACAACATTTTCTATATTGGGCAGCGCAGTGATTGTGCCACATGGAGCTACTTCCAGCAGGGATTTTTTC
Source organism: Pinus albicaulis (assembly GCA_034641835.2). NCBI lineage: Eukaryota > Viridiplantae > Streptophyta > Pinopsida > Pinales > Pinaceae > Pinus > Pinus albicaulis. The sequence continues at coordinate 485,807,685 of CM076584.1, read as the reverse complement.
TAGAATTCAAGTTGCCCTTCAACCTACCTTGAGTAGGCCTAGGTGCAATATTTTCAGCACCATACTTGTACTCTTTTGCAGCATAATAATAAAATGGATCAGCACTGATTTTGGATCCATATAATGTGTTTAATGGTGTTTTTAGTTTTTTTGCAGTTTCTTGTCTATTTTTCCTTTTATTATTGTTTAATCCCAATTTGGGATATTACACTAAAGGAGGAAGAATAAAACTCTACATTAGAACAAGAATCATAAGAGGAAGATCCAAAAAATACATCTTTCAGAAGATGAGTACGAGAGAAGAGGCAACCAGAAATGTATAGTCCATCTAATTTCTATTCAAATTTTTCCTTATCTATTACTTATAATGATCCCAGAACTATCAGGGAGGCAGTAGATTCAGAGGATGCAAAACTATGGAAAGAGGCATGGCTGATGAAATGGAATATTCAGAAAAAAAATGAGGCTTGGGATCTAGTTCAGTTGTCAGTTGGAAGGAAACCCATTGGAAGCAAATGGGTTTTTAAAAAGAAGATGAATGCAGAAGGAAAGGTGTAGAAATACAAAGCTCAGTTGGTAGCAAAAGGTTATTCCCAGGTGTTGGGAATTGATTTTGGTGATTTTTTTCTCCTATTTCCAAGTTAGATTCTATTAGATTAATTTTGTCTGTTGCTGCTACTTTTTATTTTGAGGTAGAACATGTTAGCACCCCGTAAATTTCAAAGGCTGAAGACAAAAATACAGGGGTAACATCAAACCGCTTTGGAATCCAGGACCTAGCCTTACTAGATTCAGAGAGGGCTCTCTCTATTAGATATAGATTTGTTGATGGGTAATTTTAGGCCATTTATTAGTGCAAAGGGGTTGGTTTGAAAATATGTGGTTGAGACAAAAGAAGAGGGCCATTGGGATATGGAGTCAAACAAGTGCAAACAAATTCAAATGGATGAATAACGGATAGTAGGTGAAACCAGGCAAGCTAGCCATGTCAATGGATCTTTACAGCTTATGAAATGGAAAGGAGGAGGAGATTAAGGTTCAACATAAATGTAGAGTATATAATCTCTAAATTCTTCACTCAAGTCTCAGAGGAAAACATAAAGTATTGTTTTAAACATGAGGATGGTAAATCCTACAAAAAAAATTATATCCGAAGTAAATAAAGAAAGCATTATTTAAAACCAGAGATGACAGATTACAAGAAAAGGAGCACTTCACCACAGATCATAACACAATAATATGGAAAATAGCATAGTCTTTCATTCATCCAAAATAAAATTATTACCACCAGATGAGTCTATTACAATGGTTTTTTCCCTTCTGAGGCCTCTTCCATCCTCGATACTACTAATACGTGTAGTATTTATATAAAACTTAAGTTGGTTAATCTGTCTACTACAGTGATTACATTCAAGCATAAACTATACAAGTGGAAACATGCAGGCAGTGATAAGATGAGCCTGGCCCAAAACAGTGGCTTTAGCATTTCATTATTTATTACAGAATAAGGAAGGAATTTCCTCTTGTGATCACGAAGAGGGTATGATGGAATAAAACTTTGACAAATGGAACCCTGCAGGTAGTGAAAATATAACTTGGACCAAGATGGTGGTTTTAGCAATCTGTTATTAATTATGAACTAATCAGAATCTGGCTTTGTCTGATGCCGAAGAGGCCAGGAAGGCTCTGACCTCTTGGCTCTTCCTCTTTAGAAAAAATTCACTGGATTATCAAATTGATGAAGTGCTGGCATCTTTCATGTATCAGTAGCCATGATGATGTGTTTGTTACCCTTTTTTTTCTTGCAGTTATAACATAATAATCTTTCACAAACGTCTTTGTCCGACTTGACCTTTCATGTCTATCTCCTTGCTACCATGACTTTCAGCCTTTCTCTGCCTTTTTCTCCTTGTCGGGTCCTACCCAAGTCCTTATATCGTGTTAGCTCTTTCTTCATGAAACAACATATAAATACCAAACACCCAGACTTGAAACTCTGTAGGTTTTAGCTTTGAACTTCATCGCATCCATTTCAATATCACACATTGTGAGTTTTAAGATTTATGTTATGAGGAATGGGATTGGTGATGCGATGCAAAGTACATAGGTGATGTGGCTGGAGGGGTGATGGTTTCGATGATGTGGAGTAATGGAGCGGGAATAATAGTGGTGAGTGGAGTATAGTGGAGGGCAGTTATGGTGGGCCAACCACATTGCAAATTGCAATCGGGACCAGATAAATTTGTAACATGGTTAAGAAAACAAATTTTTGATGCGACAAGATATTTTCAATGTGATGCAATAAGGGAAAAGTTAATATTTGTGCAATGTGATAAATATCGTACATCAATGATCGCAATATTTAAAAGTTAGTGAAAATGCGATAAGTTATTTTTTGCGATGTGTGATGGGTTATTTTTTGCGATGTGCGATGATTTTTAATAGTCAGGTGAGTGGTATTGCTTATTGTTGAGTTCGGACCACCCCCCCCCCCCCCCCAGTGATAAGGTTTGGATCATGAAGGGAGGCCGAAAGGTTGTGAGAGCCGTCAGATGTCGAAGGATGAGAGAAGGACTATTGGACAATTAAGGTGGGTCCAACCGCATCGCAAATCACAATCGGGACCTGATAAGTTTGCAATATTATCTAAACAAATAAAGTTGTGATGCGATGCGTGGAAAGGGTGACGTGGACTGGTGGGGTCGGGATTTATAAAATAAGGCGTCAGGGATGATATAAAGGATATGGCTTAGAGAGATGAAATGAAAAGGAAATAATGTGGAGTAATATATATAATTTTTACAACTTAGGATAAGAGTTAAATAACCTAGGATATATTAACATCCTAACCAACATATAACCCTTTGAATAACCTTTTCCTTTGGTAACTTCTTCATCGCACTTAATCAACAATAATTTCCTCTTTCAACTGAACTGAAAGGCATATTGATTCCTTTGATGTTCTAGACAGACATTATTTCCCTTCTTTTCCTGAAAATAAATGATAGCCATGGAATATTATTTTCAGTATGAAAGACCTGAGAAAATAATCAGTCACCTTGTGATACTGTGAAATACAGGAGTCTAACAGAACATATGGATGTGAAGACAACATTTATTCATGGGGATTTGGAAGAAGATATCTACATGAAGCAATCTTAAGGATTTGCGGTGAAGGGTAAGAGAGAACTGATATGCAGGTTAAAAAAGTCTTTGTATGGTTTAAAACAGTCACCAAGGATGTGGTATTAGAATTTTGATACATATATATAGGGACCTAACTTCACCATAATAAAATGGGATCATTGGGTGTATTTTAAATTAACTGGTGATCGTGTTATTTATTTGGTCCTGTATATGGATGATATGTTTCTAACTGTAAATGACAAAGAAACTATCTGTGATTTTAAGACCAAATTATCCTCTAAATTCGACATGAAGGATATTGGTGCTGCAAACTATATTTTGGGAATGGAAATTAAATGATATCGGGAAAAGAGGAAGGTTTGGTTAAACTAGAGCAAGTTTTTTGAGACAATATTGTAGAGGTTTAATAAATAGGATAGTAAACTGGTGAACATTCCTATTCATGTAGGTGTAAATTTATCTACTTAACAGTGTCCCAAGACATAATAAGAGGAAGCATACATGTCATGTGTTCCATATGCAAGTGCAGTCGGTAGCCTGATGTATGCAATGGTATGTGTTATACCATACATTGCACATGTAGTTGGAGTATTGAGCAGGTTTCTGTCAGAACTAGGGAAGGAGCGTTGGACAACATTGAAGCGGGTTTTTAGGTATTTGCATGGCACTAGTGATTACGATTTGTGATACCAAGGAATACTAGGATTGGATAGAGTTTTGGACATCCATGGCTTTGTTGATGCAAATTGGGTTGGAGATATAGATCAAAGAAGACTTACAAGTGGGAATTGTTTTAACCTATTTGGAGGAGTAGTCAGTTGAATGAGAAAAATACAGTATGTATTGGCTCTTTCAACTACATATATCGAATACATGATATCCACACATGCAATAAAGAAAGCATTTTGGTTGCAGAGGTTGTGTTCAAGTATGGGGTTGGTACAGTGAGCTATAAAGATAGACTGTGACATCAAAAGTGAAATTTTCTTGGCAAAGAACCCTACTTATCATTCAAAGGAAAAGCACATTGATGTTCAGTATCACTTTGTAAGGGATATGGTTCAGGACAAAAAGGTGTTGTTGGTAAATTTGGACACTTTGAAGAATGTTGCAAATGCATTGACGAAGTATGTGAGCACTGAGAAATTTTCATAGTGTATAGAAACAATGGTTATTGCAAAGTTGGACCAATGACTATGCTTTCCTGTGACCCCCTGTGTGGAAAAGGAAATAACAAGGAGAATGTTGGGTGTGTGTTATATTCTTTCCACGATTATCCACATGTGCAGGGGGGCATTAGCTACCCTTTTTCGTTGCACCAAACACAATAAAGGGGCCACAGGGGGTGAGGTAGTCCCCCTTGTCTGGGGATTTGTAGGGGGGTGGTATCCCCCCTACACTGGGTCTGGGGCAGTGCCCTAGAAAAAAAATTTGGACCCCAAAATAGGTGGGTGGACCTACCTACAGTTTTGTGCATGGGTTTTGCACATGTTTTTGGGCATGATGGTTATCTACCCATGTTATTTTGTAGATACAGTCAAGGGAACTACGGTTATGTTCTAATCCAGGGTTACTGGATTGGGGTTTATGAATGCTTCGGCATATATATATATATATATATATATATATATATATATATATATATATATATATATATATATATATATATATTGTTATATTGAAAAGAATATAATGGAAAATAAATCTAGTAGTCTCGGTTTTGGGATTTGGGGGAAAATATCTATGTATGTTTGTTTTCTGTTCTTGCCATTGTTTTTTTTTTTTTTTTTAAGAATTTTTTTGTAGGTAATTTCTGTACAGGGTTAAAACCGACAGTCTTTGGTTCATGATAGGCTGAGCACTCGACAGTAAAAAAAAAACTCCAAAAATATTTATTTTGGGATTAGTATCATATTTATATTGGATGTTATGATTATTTATGTTTATGAATATGCACGTTAGTAATATATGAACGCTTTTGCATTTGAATTCTCATTCAATTCATCAATCACTGCTTTGCAGAATAAGTTTCATTCTCAAGTTTTGTAGAATAGCTCTGCTTTCAAGTTGATAAAATAGATTTTGTTTTCGAGTCCCTTAGAATAGAATTAATCTAGTTTTATATATCAGACTTAGAATATAATCATTTCAAAAACATTTTAGAATAAATTTCCTCTTCAATTCAGCTAGATTAATTAAATTTCCTTTCATTGTTAAATAGATATATTTTCATTCCTTGTTCAAATAGAATATATTTTGATTAATGTTCAATATAATAGATTTCAATTCCATGAGAAATAGCATAGTTTATTTTTAAGTTTATTTACATTGAAGTGGCCTTTTAAACAAAACATGTGTGTGCTCAATAATATCTATTCATAAATAGGTTTGATTTTCAATTAGATTTATTTTCCTAGATTAAAAGTAGATTTATAGAATGTATAGTACATGTACACTTCACAAGGTCAAAAACCTGGGTCGATAATGTAATCAAGTAATTTAATCGATAATTAAATCACCCAACACTTTGCATTTTACAAACACACACAATGGTTCAAATGGTTTCCCTCGACACAACGGGGTACAATACCTCCTTCCATACTTTATAATAAAAAATCACCATTTATGGTACTTTATGGATATCATCCTCCATCCATCACATCACCCTTGAAAGGGAATATAAAGGCTCAAGGAGTAAAGAACCACATATGGCACTAAGAAGATCTCAAACTATTTTAGGACAACTTGGCTAGAGCACAAAATAGGATGAAACAACAAGCATATCAACATTGTAGTGAAAGAGAATGAAGTAAGGGATTGGGTATTTTTTATATTACAAGCGAAACCAATAAATAGATTCCCCTTAACAAAAAAATAAGAAAAAAAAATTAGCACCAAGGTATTATGGCCCCTATAAGGTGTTGTAGAGGATTGGAAGTATGTCTTACAAATTGGAATTTCCTCCATCTTCACATGTACAACCAATCTTCCATGTTTCCTGCTTAAATAAGGTAATTGGTGAATACCTTAGTCCAAACTATTTTAGGAGAAATTAATGAAGAAGGGAAAATCATACTAGAACGAGAAAAAAGGATTAAAGAACTAAGAAATCAAGCAATTATTCAGTGCCTCATCAAATGGAAGAACCTACCATTGGAAGAGGCAACATGGGAAGATGATTTCTTCATGCAAGAACACCCACAAATAGTTAAGTGTTGTCGAAAACACTTATTTGAAGGGTTGGGGCATGTTAAGCCCCATATAAGCATCATTTTGATGTTAAAAATCTTTATTAAGTCATGGATATGGAGTGATTGCTTTTCTACTGTTATGTTTTTATATAGGCTAGAACCTTTCATTGTCCCATTTTGTTGTAATTTTACCCTTTATCTCCTATATATATACTAAGGAGACCTAGTATTAGAATCATCAAATCTTGTCTTGTACTTTATAATCATTGTAAAATTAGGTCCCCCACTCAAAGTGGAATATAATTATTGGTTCTTATAATTTTTAAGGCACAAATTGAATCATAACATCATTCCAACTCAAAGGCCTAATTGGCATAGAACACATTATACTATTCATAGTTAGAGACCTAACATAGTGGTTTTTACTCAATATAAATATCACATTTTATTTACCATTACTTGTCCATTGGCTGTGTTGTGTGCAATAAATTATAAGAATATAGGGTCAATAAATTCCTTGCAACCAAGAGAAGAAGATAGATCCTTGTACAAGGAAAATTACAGAGGTCTAGTTTCCACCAAAAGATGGAGCATTATATACAAGGAGAAGAATAAAACTTAGATTTGACTTTCATAAAGGATACATGTCGTTGTAGTGAGTGGGATATAATTCCCTTTCTTATAGATCAATGTCCAAGTTTAATTTTGGCCTCCCTCACCTTAACCTATAAAATGGAGGAGAGTTTCTTTATTACATTACCCCTTTAGATAGATTAACCTAGAGTCTTAGTGCTTATAAGATACAAAATGGTAATACCTAGGGTTTGTGAGATTCAAACTCTAGAGAAGACATGTAGCTTTTGGGATGTGCATGCTAGAGGAGTCTTGGTATCTTTGACATTATTGGTTGGTGTGATGCTATCTATGTGAAGGATCTTGCAAGAACATGTATAAGCCCTTGCAACAAGGATAGTACTTGTGATATGCACCTCCTAGGGTTACCTATTTTTTTAGATGCAAGAAAAGAGTGTGAATTTTGTGTGATGTAAATATGTATGGTTGGAAAGCTGGTGTGATGACAGTTGTTTTTGAGTTCTTTATAGAGGCTTGTGTATATTGGGGATATGTCTTGCTTGGCGTTATTATTAATTGTTAGGCTTTGTAGTGATTGTGGATGCCTTAGATAGGGTTTCAAAAGCTTTAGAGAATATTTTTCTTGAGATGAGATGAAAGTAACTTTTGTATCAACTTGGGATGAGCTAAAGTATTATACTTTATATATATTATAATGATAATAAAAAGTATAACCATTTTATGCCTAAATTTTGTACTTGAAATTTTTATTTTTCAAATGTGGCTTACTCATGTTTATTAGTGAAATTCAAGGTTAACTTTTTATGTTGATTTAATGAATAGTGATGTTGAATACTATGTTGATTTAGAATGCTTAAGATGAACTTTCAAATATAAATTTTTTATTTTTATTTTTTTGTATTGTTATTTTTTATTGTTCTAAGCCACAGGGATTTGAATTTTGAATCACATGTTTTACATATTACTTCATAACAAGGCGACCACCAATTGAGCTACAACCCATGGGTCAAATGTAATGTATTGTTGCTATAATTCTACTATAACTAAAAAATAATTTCCATATATGTGTATTAAGATAGATCTTGACTTAAAAGATATTGTAATGATATATGTTTGAAGTATGTTAATGATGTATATTTGCTTGGACTTACCTAAAAAAATTAGTGAACAATTTTAAGTATCTACAAGCAACTACAAAATATTTGCGTTCAACCCTAAGGTTGAATTTTATATGTGATAGATTCATGATCTCATTGAATGGAGGTAATTTTTCTAAATTTAGTAGAGTGCATTTTTTTTTTGAATTGTTTGAATTTATTAGATTTTTTTGCATTAAATGGCATTAGATTAAGAAAACCATTGTACTATGTAAGAACAAGTAACCATTAGTGATACAAAATGGGATATCATGTAATAATAAACCCATTTCCCTATAAAAACAAGGAACCATTAGTCATACAAAATGGGACAACATAAAGGTCCACAACAAACAAAATTTTAAAAGGAATTGTTATAATTAGTGGTAATTTGTTATCACACCAAATGGGACAATATAAATGTCTATTAGTAAAAAACAGGTCTAATCTTTTACAAACAAACATTCAAAAGTTTCAAAATTTCTAACATTCTATTATATTTTACAAACAAACATTCAAAAGTGTCAAAATTTATAACATTCACTATATTGATCATCATTCACTACGCAAGCTAGTTACAAGTCTCATTTATTTATCACTTGCAAGAAATGTTGTACTTGAGTCACTTGCAATGTTTCTTTTATTATATCAATTTTTTCAACATCTCCATCTTCCATCTACAAACACGGAAATAAAGTGTAACAAGTATATTGATATTTATAATGTAATATATGTACTTATAAAAAATAATAAACTTGTCACTATGGTAAATGTACACCCATACAAATTCTTTTGAAATAAAATCTATTACATTTTGTCAACATATTTTAATATATGTTTAATAACCTTGTTACTTATTTAACAACTTAAAAAGTAAGTTATGCTCTCACTAATATAATCTCTATAATACTTATTTCAAACAACATATGTAATAATTAATAAATTTAAACATTATCAATATGCATTCAATGACACATTATGAATATCACCACTATATTTAAACAAATTAGTAGTCAATGACAAATTATCCAAATTTATATCAATATTTTAAAAATATGTATATTTAATATATCAATATAAAATAATTTACAGTAAATAACTTTTTTAAAATTTAATTTACAATAAATAAATAAACCTTCTTTAATATTAAGAAAATAAAATATACAATCACTAATAAGTAAAATGCTTTCAACCATCCACATCTATACCATTAAATGCCTTTCTAGTTAACACATCAATTTAAAATAATTTTAAAAATAAATAAATAAACTTTTCTTAACACCTAACAAAACAAAATATCTAACCACTTATAATTTTAAATGATAAATTAAAATACTATAACAAATAATTAAAATATGGTTAGCTTTCCACATCTTCGTCTTATCATTAAAGCTTTCTTATTTAATGCATCAACCTAAAATAATTTAATAAATAAATAAATGAAAATCTCAACACCTAACCACATAAAATATCTAACCACTTATGAATTTAAAGTCTCAACAATGGACAAATTATCCACATCTTTATCATTAAATGTTTTTTATCGAAATAAGTCAAAGGCATGGTTTTAGCGTTGAGGTCGTTATTGTATATAAATCATTATTGTATATATTCATACATATTTATTATTGGGTTGGCCAAAAAAAACATTCTCACATACCTAAATTCTCATCGATTAACATATATTTATTGGGCTGGTAAGGAACATTCTAAATGTATATCTACTAAAAATATGGTAGATATACTTTCCCCTTAGAAATAAATGTGTAACCTTCACGTGAACAGTCCATTAAAGCGTAATGAATTAAGAGAACCCCTAATAAGAAAACGAGGCCAATAGAAAGACCTTGATTCACCTATAATAAGAAAACGAGGCCAATAGAAAGACCTTGATTCACCTATAATAAGAAAACGAGGCCAATAGAAAGACCATGACTTTGGGTTAGCTAAAATAGAAGATTTAGCATATTTGTGCATCATGTATTCGTGGTTGGATCACTGAACTTTTAAATCGATAATTAAATTACTCAACCTCAACACTACAAGAATTCATACCACTGGTTATTATATTATACATATCATTGATACATATAAATAATTTAAATACATAAGAGATGTAGTCATTTCACTATCTATTTGCATGGCCATCTTGTATAATGAGAATTCCTTTTATGTAAGCATGCATTTTTTAATAATGAGAATTCCCTTTAGGTAAGGAAAAAGAAATTAAAACATAGAATGTGTTGTAATTTATTTTTATGAATACAATATATAAGTGGAATATTTTTTAAAATATATATATATATATAATGGTTATAAAAAAACCATTTATCTCTATAGTAAATGTCACCCTCATTACCACTTAAGAATAGGTATCCATAGTCAATGTCCCCCTCAAATTATTGCATGATGAACTCATGAAGGTTAGGGGTATAATCCAACTTATAAGCACAACTTTATAGAAAATTCCTTGAAGGATACACAAAAGCAACTCTCAACAACAATGCATAGAACTTTCCAACTTGCACACTAGAAACAAGGAAGTGTAACAACTCTAAGAATCCACAAAGATGATGTTACAATAAATAGTTGGAAAGTTTATTTGGCTACAAACTAGACAATATTTTTTTCCATTCTTCATGTTGAATAGGAACCCATATCTTTCTAGTCTATACACTAATTAGGACACCATTACAATATAGTTTCCTTAATATTTTATCTCTACATATCATTTTTATTCATTCATGAAAGTAGGAAACCAAAATAGAAATAATCCCAATCCATCTTAGATCGCTCTATCTTCAAACAAGGGTGATCATGCTAACATTAAGTAATGAGCCATGATGAAATGCATGCATAACATTCTTTCAATGATACTAGAACACATGTTCTTGTGCAACTCTAAAAAATACTAAAATAATATAAAATAAGGAGAAAGGATGAATGATGAAGAGAAATGAACGGAGGTGTTACATCATGTCAAAAGGTTATATTTATATCAAAATTTGGTGGGTGTGCATGAAAGAGTTAGACATAATATTCTCTCAAGGAAAATATATAATCAAATCAATTAAAAACCTGCCAGGGATGTTGTTTAGATAGGAAAAATGTGTCTATATTCACCCTCCCCTTTATTGTTTCCACTTGCCAAATCATATGCCCTTCTCCTTTGTTTGATCTTATTATTTACTTGTTGTTTTTATATTGATATGGATTTGGCTTGTGTCATTGTAATCTTGTATATAAACTTATGAAAAGAAAATTTGTATAAATAATTAATGATTATTAATGTTCCTTGATCTATTCCCAACTAGAAAGTCGCATGTCTACATAAATTGCCATATATATAAAATATTTACAAGCTAAGGTACCCTTGATTCGGAATCTATGGAAATCATCATTAGGTACCCTTAACTTGGCACCCATGCAATTAAATATATATGACATACATACCTATTGAACTATTATCAAATAATGTGATCAAAAAGAGGTAGTAGCTCATCTTCTTGAAATAACACTAAAATCAGTGCAAACCTCAAAAGTAGAACAAAATTAGGATTTCCCCCCTATATGGAATCCCCCCCCCCCCCACCCCTACTCATCACTTCATCTAAAATGTATTTTTCCTATTGGCCATGACCTATGTGTATGCTATATATTAGTGAAAGGCCTCCTTCTTATCAAAGATGCATAAACAGTTAGTCCAAATCTATCTATATTGTCCACCTCAATTTTAACCAAATTAATCATGTGCTTGGAATCATGAGCACAATTTTTTTAAAGTTGATGAACATTAAAAAAAAAAAACATTTTATGCTTTGATAATGGTATGAAATTCAAATATATATGTAGCATTCCCTACTCTTTTGAGCATCTCACAAGGTCCCCAGTATCTAGGATTAGTTTGGCACAATTCCTTGATTTTAGTGAACTACTATTAAGTTTCATACTAAAAAAAATACATGATTCCCACTTTTAACTCCATGTGTTTCTTTCTCAAATTAATATGATTTTTATACCTCTATTGGTTTTCTTTAAAATGCCACTTGATTATGGTGACTTGTTCTTCGATTTATTTTAAAAATTTGACCCGAGCATGGTCAAGTCCCTTTTAACTAGGTTGTTGCATCTTCATGCAATTCCTAAAATGGATTCATCCCCAATGATCCACACACACACACACACACACACACATATATATATACTCCACTACATGTAAGAAAATTTCCCACTTGGCAACTTGTTCATCACATACATTCACAACATCTCCTGAGTGACTTTGTTAACCCTTTTACTTTTTCCATATATTTTTTCATAATAATTCGTATTGAAGTTTATATATATATATATATATATATATATATATATATATATATATATATATATATATATATATATATATATTCACGTACCGATGAAATTTTCTCACTTGGAAACTTGTTCATCACTTACATTCACAACATCTCCTCAATGACTTTGTTAACCCTTTTAGTTTTTCCATCTATTTATGGATAATAACTTGTATAGAATTTAATTTGTGTAACCAATACTTAGAATAAATATTTCAAGAAATTCAAGTTGAAATTTTATCTTTATATAACAAAATTTCCTTGATGAAACCATACAATCTAACCACTTCTTTCATAAACATATTTGTTATATTGTTGTCCTTCTAAGTATATTTCAGTGTATTAAAGTGTTTTTCCCTAGCTAATTTATCTATCACCATGATGGGGGGATGTTTTTTCATCATCATAACTATATCCCTTTTCTATTTTGGGATTATTTAATATCGTAAAATTCTTATTATTTGGAAACCCTCTACCTAACCTTAAAATTTGATATTCCAAGGATTTTGACACATCATTCTCCATTTATTTTTTCATACCTAGACATAAATGTTATTTCTTCATCATAACCAATATTCTAAGATCTTGTATGCCTTGCATATGGAACATCATGTAACTCTACTAAGATAAGCTTCCACAACCCTGTGGAGTTATATAGATGCATGTAACATTTATTCATTAGAAGTCTTTAATACTTTCTGTATGTTTCCACTTTTACTTGTTTATCCTTATCCACTTAAAACTTGTATTCATTTGTCACAAAAAATTTAGATATCATTTTTCTCACATTTTATTGGCAACTATTAATTATAGCTAGAAGCCTTTTTCTATTAAGTGCACATGTAACTTTATTCTATTTCTCTTTAATATTCATGATCTCAAAATCATACTTAAAATATCCGACCATCCCTTGTATCTAGTATTTAGATGTCATTAATGAAGAAAAATCAAAATATAATTATATATCCTTAACTCAAATTTCCTACGAATGGGATAGTGCCTCCTTGTTTAAATTTATCTAAGATATAAGTTTAACTCATGATCTCTATGTTTTCAAGACTCATGGCATACAACATGTTTCTATATATTTATTTATATAATACACTCTTTACACTTGTATGTGAACACAATAAGACCTTCATCTAGATCCATTACCTTCAATATGAATGCATTGGTAAGAAGTTTCTTTAAAATTTGAAATTTTTTCATACCTTACTATCCACTAGAACTTCTTACCCTTTCTTTGAAGTGATGTAATCAAATAGGAAATCACAGAGTAGTCTTTAATGAATATACTACAACATCTAATAACATCCATGAAATACATCACATATGAAATGTTTTTTTAGGCCAGGACATACTATATTGGCCTTAATATTCTCTAAATACATTGATATTACCACTTTAGATATTTTACAACCCAAATAGTGAACTTCTTGCTAGTAAATCTCACTTTTTCTTAATTTAGCATACATTTTGTACTTTACAAACACCTGTAAAACCACATAAATAATGTTATACATACTTTTAATTTCATATGAAATCTATCAAAATACCATATAAAAATACAAGAACAAACCTATTTTTGTTCAGCACATAGTTCATCAAGAACACAAACATAGTTGTTGCATTAGTTAATATAAACAAGAGCACTATGAACCCATGCCACCATGTCATAATTGTAACACATTTGGAATGAAATATTTCTTCACTTTAATCCAAAATTATCAATATCTAGAGTTCAATAAAATATTATATAATACTTTTTCTCCTCCCATTTTATCAAACAAGTCAATAGTTCTAGTAAATGGTACTTATTCACAATCGTGTTGTTTCTCAATTGCTTGTACAGTGTACAATCTAAAATTTTCATCATTTCTCTTGAAAAAATTAACTTATGTCACTACAAGGAAATGAATTTTTTTTTTGAGGTTTTTAGTATAATATAGGATTGGAAAAATTATTCAAAAAACCTCGACAAAAACTCCTGAAAATAAAGTGGAGGTTTTTGCATAGGTTTCAGTAGTCGTTTATTATAACTAAAAAAAATTGGTGAATAAAAGTTTTTTAATCAATGTGCCATAGAGAATGGCACATTAGTGCAAACCCATGCATCATATATAATATAGATCACTAGTGTAGTGCATCTCCTTCTCCACTATTGGAATAGTAACAATTATGAAAATAGTAGCAATATCATTAAACATAACCGTGTGCCAATGTTGTAATAAGGAGAATTGGTGCAATTTATAGGAATAAGCATTATTAACTAATTTAAAACACATGGAAACACATTAAATACATTAATTCCATTATTTTCTACATTGCACAAAGCCTTTCATACATAAAAGGAGCATTGGTGTGTATATGAATGTCATGCATATTGTTGCATGACAAAATCTTGTGCAAATGCATACCAATGATGAAAATGAACTTGAACATATTAGTGGGCATTAATAAACATCATTATGAAAACACATTGATGTATTTCAATGCTAGAATTCCCTACACTCTATTTAATATTTTTTCTAGTAGACAAGTTCAACATCTTGTTTCTTGGTTTTTTTAATAAAAATTAAAAATAAAAATAATAAAATCAAATAATTTTTATAATAATATTGATTTTTAAATTTAATTGATTTCTTTGGATATAAAATTATGATAATGTATTTTATCATTTACGAAAATGCATTGTATAATTACACCAGTTTTCCTTGTAATGGTGTAAATTATATAGATATGTGATTGGAAACATATCATTTTACAACATAGATGCTAGTTTTTAGTTTCTGCAAAATCGTTTTCACACTTGTTAAGAGAAAACTTCATATGATGTGGAGGACATTTTGATCTCTTAATTCATCTTGTGTTTTTTTTATTTCAAGAGTTAATATTGGGTGATGACCTTACATTGGGATGAATTTCAAGGGAGCTAATCTCATGGAGGTTACTGGGACCCTTGGCACATGTGAATATCTATCTTAGAGGAGAGTTCCTAATACTTGGAGGTACTTGAGTAGGAGATTTATTTACCTTTGGGATTTGTTGGAACAGGGTCTCCTACAAAGTTGCAAATCTGGTCCATTTTGTATATTTTTATTATATTTAGTCTAACGCAGGGGTTTTGGGGTGGGTCAAAGCCCCTAATGCATTGTAAGTGGGTCAAGGGTAGACCAAGAGTCCGCAACCGCGGTTTGCAGATCATTGGATGCGTAGGCTAAAGTAGTATAAGTACCTTTTTTGAATTGTAGGAAGGCAATGAACTAAGATTGGTGTGAACCGTGAATTAGTAGATTTGTTTTGGGTTTTGGGGGAAAGGACTCATGTTGGCTATGTGCGCAGAGATCCTCAATCCTACTATGTGCCATAGGGGCTTCACTAAATGAACCTCTAATCTATCACGTGAGTTCGTGGCATATTAAACAATACCCTTAATTTGACTAAATATTGGAAAATTCCCCTAAAAATCACATTATTTAACCCCCTACCAATACGAGCCGAATACACTTTCCCAATTTTAAAAACCCCTTCTTCCACTAGATATTGTAGATATGCATTTTTTCATTAACATCTTTTAGACCCCTTTATATTTTTTCATTAAATTTGAGCTCCATTTTTTATACCTACCAATATAAAAACCGTTTACCCCCTATATATCCCCTAATATATTATGCCATTTTTTCCTCAATAAATATCCCCCAATATGAACCCACGTGGTATGGTATTGCCCCTTAGTGAATACCCTGTGTTGTGTGCGGACCCTGCTGTTGTGTGCGCAGGTTGGGTTTTGGGTATTGTAAAAGGATCTGAAGGATTAATGAAAGCAGAATGTTGTTGGAATATCTGAATCTGTTAATGTGACTCTATGATATGTGTTATGTTATGCATGATTCTATGTTGAGCTTCGAAAGTAACTATGTTAATTTATTATGATGCGTTGACAATTGATCTGAATCTGTCTGTTATACTTTATGCAAGGATAGATGCGATAGTTGATTTATTGTCCTACGTCTGTTGTTTATTGTGATTATAAGTGGTATTGCGCACATGGATGTGAAGGGACCAATAGATATGGGTTCTGTAATATGCGATCTAATATTTGTGAAGTCGAATGCAGCTCTGCCTGACTTACCTACCCTCTCCCAAGGTGCGGAAACCTGGTTCCAACACCCTCCCATACTGCTTGGGGTGAGACTTTGGCCTGCACAAGCAAGTCACTGCCGAAAGGGCCAGTAGTATAGGGGTTTGTTGGTAGACCTTAACCTCGAAACCTAGCTCAAGACCCCTTGAGCCAACAAATGGTTCCGTTGTCTGGACCGGGAGCATTTTGAGAGAGGGATCGGGTAATGCCAAGGCTGTATTGGAAACCTGAAAGAAAATAAATTGATGAATGGTTCGAACAAAAAGTCCAGGAATTCGCAGTAAAATAAAACCACAATAAGAAGTTGACCACCGAAGAGTGCAAAAATAAGTATATTTTCATGAAGATCTACGAGATCTTCTTTGTAACCATTGTAATTGAGCTCTAGGAGTGGATCGTAAGGTTGGTCGAATTCCAGAAGTGTTGGAAGGATGAGTGGGTCACATAGTGGACCCCAGAGTTGATCCAATAGTTAGAAGATATTGATAACACCATCACTTGCACGGTGGACCACTAGGTGGATAGTGTGCTAGGAGGGTTCAATGCAAAATTTTCCATCAATCAGTTCGTCTCCTACTCTGAAGCATAGCAAAGTTTCTTCAAAGGATTCTGGGGTAAGTTTCTAAAGACCTTACCATTGCTAATTAAGATATTACCGTGCGAAAAAAAGTATCCTGTGTAGCCACACTGAATGAATGACCTTTAATCTGGACAGGAGTATGACACAAAGTGGAAAATACTATCGAACCAATCAAGAAGGAGATAGATTTGTCTACAGTCCAGTAAGAGAAGTAGCTGCGCAGAGTCCTCCAACCACACCACTTTCGAACCGTCATAGGGGTAATAATTCACCTCTGCCGCCGCCACCAGAAGACGACATGGCTGTGCACATTAAGTTGCCTACCTTTAAGGCTGTGGGAGATGAAGACATAGATCAGTTCTGGTTTGTCGCAGAGTGGGTATGGACTGCGCAGAACGTAGATAGTGATGCTGTGAAGAAGGCATAGTTGTCCCTTGCCTTCGAAGGAAGAGCTTTGGACTAGTACATGGGATACATTGGACAACATGCAAACTCAACCATTGAAGAGATCAAGAACACCTTGAAAAAACAGTTCAAGAAGCCTAAGTCCTATTCTCAAATAGTGGTTGATCTAAAGGATTTCAAGCAAGGGCCCTCTGAGTCCGTGTGGGAGGCCGATCAGCGACTGAAGAAGGTGATCAGAGAAGGAGGATTTCAGTACGATGACAGGCAACAAACGGAATGTTTCATTGCTATGTTGCTACCTCACCTGCACGTACCTATGGGTCACCAAACCTTCGAATCACCGAGAAAATCCCTGGAGGTCATTATGAAGTTAGAAGCTGCACCTAGAGATGATACTCAGCTGGGCATCCAGGGTATCCAAGGACAACTGGAAGCGATGCACATGGAGATCCAGGATCTGCAAAAGGAGCACAGAGCAGAGGCTAGCCCTGAAAGATGGTGCATACGATGCAAGACGAATGGTCACACTAAGGATAACTTCCCTCTATTAGCAGACTATATGCAAGCTGGGGGACCTAGTCTGTTGCGCCCTAGGGAAGTTGCAGGATCAAGTGAGTTGGCGGTATGGTGCGATGATTGTCGCGTTGCAGGGTTGCACGACACAAACCACTATCCCCGCGTTGCTGCGTACATCCCATAAGTAAAGCAGCAGTGGTGCAGGTTCTGCAGGTCGGTAGGACATGACAAACAGAATTGCCGGACGTATGATTTGATGATCGATTGAGGGAACCTCTATAGGGTACAGCTGGATCCGTCCTCACCAAGATCCCTCTCGAGCGCAGGGGGTTGCCCAGCAAGGGGCAGGGGAGGCGGAAGAGGTGGAAGCGCAGGTTAGGGACGAGGGCAACTAATTTTTTATAACTATGGAGAAGTCGGATAGTTTTTCAGGGACTATCCAAACCCTACGAGGCAGTCCTGCTAGTATTGCAATCAAATGGACCATGCAATTGAAGATTGTCCAATCTTGATAGCAAAGATGCAGGAGAAGTAGCCAACACCTATGCAGAATGTGTAGAGGGTTAAGGCTAAGCTGTGGGAAAAAGATCCAAGTATAAATGTCGTAACACACAGTGGGATGACTACCGGGGGGGCTGGGGAGGAAACTACAACTGAGCCTCTGATTCGACAAGCAGTTATCAAACAGGAAGGTTTGGATCTAAAAAAGGATAAAGAAACATTTGTCACAGCTCGCAAATACTTTGCTGAGGCAGATGCATCTACTTCGCAGCCACCTGAAGACCTCAAGGTAGATGAGGATGTCAAACCCTTTTTATAGGCATGTATGAAGCTGATGCACAACCCAAAGGTTGTGGAAAATATTTAGGCATTAATAGATAGCTGCGCAACATGACCTAGACTCCCTTCGGGAGTCAAAGACGTACACAAACTCTATAGATATAAGAAACGCACTGGTAGGGAGATGCGATTGACTGCACAGATTGGTGATTACAAGATGGATCAAGTTATTTTAGACCTAGGGTCAGATGCGAATGTATTACCTAAACAAACTTGGCAACAAATGGGGGAACCTAAGTTGGAATGGTCCACTATCCAGCTGTGTATGGCCAGTAAACAAAATATCATACCCTTGGGAAGACTATCGAAGATTGTGGTGGATATTGCAGGGGTCAAGGTCCGGGTAGATTTTGAAGTGATTCAGATTGTAGAAGATGCGGACCCCTACCCGGTGCTCCTAGGCTTGGATTGGGCCATCGATATGGGGGGCATCATTAACCTAAATAAGAGAAGCATAGTATTCGAAAATAATGGTACAAGGGTAATAGTACCATTAGATCCTGTGGAAGGCGAATGGTACACAGAACCAGTGCGCAACGAAGAAGGTGTGGATCACATCTATAATTTGACTGTGGGGGATGAAGATTGGATCAACCCCATGGCGGAGGGAGCACTCTGCTGGGAAAAGGACATTGAATGTTTCTCCAACTTCGATGGGGAGATCGAGAATTGGAAAAACTGGTTACATGATGTCTCTGCGTTGCGATGTCTTCGAATCAAAAATAACTTCCAATGCATCTCCTCAGAGGTAAGAGATCTACCTTATTTCGATGGTTCTGGTAATGTTAGGGAATTTTTGCGAGCTTTTGAAGCCAAGGTTCCCAAAGAATGAAGGCTATGGGCCTATAAGCTAGCCATGCGTGGATCACCTGCGTGATGGGAGTGTCGAAATATGATGATCCTACGATTTGAGGCCCTAACCAACGTGCAAATAAAAACGTTCCTTGGACCCGAAGATCCACGCGAATATATGTTTGCTTGGATAGAACAGTGGTGCGACAGAACTGCCCAAGAGTGGTTTCATCTACTTATTCACACCCTGGGACCACTTCCCACTGCATGGTACTTAGTTTTGGAGCTCCATTAGTGCACCTGCCATTGGGAGACTTTTAAGGATGAATTTTTTGGAACATTTGGGTTAACAGGCTGGACAGAGGTGCTTGATGCAGCTCTGCAGGACATTGACATTGTAGCATGGGGTGAATCTCACCTGTGTGTCAACCTAAAATGCCAACTTGGGAACTGCGGGTACCAAGCATGATCCAATACTGCAGCCTAGCCCCAAAATAAGGTAAGAATGATCCACGAGAGATTTCTGACTCAAAATTAAATGAGGTGTGCACGGTTACCGGACCACTCGGGCTGCGAACGGGTAGCATTGAGACGCACCCCATGTTGGCTAAAATTGGGGGTGTGAATATCATATATCCAGCAACTCCCACAACAAGGGGATAGTTGCGTTCACTTCTCAGCCGCAAAATTTATTACAGAAAGTTCGTTCAGAGGTATGCAGTGATCACAACACCTCTAAAAGACTTGCTTACGAAAGCGGCCCGGTTTTGTTGGGATGACACATGTCAGGAAAACATATCTTTGGTTTTGAAGTACTTAGGGATTAAGCCTGTGTTGGGGGACGATGCGCAGGAGGCGCGGGTGTTTAACCCAAGCATAGCAGGTATGCCAAGCGCATAGGAGGTGTGAAAACTAGCCGTTGGCACAATAACATCTGGTAAACATCAAAAGTTACTGTTAAAAGGAGGAGGTCGCTGGTATTTAATGGGGCGAATTTTGAGGATTTTTTACCATTTACCTGATGTTAAGTTCTAGGTCAAGTTTACCCTATCGTTGGATGCCTGTAGGCACTATAAAATGGATCGGAGTAGCCATACAGGTACAGGTGGAGGCCCCACCACCACAGTGACTCAGGACGAGTCACAAGATTGTGTTGTGGGACTGTTGGAACAGGGTCTCCTACAAAGCTGTGAATCTGGTCCATTTTGTATATTTTTTATTATATTTAGTCTAACACAAGGTTTTTGGGGTGGTTCAAATCCCCTAATGCATTGTAAGTGGGTCAAGGGTAGACCAAGAGTCCGCAAACCACAGTTTGCAGATCATTGGATGTGCAGGCTAAAGTAGTATAAGTAGTTGAACCTTTTTTGATTTGTATGGAGGCAATGAACTAAGATTGGTGTGAATCGTGAATTAGTAGATCTATTTTTGGTTTTTGGGGAAAGGATTCCTGCTAGTTGTGTGCGCAGAGATCCTCAGTCCTACTGTGTGCGGACCCTACTTCTGTGTGTGCAGGTTGGGTTTTAGGTATTGTAAAAGGATATGAAGGATTAATGAAATCGGAAGGTTGTTGGAATATTTGAATCTGTTAATGTGACTCTATGATATATGTTATGTTATGCATGATTGTAACATCCCAAAATCGGGAAAATCTACACTATTGGGAATATCTTAAGATATTCCAAATGTCGAGCAACAACAATATGTAAACACACCAATGGAATAGCAGTGATAAATTAACACATAGAATGCCAGAAGATCCAAATATCCATCATATTATGTCATAGCAGCATAATATATACAAATCCTTGAGGAATCAATCACTCAAGCTAGGAAATACTAGCCTCAAGAAGCATGTACATGGAAATATGAAAAATACTGCTACAAGAAGGAAGCCCAAGGCTATGACTGCGCAGTCTATGAAGAATAAATTCTGAAAAATGATGTAAATACATAGATATATCAATATACAACTCATACAACATGGGGAGCAAAGATAAATACTCCCAAAGGAAATTTCTAGACAATCCTGGAAGGATTGGCTGAAATATGCAAAACTGCCAAAATGTCAGAGTTGCAGGGTAGTAGCTGCAACTCAAAAACTGGAAATGGATGAAGATAGCTGAATATGCTACATATGATACATGAATCTCATCCAAAGGATCATTCAGGTGAAAGGTTGATCCAATCACTGATGATCTCACCCTCCAAACTAGGAATGCAAACCCCCACTGCAAATGTACTCAGAAATAACACAATCAAGGAGATGGACTGCACTGTAGGAGATGGGAAGTGATTGGCCTGATGCCAAAGATGTGTAATCAGCTCCTGAATCTTCCTCACTAACATCCTAGAGGAATATAAGCTCCCTACTCTGAAAGATGAGCCAAGGAAATGGTGTTGTGGAACCCTCCACTACAACACCCTGCAACACAACGTTTCCTGCTACAGGAATAACAATGTAGCTGAAGGAGGTGGCTTGGCCTTGAGCCTAAAATTTGGAGAATGAAGTACAATCCCTCAAGAGGCCTCTCAATAAGGGAGAAGGATTCCTAAACAGGAAATCCCTTGTGCTAAGCAGCACAACAATCTCAGTTAAACAACTGAAGACAACAAATAGTCATGCAGACCAAATTCTACATTCAATAACATATCCATCTATGGCTACCTTGTCCTTCCTTTATACAAATGAAAGCCTTCTTGCCTTGCCCCCCACACATTAGGGTTTCCTCCACCAAATGATCTGTCCCTCATTCACATTGTGTTTTCTTTCAAAGTGATCCACTCCCTCTATGGCAGCGCTATTGACTTGGTCAAACTTGACCTTGTCCTCATGCATTTTCCCCTTTTCACACTTGAGGGTTCAAAATAGAGCTACTCTGATGATTCCTTTCACACTATGATGGATTTTATTCCTACTCATGGGCCTCCTTACCCATTTATTCTCTTCCTAGCTGATATAAGAAAAATTAATGTTCCAATTAGCTCTATGCTAAATTTGGGAACATTACAATGATTCTATGTTGAGCTCCGAAAGTAATTGTGTTAATTTCTTATGTTGTGTTGACAATTGATATGAATCTGTCTATTACAATTTATGCAAGGATAGCTATGATAGTTGCTTTATTTTCATGTATATGTTGTTTACTCTGATTATAAGTGGTATTGTGCACGTGGATGTGAAGGGACCAATAGATCTGGGTTTTGTAATATGCGATCTAATATTTGTGAAGTTGAACGCAGCTATGCCTGACTTACCTGCCCTCTCCCAGGGTGCGGAAACCTGGTTCCAGCACCCTCCCATACTACTTCGGGTGAGACTTTGGCCTGCGCAAGTAGGTCACTTCCGAAAGGGCCAGTAGTATAGGGGTTTGTTGGCAGACCTTAACCTCCGAACCTGGGTCAGGACCCCACGAGCCAACATGATTTGTGCTTGAATATGGCGCACCTTTTCTAGAGCTAGTCAGCACATTTTGTATGAGACGCATGAACATGTTCCAAAGCATAGGTTCACTTTTATTTAGAGTAGTATCAAATATGTGTAGGATGGGTCCTTAGCACATGGAGGAAGTAACCACCTATGCACATAGTTTAAGGATCATTAGGCACATGGAAGTTGGGTGTTGAGGACCACCTAAAACACATGTGGAGGATGAATTCTTGGCATGAGCACACCTTGCTTTAAGGGTGCACCTACCTAGAGGGGGAGAAGTGTTGTAATTGCTACAACACCCTCTAATTTTTTTCCTATATTCAAATTTTAGAGCCTTCTAATGATCATGTGACCTGTCATTTCGAGTCATTAAGGTTGTTCCATGGTTTTTATTCAAAATTTCTAAGTGTTTAAGTTCCTTTCCAAAGAATCATGAAGTGTCATATTTTGTTACAAACAACTCTGCCATACCTCCTAAAGGTAGTTCGAGTGCCCTTTATGGCATTTTTTTTATCTTATCTATCACAATAACATGTTTTGTACACACTCTAATGACCTAGCACACTTTCTCATTGTAGTTGACACTTGTGTCGCAAAGACTTGTTAAAATAGGAAACTAAGGTCAAATTCCACTTTGGACAACTCATTTGATGGAGATGATAATTCAATTGAATTCCTCTTTTCGAGAGGACCAAGATTTACTAAAATATCACTCAAGTCGTATAAGGGAATGTGTACTTATGAAGAAAATCCCACATATGCATATTTGGATAGTTCGTCCACTTTTCTTTAGGGTCAACATTATCAAATAGACACATTTGGGCATATAATTGAAAAATACACTTTCCCTTATCTGATTTGAGTGATATTTAGGTCGATTTTGGTCCTCTTGAAAAGAGGAATTCAATTAAATCATCATATCCATCAAATGAGTTGTCCAAAGTGGAATTTTACTCCCCCTCAACTAGGGAAAATTCCAATTTCATTATTTCATGTGTATCCTATCATCAGATCATATCCAATCTCAATTATCTCATCATCATGTATTATAATTGTTCATCTTGATTCATCTCTTGCTTATTATTTCTTATTTATTTATTTTCCCTGCTCAGATGTTGATCATTCTCAAATCTAAAAGAAGAAGAATTTTGATATCAGAGGGGAGATCAATAGACCACCCTTTATCCATCAGGGAGCCACTGCTACCACCCAGAATATCTGCTAGCAGGGAGTCCTATGCTACCAGCCAGGAAACACCAACGGGGACCAAATCTATAACCCACATCAACATTGCAGAGCCTAGCTCAATCTGGACCATCATCAGGGATCACATATCAATCTGAAACCACATCATGGAGCTCATTCTCAACCCGGAATCTCATGGGGGAAATAAACACTAAACATATATGACCCCATATCGAGCAATAAGTGACATAGGGGAGCACATATTAACCCATCCTACTTCTTATCGATCTTCCCAGTGATGACACTCAATTTTCATGTGGTAGAACACCTCCATCATAATCCAAGCTTGGGCTAGATACCTGCCTTACCATAAGGTAAGGATCACATACCCCAAGCCTCCTCAACCCGTTGGCTAGATGAGGAGGTACAATCCTAACAAGCCTGACTTGTGGGTATGATGCCAACTGACGTATACTTTGCAAAGACCAAGATAAGGGAGAAACATCTCCAACCCTATGGTTAACAAATATGTTTGATACCCTATTGTCTAGAGATCCCTCAACCCCAAGAACCCTCCATCTCAATTCCACACCCTAGGATCTCAAACAGGGGGGAAGAGTTGGATCATTGTCCTCGATCAATGATGCTTTTTGTATATCAGCAACATATCGTTTTTCTCATATCTGGTGTTAGGTCCCTGTAATTTGTCAGATTGGTAACTTGTAAGACCAAATAAAGAAGCGTAATATCAAACCAACTTTGGAGTCCTAGGATCTAGCCTTCCTGGACTCAAAGAGGGCTCTCTCTATATTTTTTTTAGTGAATAATATGTCTTTATGCTTTTGTTTTTTTATCTTAGGCTAGTTATGAAGTTCTAAGGACTTGTTTGTTTTGATTGATTATATTGATAGGTTGATAGATCAGTGGTGTGCTTAATTGAGGGAGTGTTTCAGCTGAATAGATAGACCATGAGAAAAATCAATCCATTGGGCTATGGAGTCATAAAAGGATTTAATATTTCATCAATAGTTCATCAACTCAGCAAGAGTTTTCATAGCGCAAGCTAACTATATCAAGTGGATTTATTAGATTAGATGGCATATGAAATGACAATAAGTTGGGAAAATAGTAAAACTAAAGGGAAATTAAGAATCCTTTAACATATACTAGAACAAGAAGAGTCTTCAAGACCACTATGCTTAAGAAAGAACCAAAGGACAGGGCACACCATAAAATTCTTTGGCCTAGCTTTATCAAGTAAACTTTAAGACAACAATCCAAGAAACCCTAGAGAGTAGGGAACTCCTAAATTCTTTAGCTATTCACTTTCAGAGAAAGAAAAAATTTAAGATAACATTTCAGTAATGATTAAAGAGCAAGGAACTCTTAAATTCTTCCATCAGACTTCAAAGACCTTCAAAGTGACTATTCAATATGGGCCAAAGGATGGGGCAAACCATAAAATTATTTAGCCTAAACCTTAGTAAGTAAACTTCAAAGAAAGGCCTTAAAAACAATGTTTCAAGCTACACCAAAGGATAGGGCATACCATAGACTTATTTGGCTTGACTCCATTAAATCATTTTCAAGAAAACAAGCTAAGTGGAACCAGAGAGAAATTAAGAATTCTCCAATTAGACCTTGCAGAGGAAAAAATTAAAATAAAGAATGCAGACAGAAATAGGGTGTCATGATAGCATATCCTACTCTAAATTTTTTGTTATTTTATCAGAGAAATAATGAACATAATGGAAAACAGAAGGAAAAAGAAAAAATTGACAAAGAAGGAAAACTTCACCATTAACATAGCTCAAGAATCCCGCGAACATTCTTGTATCACTGATGATTAAAAAAATTACATTAATCCATGTACAAGAGATCTCTGCAACTCAAAGCTTTCTCAAATCCAACCTAGCAATCCATCAACTACCTCAGCAACTAATCAGTCCAACAACTACTCAACCAACCAACAATAATGATGAAACATACATGCATTATTTATCTCTAAAATGAGGTGGTTAACCCTAGCTAGGGTTTCATATGTCATTTATTACATATTTAATGTATTTTAACCTTTGAGACCATGCAAGGCCCAAGGAAAAATATCTAAGTCTCATTCATTGCAATAATAACTCCTAACATAACTTCTAAGCTAATTTTGGAAAAATTTTGACTTTAAGGCTTCTCAATATATTTCGCAATAACTACTGGTAAGGGCGCAGCTCCAAGGTACAGGGGCACAACGCCAATGCAAATGCGCAGCGCCAAGGCAGGAAAAATGGCCTGTCTTGCAGCCAACGTTTGGAGGCCTTCTCGGTGTCAAAATGAGCTCCATGATGGCTCATTCGAAAGTTCTCTGAGTATATTTTCCAAATCTACCTCTAGGTTCCAAAATGGTGTCCATTTACTTTTTCAAAAACCACTTCTCCCAATACTGCTAAACGCGCAGTGCTAGTGCCAAAAAGAGGGCAGAAAGGTGATTGTTTGGTAGTTTTTGGCCTTTTTGAGGGAAGAGTTTTGCTCCAAATGTTCTAAAAAATTCTTAGGTTGATGTACTAATTACTAGGAACATGAGAATTCTGAAATTTTTCCATTTAGATGGCCCAAAAAATAGCATAGTGCCAGTGGTGTTGTGCGTTTGGCCAATGTTCTGCAAGTCAAACTGTCAAAAATCAAAATGTGCACCAAGTGTGCCAAAATGTACCAAAATTGTGAATTTTCTTGCTAATTTAGAGGTTAGAGGCATGGTGAGATGCCTCAATAATAATTTTTATCTTCATCTTCTCCTTTTTCTTGGCTAGGGTTTCCTTTAATTTGTTCTTCAACTACCTAATCTTGGCATCTTTCTCTTGGATGATCAGTCTTGAGTTGTCATGGTCATCTAGGTCATCCAAGTCCACCAAGTCAAACTCTCTCTCTTGCTTATGATGGAGTTATTCTTGAGCATTTTTTCCTCACCAACAATGCCATTGTCTTCTTCCTCTGACATCTTCAAATTCGGATATGGAAAGCCTAGGGTGGAAGTGAAATGAAATTAGGGGAAAGGAATGAAATGACTAGCTTGGTAGATGAAGGGAATGAGTGTGAGTGAAGGAAATAAGTGAAAAGGAATGTGTGAAGGGACAAAATATATGAATGTAAACCCTAAATCAATGTAATTACCTTGTTTTTTTACTGATATTTCTTTTAGGAGGATGGAACAAGGTCAAAACCAATGATCACAAGCTTGTATTAGGGTTTTCCTTTAGGGTTTCATTTCTATCCAATAAAAAATCACCAAATGACTTAAACATAGGGATTATGCCATTTAATTACCACTTAAGAGTTCTTGGAGGACTTTAGCAAGATTTTGGAGAATATTTGATGTGATTTGAGTTGATAGAACAGTCACCAACCCTCCCTGGCTAAACGCGCAGCACTAGTGGTAAGTACGCAACGCCTCTGCAAGGGCATAATGCCAAGTTACAAGCATGCAGAACCTTCAGAAAACATGTTGAAAAATTCTATCAAGGGCGCAGTGCCACTGGGAAGGTGCGTAGCACCAGTGCAAACGCACAGCGCCAAGTAGGCAGCATCCTCTAAACACGTATCGCCATTCCTGCACCTTTTTGCATACAAATTTTGGAGGCCTTCCCGATGTTAAAATTGGACCCAAGATAGCTACTTGGAAATATTATCCTATCTACTTTCCAAATATACCTTTGGTTTTCTATTTTGAGTTCATTTTCCTTGTCAAAAGTTGATTTTCCCCAAGACTGATAAAAAAAGTGCAGAAATGCAGAGTGCTGGTGCAGGAAAGTTTTGGAGGCCTTCCTCAACTCCAAATTGAGCTCATGATAGCTCATTGGAAATATATCTCTGTATAGTTATCATTTGACTCATCAAGAAATTCATTTGGACACTCCAGCTATGAGAAAGCTTGATTTTCCCAACGTCACTCAAGAAGTGCAACAAACCTCTTGTAGCACCTATAAATTTGAAATTTCTCCCAAACCATGAAACCTGTGTAAAAACTGAAGGAAATTTCTCTTCCTTGCCCTATGAGGGACAAAAAAATCTCTCACATTTGTTAATTTCATCTCTGTTTTGTCAGAAACATAGTTTGAAGAAAAACTGGCCCTATGTGTGGCAAATGATTTGTCCCTTGGAATGACTTCTTGGAAAATGATGGAGGCATGATGTTTATGAGTTGGTACGGCTTCATTATTGCTGATATGACCTACCATATGGATCCTCTTCTCCTATGCCTCTTTTTCATAGCAAACCCTAGCTCAGTGGGAGAGGAAATTAGGGTTTAGTGCTTGTGAACAATAATGACTTGGGCACCCTTGGAACAAGACAAATCCCCTTGAAATTTGATCAATTGCTGAAGTAAGCACTTTTTTTATTTGAAATTTGATGTGTTGGCATGTGGAACTCTGATTTGGCTTTGAAAAACCCACTTTTTAATGTTTTGAAGTCTTCTTCCTTTTCTCACTGATACTCTGTGACACTTTTTGCTTTGCAGGTTGTTGAAGTCATGGAGCTGGCTTTTATTTTACTCACTGAGGCTTGACATAATGGATTTTACAGCTTGGTGATCATAATCAATCCTTCTCATATGTGTTCTGACCTCATCGGAATGAAAGTATGACCTTGAAAAATGAAAAACCCTAATGACCTAATGGGACTACTTTTTGACCTATTGTTGAATGAAATTTTGACTTAAAATACTTTCAAGTGAAAAGAGTATTTCTAAAAGTGATATTATGCTCAAGGGGGCATGGGAATGAGTCAGAAACAAGAAATATTAGAGGGAGGATGGGGAAATGAGTTTTTAGGTAGGAAATAAGGATGAAAATGAGAGGTATAAGCCCATGATGAGTCTTTTAAGAGCAACAGGGTGACTTTGAGATGGAAAACTAACAGATAGGGAAAAAAATTTATGAAGATAATGAAGGCAGTGAAATTTCTAAAACTCAATATATTCAAGGAATATTTTTTTCAGAAAACTATAACCATTCTATAGTCATCCAAAGATAGTGAAAAATATTGATGACTAACATTTGGTAATCATCGTGTCTCAATAGAATCATATTCATCCTCCCTCTCATGGAGGTATCAAACACAAGCCTAAGTTTGTCTCATACAGTAGCATTATCTCAATATGTGAAGATGTATCAATCCCAACTATATACCGGATTCTTTTCCAACCGGTTCCCACTCTTTGTTATTGTTGTATATCTGTATCATATCTAGAACCTACTCAAACATCTCTCCAAATATCTTATTCATCCTTCCTCATAGCTAGCCATGATAGCACCATCGTACTCAACCTTGGTCGTGTTTAAATATACAGACTTATCATCCAAAACATCATGGTATATCTCACACTAAGGTAGCACCCAAATTTTCTTATCTCATCAAAAATGATCCCAAATAACATCAGTACATCCATGCAGTCACATATCACAGGAAGAATGTCTTAGACCAAAAATTGATCATCCCATGCAAATATCCTAAAGGGTTCTTAGAGGAAACTCAATGTGTATGAAGCAGATCAATCATGAATTCACTAAGGTTCTATGCAAAACATATATGTATATACAAATTGGTGTCTACATAGAACATCAATGCTTCAATAAATTATCGATTTCCAAGTCAGGTCAATAATGTCTCTTTCTAACATTTTGAAATTCAATCGCATGGAGGATGAGTTGTGGGTGTGACTGAGATTCTTTGGTCGCATGGAGGACGATTTGTGTGTGCAATTGAGATTATTTAGTCGCATGGATGATCCAGCCAATGATAAAATATGGTCAAGTTCTTCTTGTGTCATGCCTACGACTGAGGCCTAAAACCATAAAACAAAGATGCGAGCTTCGAACCCTACAATTTCATCTTCGAGTGAACCCATTCCTCCACAGACATGACTCAGACCTATGCGAGCCAAAACCAATAAAGAGAAATAAAAAATTTTCTCATGATGATTTCCAAATGAGGTGGAGGTCACTTGTATTTATAGCCTTCCAAGGGTGTCCACTTTTCTTTAGGCCTGACTTGATCAAATATACACATGTGGGCTTAAAATTCAAAAAGAACACTTCCCCATTTCCGATTTTAGTGATCTTTAGGTCGATTTTGGTTCTCACGAAAAGAGGAATTAAATGCAATCATCATATCCATAAAATGATCTATCCAAAGTTGAATTTATCGCATTTGAATATTTTAACACTCCCTCTTAACTAGTGAGAATTCCACTTTCATTATGCCATATGTATACTTTCATCAGATCATATCTAATATCAAGTATATCATCATCATGTATCATCATTTTTCATCTCGATTCATCTCTTGCTTATTCCTGCTTATCTCTTGATTTTCCTTTCTCATATGCTAAATGTTCTCAAATCTAAATGATCTGATCATGGGTCGAGTACTATTCTAACCATCGTGTACAGTATGAAGATCTTGTAATTGACTATGGCTTATACAAGTTTAAATGAGCATGTTAGTCCATCGATTATAGTTCATAAACACATAAACTTAAATAAATGAACTTAACATATCAAGAAGCACAAAGAGAGAGACAACCAATTGGTAATGAATTTCACCCCTCCATCTCTCTAGGGCTACATCTCTGGATATTCTTCAATTGGAATGCAGATCTTCTATATTCCTTCTTCAAATTAAGATTTCTTACATTCAAGCTCTATGTTTGAGCATTAGCCAAGCACCATAGCTCTCAATGGCTAAGTATTATCTCATTTCTTCTCCCCCTTCTCATGGCTCACATAAGGAATACATATGGTTTTCCCTCACCCACTCTCTAACAAAGAGCATTAATTACAAGACCCACAAATGTGGGGCCTAATTACAAGGAAGGAAAAACAATATCCTTGAAAGTAGGACCTCCAACAAACTCAGACTCATAATTGGGAAAAGTCTCAAAACTATCTAAAGACTCTTCAACCATGCCCTTGATTCTCTCAACCTAAATTTGAGAAAAATAGAGAATTGGTGTGAGGTGGCTTCTCACATAAAAAAAAAAAATTCCCTAATTACATTAAATGAATAATATGTGAGACAAATGTTTTCTCACAAATATTAATCATTTATATCAAAAATGTATGAGTTTAATGAAGGCTCATAAAATGCATAATTAAATGCACGAGCATAATTTCACCCACTTAAACACTTTGTCACCAACTTCAAATCAACATGGCGCAAAGCTCTTTTCATGTGCGAAGGTCCTTTAGAATCACACCTCCCCACAAAGAAACTTTTGGTCTCCAAAAGTATCAACTTCAATCCATCATCAACTGTATGCAAATGTCTCTGAAAGGAACATTCCCACATGACTCCTTCACCTAACGTACTTTGGAATCGAAAAGCGATGCCAACACCTGCAACTATTGCAATGAAAATGTTTGAAAAGGTACATCCCTTGAAGACTCCTTCACCCAACGTACATCGAAATCAGGATGCAAGCCAACACCTGAAACTGTTGCAATGCAAATGCATGAAAAGGCACATCCCTTCAAGACTTCTTCATCTGACATACTTCGGAATCGGGATGCAAACCAACATCTGCCTAAAGCTTAAACGCAAATGTCTGAAAAGGCACATCCCTTCAAGATCCTTTCACCTTGTTCCTTCAAAATCGAAATGAAAAATCCCACATCTGCCTAAAGATGCAACCTCTAGTTGATCATACATGTTTACAACATTTACCAAGAGTTCATTCGTCAAGTTTACATACCAAAATGGCTTAGGAAAATCGCCTCATTAAACTTGATTACAAAGAAGCCAAGAAGACTTAATGCGTAAAAATACGCCTCTCACTCTCCCTCACATAAGAGTGGCTAAAACAAGCCTTTTACAATGCTTCATAAGCATCTTTTACATCATGACTTTCATGGTGGCAACTATGGCATTTTACATGGCATTCAATAATTTACATGCCAAAATTTCAATGCCCAAAATATGATGGCAATTACAAGCAATTTTAATGTGCCAAACATGTGCACAAAGGGAAAATTACAAATTTTTAGAAGCCCATTTACATAATTTGTATATAACAAAGAGCACTAATGGTGGGAAAATAAAAATTCCACCCTTTGACATATTATGTGCCAAATAGCATGTGCACTTGGAAGGTGAAATAAGTTAAATCCCCCATTATAAAAGTGCATCAAGGGACTATGGGTTAAAAAAATAAAATAAAATAAAACCCACTTCAAACCTTCAAAAATTGGATAAATGGAACAGGAAAAAAGGGCTACCATATTTGGATATTCATCACCTATCATTTATGGTTTAACAGGGATCGAGCATTGTAAAATCTCAGAAGCCATGTCATGGCTGCTTGAAAGATAGCAACTTTGGCAGTGGCCAACAACACACTACTCATGACATGGTCGAGAAATTTTTCACATCGGCTTCGCATTGAATTCGAAATGGGAAACATATCCAACACATTCAAATGCCTCATAGCATCATTACGATGCTTCCACATTATGCCTTGTTTTCGATGTTGTTATAAATCCAATCCAAACCTTCATACAGTCCTTCCCCAGAAGTAGCACAGGTACTCTAGATATACCAATGGTGTTGACGCAAATAATGCATGCCAAGCTTATCAATTATCTCTGCAGCATTCATTGCATTGGGAAGATCCAACTTGTTTGCAAATACGAGGAGAACAACATCCTGCAACTCATCCTCATTTAGCATCTGATGTGATTCGCATTTAACACGATCAACAACCTCCCATCGTGATCCCATTTAAAACACAAAGAAATACTAGGATATATAAAATGGATCATGACTGTCAATGCCACCCTTTCCTACTTTGAGTGCATCCTCCCCATAATGATCCTCTATTCTATCAATTGTCAAGAAATAGCTTTGGTGGAACTAGTTGCAAAATTAAGATATATGTAAATTCTTTAGCATCTTAAGAAGAAAGTAAAGCCTAGTCTTGGAAATATTTCTTTTAGTATGGAAAAAAGGCTTATATTATGGAATCCATGACAAGCTTCAGTTTTTGACTTGATAATGCAAACAAATCATGGAAACAATAAGTGGAAATCGCGTGGAGTGATGAGAATAATTTCAATCGGTGCTTCGGATAATCCTAAAATATTTTAGTAATCATCTCAAATGTGCAAGAAAAAAAAACTTCAAAAATATGCGATACATCCTCCGTAATAACACCTCTACTGACAGCACATTAAAACCAACATAAAAACAACTATGTCCATCTGCATCCTTGTGTTTTAGCAAGAAATGCATAGGTGAAGATTGTGCGGTAGATTTGGTGGAATATTTCCACGATCTTATCACCTAAATTCCAATTTTATGGCATCAAATCCTATGTGCCTAGTTTAGGTGTGATCCACAACACGTTGAAATTGACTCTCCACCGCTGGATGATCTAGGTTGAAAACGCCAATTCTCCATCTGTACCATTCTCGATGGACATGTCAGATCCTGAAGATTGGGTGTCTGCATCATCTCTCCAAAATTTTGAGGCAATTTGGATCATTGTCCACCACTAAAACTCTTATTTTATCCAGGATGATAGCTATAAGCTATAATCAAATCAGTACCTCTGTGCCAAATAGACCAGGATTTCTACCGAACCCAATTAGTACCATCAATGTAATTAATGTTCAAATATGGTGTGATCTGGTCACTGCTACTGATTTCATGAGACCATGAAACTCGTCCCTATGTATGTTCTACATTAAAAGGTGGAATTCCTGTGAGCAGTTCAAAAATAATGACACCAACTGACCACCAATATGCATTTTCAGCATGCCCAGTTCCCAATAGGATCTATGGTGCCAAGTAATCAAGGATTCCAACAGCTGAGCGCTTTTGACATCCCTCTCTTTGGTTAGAATACTCAGTGGTACATAAGGAATCTTCATCTTCTCCCAGAAACATTGTACCACTCACTGTTGGTCCAGAAAATTCATCAGTGCTATTTATAAGACCAAATTTTGAGAGTCCAAAATATGTCAACTTAATATGGGCATCGTGGGCTATCAACAAGTTGTCTGGCTTCATATATTTGTGCACTACATGAAATGAATGCAAGTACTCCAACACAAGAAAAACTTCAGCTATATAAACACGTGTCATTTCTTGGTCCAGACAACCTAAATTTCTCAGTAATGAGTAAATATTGCTTCCATTTAAGTAATCCATTACAAGATACAGGTTATCTCTACATGTAAATGAATAAAAAATGCACAAAAAAAGGATTGTGAACTGATATTAAAATGTTACACTTAGCTAAATTACTTTCCACTGCATTCTTGCGAATCATGTCTGACTTTCTGAGAACCTTTATAGCAAATAAATCCGATGTAGTTATCTTATTTGCTAGAAACACTCGTCCTTTTTCTCCTCCTCCAGTTCTAGAATTTTTGGAATTCCGCATAAGTCATAGCCTTTTCTCATGATGGCGACCTCCATACCTAGGGAGATGGCCTCCTTTTCTGGCAGATCGTTCATGGTCAAATTAGGGGCATCGTGAGCATCTTGAAGCGACGGTGCCATTATTTGTTGATTTTGTATAGGAAAAATTTTGAACGGTTTCCGATCAATAGAGGAATACATGCCCCCATAAAACTCAAAATTTTACAAATGAGCATAAATAAAAATTGCAGGAGCATCATGAACTGCTTATCAAACCAACACAAAGCACTTTCTTCTCATAATCATGCTTTTCGAATGGTGGATGGAGCCTCCTTCTTCATGAGCTCTTTCACCATATGTTTACTTGACTTGTGGCAAATTTCGGGGTGCAAATTCCAGCACTTCTTCCCCCAATGGCCACTGATTTTGTAGAAACTGCATAAATTATTTCATTTCCCATTCAAATGTGTCTTCTTGATAGGAGGATTCATAAGGTTCTCATTCTTCTTGGTCTCACTTCTCGTGGACACATCTGTCTTCTTAACCCACACTTTCTTTGTGTGAGTCTTAACTACATCATGGTTAGAATATCTATGGAAGAAATAATTTCTCTTATATGTAAAAGAAGAATTTGAATGGCTATTATACCTTCCTGACTTGTCCTTGAACTGACGGGGACTAGGTGGCTTGAATCCCTTCATGGAATCGGGTGATGAAGAGATGGCTTTTGCTTCAGCTACCTTCGAGCATCCTCCTTTCTCTTCCTGTCCATAACCCAAACCTAAAAATGGTTGTCTTGGTACAACCTCCAATGGTTGGGTGACTCCTTGGCCATTTATGCCAATTCCACCTCCTCTATACCCCATATTCGTGAGGATTTTCATGCCAACATTAGTTTCATATTGAGAGAGAACAGAACATGAAGTAGGATCATATACCTCAGTTTGAGATTCAGCATCCATCATTTCAACCTTCTACAACTTAGCCAATAAATCCTCTTTGGCCCATAGCATCTCTTGAAACTCCTGCTTATCCTTTTCAACTACCTGCAATAGTCTTCACAATTCTGCATGGTCAGATTGAATGTTGTCATTTATCTCTTGCAACTCTTGCATTATTTCAATGTGATTCGCTCCTCTTCCCATCCTGCAAAGCAGTAACCTTCTCTGATACCACTTGATCCGATCATGGGTCGATTACTACTCT
The DNA here is from genome assembly GCA_034641835.2 of Pinus albicaulis. NCBI lineage: Eukaryota > Viridiplantae > Streptophyta > Pinopsida > Pinales > Pinaceae > Pinus > Pinus albicaulis. The sequence goes on along the minus strand of CM076584.1, from coordinate 485,771,760 downwards.
AACCATTGTGTACGGTATGAAGATATTTTAATTAACTATGGCTTATACAGGTTTAAATGAGCATGTTAGTCCATATATTATAGTGCATAAACGCATAAACATAAATAAATGAATTTAACATATCAAGAAGCACAAACATAAAGTAAGAGAGAGACAACCAATTGGTAACAGATTTCACCCCTCCATATCTCTTGGGCTACATCTCTAGATCTGCTTCAATTGGAATGTAGATCTTCTATATTCTTTCTTCAAAGTAAGCTTTCTTACATTCAAGCTCTATGGCCAAGCATTAGCCAAGTACTATGGCTCTCAATGGCTAAGTATTCTCTCATTTCTTCTCCCCCTTCTCATGGCTCACATAAGGAATATATATGGTTTTCCCTCACCCACTCTCCAACAAAGACCATTAATTACAAGACACACAAATGTAGGGCCTAATTACAAAGAAGGAAAAACAAGATCCTTGAAATTAGGACCTCCAAAAATCTCAGGCTCATAATTGGGAAAAGTCTCAAAACCACCTAAATACTCTTCAACCATGCCCTTTATTCTCTCAACCTATAGTTGAGAAAAATAGAGAATTGTTGTGAGATGGTTTCTCACATAAAAACCAATTTCCCTAATTACATTAAATGAATAATATGTGAGACAAATTTTTTCTCACAAATATTAATCATTTATATCAAAAATGTATGAGTGTAATGGAGGCTCATCAAATGCATAATTAAATGCATGAGCATAATTTCACCCACTTAAACACTTTGTCACCAACTTCAAATCAACATGGCGCAAAGCTCTTTTCATGTGCGAAGGTCCTTTTGGATCACTAAAATAAGAATAATTTTTATATCAGAGGGGATCTCTCTCTACCACCCTCTATCCATCGGGGAGCCACTTCTACCACCTGGAATCTCTGCCAGCAAGGAGCCCATTTCTACCACCCATGAAACATCATCAGGGAGCCAAATATATGACCTACATCAACATTGGAGAGACTAGCTCAATCCATACCATCATCAGGGAGCACATCTCAATCTAGAAACACATCGGGGATCTTATTCTCAACCTGGAATCTCATGGGGTAGCTAAACATCTATGACCCCATATCTAGCAAAAGGTGATATAGGGGAGCACATATCAACCCATCCTATTGTATGTAGATCTTCCCATAAATGAGCCTCAAGAGTCATGTGGTACAACACTTACATCATAATTTGATCTTAGGCTAAATACCCTATTTACCATAAGGTAAGGATAACATTCCCCAATCCTCCTCCACCCGTTGGCTAGATGGGGAGGCACAATCCAACAAGCCCCGCTTGTGGGTAAGATGCAACTTTCGGTATACTCTGAAAAGACCAAGATAGGATAGAAACATCTCCAACCCTATGGGTAACATATAGGGGTGATACCCTATTATCCATAAATCCCTCAACCCCAAGAGCCCTCCATCTCAATTCCACACCCTGGGAGCTCAAACAGGGGGGGAAGAGTTGGATTAGTTTCCTAAATCAATGATGCTCTTTGTAGATCAGCAACCTATCATCATTCTCATAGCTGGTAATCATCATGTCTCAATAACAGCATAGTCATCCTCCCTCTCAAATAGATATCAACCATAACCCTAAGCTTGTCTCCTACAACATCATTGTCTCAATATATGAAGGTTTCTCAATCCCATCTATATACGAGATGCTCTGCCAATCGGTTCCCATTATTTTTCATCGTAGTGTATCCATGCCATATCCATAACCTGCTCAAACATCTCTCCAAATAGATTCTTCATCCTACCTCATAGTTATCCATGCTAGCACCATCGTACTCAACCTCGGTCACGCTTAAATATACAGACTTCTCATTCAAAACATCATGATGTATCTCATACTAAGGCAACACCCAATTGGGATTATCTCATCAGCAATGATCCCAAATAGCATCATTACATCCATTCAGTCACATATCATGGGAAGAATTTCTTAGACCAAAAATTGATCGGCCCATGCAAATATCTCGAAGGGTGCTTCCCAGAAACTCAATGTGTATGAAGCAGCTCAATCATGAATTCACTAAGGTTTTATGCACATATACATATATACAGATAGGTGTCCACATGGAATATCAATGCTTCAATCAATTGTCGATTTCAAAGTCAGGTACAACAATGTCTCTTCATAAATTCTTGAAATTCAATCAGAGTGTCCAAGGATTTGCATTACTTTCCAAAAATTATTCAATAGCTTCACAATATAGATTTTGTTTTCCAAACTTCAGAAAGTAATTCATCATGCCATGATCCTACATTATTCTGAGCTTCAGAAACTCCCTCTTAATTTAATCATCATAGGTTCATTACCTGTCAAGAGTAGACCATCAGCCTTATAAAACCAAAATCAAATTCATACCTTGGACCAATTTTGAAGTAGAGGATTTGATCGACACATCTTCCTAGCTTCACTAAACAATTGTCAATGTAAATATATCTGGATCGGGGAGCTTGCTTCATGCAATTATTTTTGCAAACATAACACTTTACTAAACCAACATGCTCAAGCTTACATAAACCAATATAGTGCAATCAAATCAACCAAGTCAGCTTATCAAATATTAGATACCAAATCAAAAATAGTATTTAACTCATCAATATCACTGTAAGAAATTATTTGGACCAGGAAACAAGTACATTTATCATCCAATTATCAATTTATGGATTTATCTATTATAATGCCAACAATTTGTCATTTACCAATCAATATCAATTCAAACTTCATCAAGTTATCCTCGTGATCATAATACAAAAAAAATTTATTCAATAGATGCAAATGCATATACCAAAGATAAGTCATGCAAGTTCCATCCATTTATTGTAAGATTACTTCACACAGAATCACACATGTTTATAATTCAACCATTATGTTAAGGATATTGAGTCCAATACAAAACCATTATTGAATACAAATATTAGTCATTTGAAATATACTATGCCTATTTAGCATTGATATCAAGGTGAATCATTGGTCATTAAATAAAATCATAGTCATCAGGTCAAATCCAAATTTTCTATCACAGAGATATCTAAAGCTAAAAACATATCTCAACATCAAATCAAAATTCTAAATCATTATCAATCATCATGTCAAATATTGTTTATCTATAATGACATATTGATATGCATATCCTAGTTACCTACAAACACAATTTTAGTCAACATATTCACATTATAGAAAGTAAAAATTCAAACTTCCCTTCTCATAGAAATTCCTGTTGTATGCTCAGTGTTTGTAGGACTGACATCCTTCGGGTGAACTGTTGATTTCATTCAATTTGTGTCCTATAGGCATAACCTCATCTATAGCATTTTTCTGTGCATTTGAGAGGCTATAGTCACACCCATAGTCTTTCTTCCGTGCAACTGAGGATTAGAGTAAGGGAAAACTCTCTCTTTCTAAAATCAAAACTTTGTTATAGAGTAATTATTATATATTTTTCTATTTGTTTCTGTTGTGTAACCAGCTCCAAAGAGAGAAGAAAAGAGATATTCACGCCTTAGAAATGAGCCACTTCGAGGGGGCAACCTCCAATACATTACATGAATGAACAATTCTTGGATGATACAAATGAACAAAACCTCCCTTCTATATATAGGAGTCCATGGGGCCATAATATAATCCTAGTGGGGCCACAATGTAATCCTAGCCGACCTAACAATAATAATGTAAGGGCACAATAATAACAATATGGGGGTTACAGGGGTACAATAATAACAATAAGGGGGGCTACACTAACATAATAAGGGGCTACACTATTAACATAGGGACTTAACATGCCCCTCTCCTTCAAAAAAGTGTTGTCCTCAACGCTTGAGTAGCTCTGGGTGCTTCTGTATAAAATTCTCATCCTCCCATGTAGAATCTTCAGTGGGTAAGTTCTTCCACTTGATGAGATACTCTGAAATTGATCGATTCCGTAGTTGCCGAGTTCTTGTTTCCGTGACCGCTTCCGGTTCCAATATGATTTTTCCTTCCTCATCAAGTTCTGGCAATATTGTTTGAACTGGAAGATTTTCACCTATAACCTTCTTTAAGCATGAAACATGGAAAACTGGATGTACTCGCGAAGAAGTAGGAAGCTCCAATTTGTATGCCATAGTACCAATCTTTTGCAACACTTTGTAAGGACCATAGTACTTTGGCGATAATTTATTATCCTTCTTAGCTTGCTTGAGGGACATTTGTTTGTATGGTTGTAGCCGTAAAAATACCCAATCTCCTACATCAAAACTTCTCTCGCTGCGATGTTGATCCGCCTGTTGTTTCATTCGATTTTGTGCCAAATTCAGGTTATCCTTTAAGAGTTGGAGAACTTCTTGCTGATGCTCGATGTGATCTTCCACCGCTTGAACCTTCGAATTTTCCCTTAAAGATGATGTGATGGATGGTGGATGATATCCATAAAGTGCCATAAATGGGGTCATTTTTGCTGCAGTATGGAAGGAAGTGTTATACCACCATTCACCAAGAGGTAACCACTTGACCCATTGTGTTTGTTTATCAGATACAAAACAACGAAGATATCCTTCCAAACATTTATTTACTATCTCAGTTTGACCATCAGATTGAGGATGATAAGATGAGCTATGAGCTAATTTAGTACCCAAAGAAGAAAATAACTCTGTCCAAAAATTTCCCGTAAAAATGGGATCTCTGTCGCTCACAATAACCCTTTGGCTTCCATGTAGCTTTTGAATTCTGTCCACAAATGTAGTAGCAACTGTACTTGCTTTAAATGGATGAGATAATGCACAAAAGTGTGCATACTGGGTAAGTCTATCAACTACCACCATGATGACATTCTTTCCTTCAGACTTAGGTAAACCTGTGATAAAATCCATTGAAATCTCCTCCCAACGCTGACTTGGAATGGATAAAGGTTGTAGAAGTCCCGGGTCTTAATTGTCTCCACTTTATTCTGCTGGCAAACCAAACATTCCGCCACAAACTTTTGAATATCAGATTTAAGGCCATCCCAAAAAAATTCTTTCTTCACCCTGTGGTAAGTTTTTAAAAATCCTGAGTGTCCTCCTAAAGGAGAAGTGTGCAATTCAAGAAGAATCTTTTGTTTTAGTTGGGAATTCTTACAAAGATATAAGCGATCTTTGTACCATAAGGAATCATTTTTCCAACTAAATGTATCAGATGTACTAGGATCTTGCTGCAACTTTTTAATGAGTATCCATACATCTTTGTCCTTCTTCCATTCATCTCTTGCTTCAGTTATCCAATCTGGTTGGATAATAGAAATGGCACAAAGCAATGCTTCCACCTCTTCATTCTTTCTTGAGAGTGCATCTGCAACAACATTAAACTTTCCTTTTTTGTAGATTATTTCAAAGTCATAACCCAACATCTTTGTAACCCATTTTTGCTGCTCTTCTGAAGATAGTCTTTGTTCCAAAAAGTGTTTAAGACTATCATGATCAGTTTTTACCTTGAAGTGTCTTCCTATTAGGTAAGTTCTCCATTTCTTTAGTGCATGCAGTATTGCTAACATTTCCTTCTCATAAATAGGTTTCTGTAAATACTTTCCTTTGATTGGACGACTTTTAAAAGCAATGGGTCTTCCTTCCTGCATTAAAACTGCACCAATTCCATTTCCTGAGGCATCACATTCCACAATAAAGGTTTTTGTGAAGTCTCGCGTAGCTAAGACTGGTGCTAGGCACATTGCCTCTTTAAGATGTTCAAAGGCCTTAGTTGCTTCAGGAGTCCATGAAAATGCATCTTTCTTCAATAATGTTGTTAGAGGTGCTGCTATTCTCCCATAATTCTTAACAAACTTGCGATAATATCCTGTTAACCCAAGAAATCCTCGCAACTGCTTTATTGTCTTGGGGAATTTCCATTCCTTAATGGCTTTAATTTTGTTAGGGTCTACTTTAACACCTCGTGAGATATAATATGACCCAGATATTCCACCTCTTGTACTCCAAAGAAACATTTGGATGTTTTTGCATATAATTGTTTCTCCTGCAATAGTTTGAGCACCTTGTCAACATGCTCAACATGATCCTTCCAAGACCTGCTGTAGATTAGTATATCATCAAAAAATACTAGCACAAATTTTCTAAGGAAGGGTTTGAAAATGGAATTCATCAACCCTTGAAATGTAGAAGGTGCATTGGTAAGGCTAAAAGGCATGACCAAAAATTCATAATGACCCTCATGAGTTCGAAACACTGTTTTTGGAATATCTTCAGTCTTCATTCTAATTTGATGATATCCTGAACGAAGATCCAACTTGGTAAAATAAATTGCTCCATGTAATTCATCCAATAATTCATTAATCACAGGAATGGGAAATTTGTCTTTAATGGTGAGCTTATTGAGCTCCCTATAATCCGGACACATTCGCCATGATCCATCCTTCTTGTGTACCAATACTACAGGAGCAGAGAAAGAACTTTGACTGGGTTGAATTATACCCGCCTCTAACATTTCTGCAATCATACGTTCAATTTCGCTCTTTTGGAAGTAAGGATATCTATAAGGCCGATGTTTGGAGGAACACTTCCTGGAATCAAATGAATAGCATGATCATGATCACGAATAGGTGGGAGTCCTTTGGGAGTTTCAAACACCTTGGAATGATTGTCCAAGACTTGTTGGAGATCTGCAGAAATAGATAATTTTGATGTCGGAACTTCTAGTGAGCATAATTGTGCAATTACGCCTCGTTGTTCTTTTTTTAGAAGCTTTGTCATGACATTAGAGCTTATTATCCTTCCCGGCTTCCCTTCAATACCCCGTAATTCGACTTCCTTTCCTTCTGAAAAAAATTTCAAGAAAAGTTCTTAAAAATTAAAAGCTACCGTCCCCAAAGATTGTAACCATTGTACTCCTAGTACAACATCAGCACCTCCCATAGGAATGGAAAGCATTGGACTATTCAACACATATTCCCCCATGGTTAGCTTGATGTTATTGCATTTTCCAGAGCAATTTATAGTTCCTCCATTTGCAACCATCACTTGACATTCTGGTGCTGGGTATAGGAAACAATTTAATTCCTTGGCTACCTTACAATGAATAAAATTATGGGTGCTACCCGAATCAATCAACACTATTACCTTTTTCTTCTTGATTTGTCCTTGTATCTTGAGAGTTTGAGGAGTGGTAATTCCTGCCAGTGCATTACACGATATGGTCGGATTCATTTCTTCCTCTTCTAGGGTTGGTTCCCGGTGTATATCCTCTTCTTGTTCATTTTCTTCTTCCTCTTCACAATCTATGTAAAATAATTTCTTCTCAGCACACTTATGACCTTTAGTGTATTTGCTATCACAACCGTAGCAAAGCCCTTTTGCTCTTTTTTCTTCCAATTGTTGTGGTGTCAACCTTGTAGGTTGTGGAAATCTAGATGTAGCCACACTTCCTTCTTTATAGAATTGAGTAGTAGACTTCCTTGTTGCCATAATTTTACATTCAACTTTTCTTGCCAACCCGAATGCCTTCTCTAATGAATCAGGTTCCAGAACACGAACTTCATGTTGAATGTTATCCTTTAAACTGCCTAAGAAGAGATCAATCCTGTGGTCCTCTGAAATATCAGTTACCCTTATACTCAATTTTTGGAAGTCCTCAATGTGCTGCCCCACTAAACCCCTTTGTTTGAGATTTATCAATTGGGTAAAGAAGGTGTTGCTCTTTGTATCCTCATAATGTGCTATCATTTCCTCCGTAAAAATTGACCAAGTGACAATTTTTTTACGGAAACAAAGCCATCGATACCATACAAATGTATTTTGTTCTAAATGTAAAGTTGCAATGCGTACCTTTTGTGTGTTTTGCACGTTATGGAGATCAAAATATTGCTCCATCCGTAGTATCCATGTTACAGGATCCTTTCCATCAAACTTCCTCATATCCATTTTTGGAATATGGTGGTTCTTCCCACCAACATTCGAGTTTATGAAATCACGATTAACATTTATTTTGTTCTCATCATGAGGTTCTTCTCCTATATTTCCGCCATTAGGAATCATTTCCGGTTTTAAGCTTGTCATCAAGCCTTCCATGTATGCTTTTAGATCATTCTTCATGTTTTCTATGTTGTCTTTCATGTCATCCATCTTAGCTTCCATGCCCACTTCCATGCCATCCATCTTAGCTTCCATGCCATTCATCTTAGCTTGCACACCATCCATCTTAGCTTCCACGCCTTTCTTCAAACCATCCATCTTCACTTCCACACCTTTCTTCAAAACTTCCATTTCATTTTTTGCTGCTCTTTGCGAGAGTGAAATTTGTTGCACTTGTTCTTGTAATTTTGATAGATCATGTTGCAATTCTTCATCTTCATGAGTCATGGTAGAGCTTTCTGAAGGCTTGATGGGTGTTGAATTCTTTTTAGGGGCCATTTTAGAATTCAATATTGATATCTATTCTACAATATGCCCTTGGAATCAATTCAACTTGATTCTTCAAACAAGACTTATGCAATTTGGGAAAAAAAAAATACACACCTTTTACTAGCTTTTAGGAGCTCGATATTGAAATTGAATTATCTCTGTATTTGAAAATCTTCGATATCTGAAATTCAGTTCTGTAGTAGATCTCTAAAGCTTCTTTCAAATGCCACAGGTCTGACCTGATTTGGATTCTCCAAGACAAATTTGTGTCCAATCTCCCACAATGACCTAATTCTGGACTGGTTCAGTAGAGCGAACTTGTACGAATTGCCACGTGTCACTGTTTTTTCCTTTGTCTCTGAAATTGATAGCGAAGCAACTTCAGTCTGTGTACTTGCGACCACTTTTTACGGAACTTCAATCCAATGCCCAGAGAGAGAGTTATTGAAGTTTTCCCACGATCACCTCTTTGAGATGAAATTCAGGAGCCTGAAAAAGCACTACCTTCCACAGATCATATCTTCAAAAATATTGCGAACCAAGCTCTGAAATTTTTTGACGAATTTCCTCAGGACTTCAGCTTCGCACCATATGAATTTCAGACTCTGAAACTTCGTACAAAAAAATTTATAGCGCAATTTCCACGATGACCTGTTTATGAGCCTGAAAAAATACCTAACTTACACAGATGATATCTCCTCAAATATTGCGAACCAAGATCTGAAATTTTTAGACAACCTTCCTCAAGATTTCAGCTTCGCACCCTAAAAATTTCAGCTTCTGAAGCTTCGTAGAAAAAAAGTTATAGCGAAAATGCCACGATGACCTGTTTGGAGCAGCGAAACCCTAGAATCCCAAAGCTCTGATACCAAATGTTGTGTAACTAGCTCCAAAGAGAGAAGAAAAGAGATATTCACGCCTTAGAAATGAGCCACTTTGAGGGGGAAACCTCCAATACATTACATGAATGAACAATTCTTGGATGATACAAATGAACAAAACCTCCTTCTATATATAGGAGTCCATGGGGCCATAACATAATCCTAGTGGGGCCACAATGTAATCCTAGCCGACCTAACAATAATAATGTAAGGGCACAATAATAACAATATGGGGGTTACAGGGGTACAATAATAACAATAAGGGGGGCTACACTAACATAATAAGGGGCTACACTATTAATATAGGGACTTAACAGTTTCCATAAACCTTACTTCAATACTAAAGAAACTTATGTAGATGTAATTCAAATGATAATAGGAGTAGGGATATTGTGGAGATATTCTCCCTCAAAATGGGAAGCCACTTCATTCATCTTCATTTAATTCATCAACATTTCTATAATATTGTCATGCATCATCATATTTGTTAGATTGTTAAGTCAAACATATATCCATATTGATCATAACATGCTAGCATCATATATTTCATCATTACATCCTAACATAAATATTTCATCAAGGGTTAGTTTCAAATAGATAATATGAGTATATGTCATATAACTCAATCCATTAAGTTAGAACATTCAATTTTACCATATGCCATGATTACTAAGCACATCCAATCATAATCACAATCAATAAAATATCTTGAATATCAATCTCATTGTTATACTTCTATCATCATGGCTACCATGCTTTTCACAAACATTATTAATAATATCAAGTTACCATTTATTAGAATCAAGGTACTAGTATTATTTATGGGATCAAGATATCTAAAATGATAGTGGTTAGCCATACATCAAGTATACCAATATATCTGAAATCAATATTTCCAACTAGCTTCATAGATTCAAGAAATTCATCATTTCTAAAGGGTAAGATACTTTTTCACTACCAAGTGAATCATTTCATCATAGGTACCATGAATTCAAATCATTTTCATATGCATGCATGATCCATACCTTAGGGGTTACCTTTCCATCCAATAAAACATAGCATTGAAACGATATGAGATGCATACCTTTTAGTATTCAAATACCTATGCACCTTATTATTTTACATAGGATGCTTATCATACTTTGTCAACTTCTTTGTCATGGAAAACTGTAGCTCTTATCTTCTTGCACTATACATATTTCCTTGCATATCATATGATCCTATAGAGGGTTCCACTTATTACATCTCATAAGGAGGTTAGAAACATCCAGATACCCACATATGCATGCACTAAGTATAAGTAATAATCATAAAAATAATAAGATCCATAAGTCTAAACAAAATTAAGGACATAAAGGAGCATCATAAATCGAAATGTAATTATCTTCAATGAGAGGTGATCATCAACCTATTGAACCAGTCTTCAAGAGCCATCACTATCCATTTTCCATATGATAACGGTGCCTTCACTATTTCAACCAACCTTATCAACGACAAGACCTGCTAGAGACTCTCCCATATAGGGCTTCATCAATTCTTCACAAGTGCTTGAGCATCTTCACATTTATAGATTTCATATCTCAAATATTTTCCATAAAATGGGATTTATCCCAAACCCTAACCTCATAGTATCCACCAAACCCTAATACACAAATTTCCTAGGGTTTCCTTCAAACCCTAAAATTATTTTAGGTCTCTGCCATCCCCTCTTTCTTCCATCATTCATGTCATCAAAGGGGTGATTTCCACGACTTTTCTTCAGCCCATCTATGGTATTCTTATCACTCTATAATTTGTAAAGATGGGAAAAAACTACAAAGATAACTACAAAACCACCTTGGATTTTAGGATCTAGCCTTCCTAAACTCAGAGAGGGGTCTCTCTATCAAATTTAACTTTGTTCGCCAGGAATTTTAGGCTAGATCTAAAGTTCAGGGTTTGGTTTTTTGAATTGGTTTGGTTGGAATAGCAAGCGAATGCCATTGGGAAATGGAGTCAAAGAGGTTTGGGCTGATCAATTTGCAGAAGTATCAAGCTTAAGTGAAACAGAGCAAGGTAGGCATACTATTGGATCTTGTAAATTTAAATGAAGTGTAATAGAAGAAATGAAATAGGTTCAATTAAGAAAAAGAGCAATTGAGAATTTTTTAACTTAATATCAAAGGAAAATATTTAAATTATCTACAGTCAAAATCAGAGTGTATATTTAAACAAATTATGTTCATCAAATTTTTGTAAAATAATTGAGAATAGAAACACATATGAAAACAGAGAAAACATATTACAATAAGAAGCACTTCACCACATAGATATGACACAGGAATCTTGAAATAGTTTGTCTTGTATTACTGCAAAAGGTCACTTGAACTCAGTGAACAACTTTAAAATGAATGGTATTCCTTCTCATTACAAATTTTAACCTCTATTACTTTAAATCATGAAATACTTATAAATTTTCTGCTAAACTTATATCAAAATCAAAAAAGAATCTGATTTACAAAATATTCTCTAACAATTTGGAAAAATATGAATAAAATTTATTACAAATAATATATGCCCAAAAACATGTAGATATTTCCAAAATATAACTAAGTACTAGGAAGTCTATACTATTTCTGATCTTCTGTTAAGACTTTAAAGTGAATTGTTGCTGGCAATGGCTATTTCTGGAAAAAATATGCATAATAAACTAAAGATAACATAATATCTCTAATTTATCTGTTGGAAACTTTGAACTGCTTACAAGTATTGTGCATTGAAATCTGGAATTGGTTCACTGACTATTTCTGATCTTCTGTTAAGACTTTAAAGTGAATTGTTGCCTACTGTGGCTATTTCTGGAAAAAATGTGCATAATAAACTAAAGATAAAATAATATTTCTAATTTATCTATTGGAAACTTTGAACTGCTTGCAAGTATTGTGCATTGAAATCTGGAATTGGTTCACTGACTGCTCGAAATATGTTGTTTGATTTTTAATTTGGTGATCTTTTGCTGCTAGGTGTCTTCATGCCCTTGAAATCTAGGAAGTGGTTGAAACTGTCTTCACAAAATCTGATTATTGCGCTCTCAAATATGATTTCTCTTCCATCTTCCACTTTGAGTTCTATTTGTGTGGTTTTCTTCCTTTCATCATTATATGAATATTTCATTTTGTCAAAAAAAAATTAGAAAAACAATATATTTAAAATAAAATTTCTAAGTATTTTTTTTTAACTTTTAAATCAATTTCATGATTTATAATTTCAACATATTCATTTAAATTATTTGATAAACCATCTTGTTTTCCAAATCCATGGCTTGTTTTCCCTTCCCATGGATTTACCAAACCATATGTTATTTTTTAAATCCATGGTTGTACAAAACCATGTGTTGTTTTTTAAATCCATGGCCTTACAAAACCATGTGTTGTTTTTTCTATTTGGTAAAATACTTTCATTTTTCCCTTTTACCCATGTAAACTCATTTCACACCTGTAAATATCTTTTTACTTTCACCATGTAATTTATTTTTACGTGCACCTGTGAATCTACTTTCACTTTCACCTGCAACTTTTCGGACCCCCTTTAGTTAAATGTCCGAAATATATTTACAACCATGGATTTTAATTCACACATTTTTTGAGGCATTGGAAAACAAGGGTTTTAACTACAACCATGGATTTTAATTTACACATTTATGAAGCATGGAAAAAAAGGGGAGTTTAACATTTTAGTGTGGGGTGGGCCATAGGTTGACTTTTGGATTTATGATTATGATAAATAAATGTGGTTCTAATTTTTTAAACTATGGGTTAATTTATTATTTTTATGGAATAATTTTGATAATTCAAATAAATAATTTCTCATTTAGGCCATTTTCCTTTGTTTTACGGTGCAGACTTCAACTTGCAACTTTCTTTTCCTTCTTGATTGGAATGTTTGTTTGAAGCACCAGATACATCTTTGGAAATTTGCTTCTGAGCACTTACTGATGGGAACACCTGCAACATGATCTGATCCCAACGTTGTTATGAAAAAAAAGCCCTAAACTTCATACTTTTCCCCTTCTTGGAAAAAATTTGAAGGATGAAATATATTTACAACATCTCGATTCTCAAATATAATAATCATCAGTTATAATCAAGTGACCCTATAAAAATTATAAGACCGTAACATAGGCTCCGATGGGGATGGAATCCTCCTTGTGAGGTGCCAAGAACACCGTAGACTAGTATCCTAATCCATTGGGCTGATCTAAAATCTGTAGTATCTGTCATAAAAACCTCTGTGACTGAAAATCTTCAAACTAAAATCAAAACCATTCCCCACACTGAAATCTAAAATATACACTAAAGTGAAAGTTGTATTGCAAACTGAAATTGAAAATATTGCAAATATGCTTAGAGTATTGAGCTTATTGGCACACATCCACTCACTCTAATATCATAAAATGACGGCCATATCAAGTAATAACAAACATCCAATGCAACTAGTCAAGAAAATGGATACTTAATTGAAGTTTGCATTCGACTTCTCTAGGCAGAAAAATAAATTTAGAAAATGGAAACTTAACTTTTCCACTGGATTCAATAGCTCAATTGATGAACCTGGAAAATTATCCCTTCACCGATTAATGCAATAAACTGACCAAAGGATCATGGAAAACATGCAACATAAGATCTTGTGGATGATTTGAAATGAGAAAACAAGCCTCATTCAAAATTGTTGTTTTATTTATGTGTTGAAACTAATTCTCTTTAAACAGGAAGTAAGAAAATTGTTTTTCTTTATTATTATCCACTGTATTCAAGTGCTCTGAATGCTCTTGAATCTAATCAAATATAACAGAAATATCATGTGCAACAGGGAATTCTGAAAATAATTCTTCATTTAATTCAACATATACTTGATGTTGTTATTTAAAAGGCTCTGAGATAGTATTTTATGTTTTAATGATTGAGTTAGAGAATGAATGAAAATAATAAAGAGGTGTTTGATTACCCTTATCCTTATCTTGGTCACACATAAGCTTGCAAGGGAGCTGGAAACTCTCATTAATTTCAGGCGAAGGAACACGACTTGTAATAATATGGTGTCTTACTTCATTAGCATCCAAGGAAGAAATTAATGATTGAGAAATTTTATGATTTTCTTCAAGGGTTGTAAATTGAGATAATATATAACATGAAAGAGAATTTGAGACATGGTCTTCATCATGAAAATCTGATTGGTCTTTAATCACTGAATAAAAAACTACTTGTTGAAAATGTTCTTGTGGATCAAGGAAATTAAGCTTTGTTGGTTATTCTTTCATATCACAAGACTGTTGTAAATCAATAAATGAATGTTTAATAATATTCTCAATTACTTTTACTTGTTGATTAGTAAGAGGAATTTTTTCTTCAATTTGATCTTATGCAATTGAGACAACCACAATGTTGATGTGTTCATCCATGGGATATGAAATAACATGTTTATTTTCACTGTTGTACTCTACTTGTTCAGATTCAAGAAGTTGAATTTCTTCCTTAACCTTGGCCTGATCAGTTTGTTGTGTTGCTGCAAGAATTGTTTCCTATGGGGAATCTTCATGAACATCTAGACAACATACATCATCTGTTTATTCCTGAGGGGAAGGCAATTCAAGAAAGCCTTCTACTTTGTGTCCATGATGCTGAAAAGGATTTTCATCTAAATCCTCTAGTATTTCATTGTTCGTGAACAAATCATCATCATAGTAATCTTTCGGATATTGAATACAACTTTCAACATTATCACAACAATTTTTAACTAGCAACAAATATGGATAATATTATTTTTATTTGTCATAAAATACAGTATGAAAATGATTTAAAGAACATATACTAGTAGCTGGTAATTATTCATACCAAGATCTAGCCTTTTCCTCCAAATTTTCCATAAACATTTTCATAAGACAATCTTCATGAAATTTTATTTTAAGCTTGTGGATGTGCATATGAAACCTCAATAAATGTATAGCAACATCATATCCTTATCAATGTTGGGCATGAGATTAGGAAAACCTAAAATTATTGATATGTCCATAGGAGCATACTTGCGTTGTGTTCTCGAACTCATTTTGAAAACAATCAACAATAGAATGGAGTCACCATAAGTGGTCTAAAATTATGGATTCTTTGGCAGTGGAGTCACCATGCAAATTTTGAAGGTCTGGATAATTGAAACATGGAGACACCAAGTGAATGATTCAGAATTCTTGTGTCTGATCACTGTCCACCATCAGTAATCATATCTGGAACTTGACCCTTTTCTGATGAACATGAGACATCATTCATCCCCAGTACGGTCGGCACTATGTTACCACTCTATAATTTCTAAGGCTAGGAAAACACTAAAGAGGTAACCATAGAACCACTTTGGAGTTTAGGATTTAGCCCTCCTAAACTCAGACTCGAGGGATCTCTCTGTCAAATTTAACTTTGTTTGCTATGAATTTTAGGCTAGATGTGAAGTTCAGGGTTTGGTTTTTTTAATTGGTTTGGTTGTAACAACAAGGGAAGGCCATTGGGCAATGGATTCAAAGAGGTTTGGGGTGATAAATTTACAGAAATATCAAGCTTAAGTGAAACAGAACAAGGTAGGCATACTATTGGATCTTATAAATTTAAATGAAGTGTAATATAAGAAATGAAATAGGTTCAATTAAGAAAAAGAGAACTTATGAATTTAATTAACTTAATATCAGAGGAAAACATTTAAATTAGCTACAGCCAGAATCAGAGTGTATTTTTCAAAAAATTATGTTCATCAAATTTCTGTAAAATAATTCAGAAAAGAAACACATATGAAAACAATGAAAACATATTACAGTAAGAAACACTTCACCACATAGATATGACACAGGAATCCTGAAACAGTTTGTCTCGTATTACTACAAAAGGTCACTTGAACTCGGTGAACAACTTTATAATGAATGGTAGTATTTCTCATTACAAATCCCAACCTCTATTACTTCAAATCATGAAGTACTTAAACTTTTTTTTCTAAACTAATATCAGATTCCAAAAAGGAATTGATTTACAAAATATTCTCTAACAATTTCTGGAAAATTTTGAATAAAAATTATTACAAATAATATCCACCCAAAAACATGTATATATTTCCAAAATATAACTAACTACTAGGAAGTATATACTATTTATGATCTTATGTTTAGACTTTAAAGTGAATTGTTGCTGACTGTGGCTATTTTTGGAAAAAATATGCATAATAACTAAAGGTAAAATAATATCTCTAATTTATTTGTTGGAAACTTTGAACTGCCTACAAGTATTGTGCATTGAAATCTGGAATTGGTTCATTGATTGTTGGAAGTTTGTTGTTTGATTTTTAATCTGCTGATATTTTTCTGCTAGTTGTCTTCATGCCCTTGAAATCTAGAAAGAAGTTGAAACTGTCTTCACAAAATCTGCTTATTTTCCTCTCAAATCTGATTTCTCTGCCATCATCCCCATTCAATTCTATTTATGTCATTTTCTGTCTTTCATCATCTTTTGAATATTTCATGTTGTCACAAAATATTTGGAAAAAATAATATATTTAAAATAAATTTCCAAATATTTTGTTTAAACACTTAAATGAATTTCATGATCTATAATTTCAACATATTCATTTAAATGATTTGATAAACCATTTTTTTTTCAAATCCATGGCTTTTTTTCCCTTCCCATGGATTTACCAAACCACGTGTTGTTTTGTAAATCCCTGGCTTTACAAAACCATGTGTTGTTTTTTAAATCCATGGCTTTACAAAACCATGTGTTGTTTTGTCTGTTTGGTAAAATATTTTCATTTTTACATTTTACCCATGTAAACTCATTTCACACCTGTAAATATCTTTTTACTTTCACCATGTAAATTATTTTTACATGCACCTTTAATCTAGTTTCACTTTCACCTGCAAGTGTAAAAATATCTTTTTACTTTCACCATGTAAATTATTTTTACATGCACCTTTAATCTCATTTCACTTTCACCTGCAAGTGTAAATTCAATTTACCATGTAATTGTAAATTTATTTCACCTTGGCCTCTTTTACATCAGTCTCATTTACCTTAGTCTCCCATCATAAAATGCATTTACCTGAATTTCATTTTTGCTCACCTTTACCTAATTTTTCGTTTTTTCTCACTTGTACATTAGTTTCATATGATGAGTTTCATAACATATAAAATTCCCTCTTATATACTTTCCTGCCACAATTTAAATGTATAGTAAAATGGTTTTCTGATGGGAGTAAATAGGAAGTGGTTTTAGGAGAGAGGGGTCTGAAATAACAGGAGGGTGACAACTAGTAAAAAGCAGTAAGAATTAAAACAACTTTTCAGACCGCCCCTTTAGTTAAATGTGTGAGGGGTTGGGGTCCGAAATATATTTACAACCCCCTTTAGTTAAATTTTTGAGGGGTTGGGGGCTCCTAAATATATTTAGGATCGTGGATTTTAATTCACACATATATCGAGGCATGGGAAATCCAGGGGAGTTTAACATTTTAGTGCTGGGTGGGCCATAGGTTGTTTGGATTCATGATTATGATAAATAAATGTGGTTTTAATGTTTTAAAATTTTGGTTAATTTATTGTTTTTTAAATTATTTTTTATAATTCAAATAAATAATTTCTCATTTAAGTCATTTTCTTTTGTTTTCTAGTGCATATTTCAACTTTCTCTTCCTTTTGATCTGGATTTTGGTTTGAAGCACTAGATACATCTTTGGAAAGCTGATTGGGAGAACTTATTGATGGGAACACTTGCAGCATGATCTGATCCCAACATTGTTATGCAGAAATATCCCTAAACTTTATACTTTGCACCTTCTTGGAAATAATTTGCAGGATGAAATATTATTTACAACTTCTCAAATATAATAATCATCAGCTATAATCAAGTGACCCTCTAAAAATTATAGGACCCTAACAGATACCATGTTAATTTTCTTATGGATATATTGTTCTTTTCTTTGATAATTGCATTTATTTATTTACACATTAAATTCACCCCTTAACATCATCATGTTTACATCATTATTTAGCAACATATGCAACTATGTAGAAAGAAAACTATCATCATCATAAATGCAGCAGAACATAAAGGAACAATAGAAGAAAAGCATTCACACATAGAGATACCAAGATTGGTCAGAGACTAGGGAAAAACCCACTATGGGGAAAACCCCTTCAATTTATTCTTATTATTAGATTTTCAATGAATGATTCAGCTAAGGAGAGTACAATGTTCCATATCTTCATCTATGCAACTATCCATAAAAAACAAATACAACGTCCATGAAATAAACCCAACAATGTTTCAACACAAAACCATAATTTTGAAGCCTATAATGAATTTTCACCGTCTGTGGTCAACTGTCGAACACTGCAGTCAATGAGCGAGATGTTGGGAAAAATACTGAGAGGGGGGGTGAATTAGTATTTAGGGTTGAACAATTTTCTTTTCTTTCTTGTAAAACCATATGTTACAGTACTGCATCCATCATGTATGTCCAGATATCTTATTATGTCTTTACTTAGAGCATTGCATCAGATAAGCATTAAGCATGAACAGAAATAACAAAACAAACATAAACAACACATATGAAAACCAGGATTTAAGGTGGAAACCCAATTCGGGAGAAAACCACCACTGCTGTAATCTCAGTCTTCAATATTTATTATAGAGAAAACGTCTTACAATATATGATGGTGTAGACTTATACCAGCACACAGGCACCCAACTGCAGAAGGCTACAACCTTCTCTCGTTTACCAGCCTCTCCTAGAAGGGAGCTACAACCCCCTCACTGAAGGCTTCGACCCTCAACACTACTGCAGACCATGTTTCATCAATATTCAAACCGGATCCAATAGCTTCCACACAACATACCTTGTAGGCCACCAGATTTATTTATTTTCTTCAGAGGTGCATCCTTAATTCAGCAATATATTACCCATTCCAAATAGATATATTTCAGAGTGAATTATTCATTCACAACCCTTATATGTTCTTCATGATTGAACCAGGAATTAATTATCATCTGATATAAAGATCTTGATCAATCATCATATTCACAGGTGCGCCATAGATTCAGACATATCAAAGTTTACGCTATCTATAACATATATTCTATATTCATAGATCAGAATATTTTTCATATATATATATGCATGGAATAGAATTCACTTTTGGGATGCCTTGATGGTGAAATGGTAGACACGCGAGACTCAAAATCTCATGCTTAAGAGCATGGAGGTTCGAGTCCTCTTCAAGGCATAATATTGCTCATGCTTATTGAATATTCATATAGATATCTCTAAAATAGATTCGTTTATTATCGACCCTTTCGCACGCACCCTTCTTCATGATTCTCATCACCTTATATAGTTTTCGCTTTTAATAAAACCTTGGGTCAAAACCACGAATCGCTAATGGTATTCCTAGATGGGGTTAAAATAGGCAATCCAGCAGGGTCTCCATATCTTGAGTAACTCACACTGTTCTATTGATCTTGGTAATTAAATAATTAATTTAATACTTTTGGGCTTAACTTTGGGATTAAGGTTAACCCTTTGCATCAACGCTTTTCAAACAAATAATATTATGAAAATATTTTGACCCCGGACACACAAATATAGTCAATAGCCAATCCAATACACGCACGGTACCATAAGTAAACTTTGCGCAAGTCCAGCGTCTGATCACCGTTATATTAGCAAGCTTCCAGGTCAACGGCATATATGCATATCGCTCGACCTCCGATGCTTCACCATTAACGTGCGATGGCCCGCCGTAATTTGGTTAATCTTCACGCCTCTTCATTATCATTCGTGCCTCTTCATCAAGTGATCAAACATATGGCAGAACACTTTGTAATATGTGATGGTGCGATCGTGCAATGGCGCGATGATCGCATATCGCAAATATCCACATCAACAAGACATTTAAACACAAAACTTGTGATCTTGCGATTTGCGCTAAAGTGGTGGGGACCACTTGTCCTCCCTTTTCAGAAATTTAAAGTCTTTGGTTGTTTTATTCAATTTTCTTCTGCAAAAATACTTCACCCATAACAAAAATTAATTCTCCTCTCCAATATTTGGCTGCGGCCCATCAACAATCTGTTCTCTGTCTATTTTGCCAATTGATATTTTAGGTGCTGCTCCTGTCTTTACCTTTGTTCTCTGCAACTTTTCTTTTTGCTATTACATCTGAACTGCTCTGTAGATACATCAGATTTACATCATAGGACAAGTCAGTTTCCATCAAGGACAACACTCTGCATCATATTTCCAACAATCTCCCCCTTTGGACTTGATGGCAACCATGATGGTGTTTGATCATCACATCAGATAGATAAATTGATTATAACCATTATTCAAACACCATGATACTCTCCCCCTTTGACATCAAGGGCAAAGGGCGGACCAAAACAAGGTTAGATCTGATGTGTACTGAAGTTACCATGCTCCCCCTGAGATCATGTTGCATCTTCAAACATAATATGACCAACATGACTGTAGAAATGCCAACAATGCATCCTTTTCATGTGACCAATGCTCCCCCTTAGCCTGTACAATCAGAGATTCCTAGCAGCACCTCACAACCAATTTATCCTTCTGTATTTAAGTAGATCTGATTCTCTGCATGGCAGAGACTACTCCCAGTTTCTGTCTCAGATATTCGAATGCTTCCCTGGGTAGAGGTTTGGTAAATATATCAGCAACTTGTTCTTTGGAGGGAACATACTCCAATTTTACCTTTTGTTCAAGCACTTGTTCACGTAAGAAGTGATATTTGATGGGAATGTGCTTGGTCTTGAAATGCATAACAGGATTCTTTGAGATACTGATGGCACTTGTATTGTCACACATAGTGGAGATAGGAGGTGAACATTTGATTTGAGAGTCTTGTAAGGTTTTCATCATCCAGAGAAGTTTAGTGCAACATGATGTGGCAGCCACATATTCTGCTTCTGTTGTAGATAAGGAAATAGAGCTTTGCTTCTTGCTAAACCAAGATACTAACCAGGGCCCCATATAGAATGCACCACCACTAGTGCTTTTTCGATCATCAACACTTCCAGCCCAATCTGCATCAGTGTATGCATGAAGAGTAAGATCAGCATTCTTTGGATACCATAGTCCAAAGTCTTGAGTTCCTTGTAGATATTTGAATATTCTTTTTACAGCCTGAAGATGAGACTCTTTTGGATTAGCTTGGAATTGTCCAACAATCCCAACTGCATGCATGATGTCTGGTCTGGTCCCAGTGAGGTAGAGTAGACTTCCTATCATAGATCTGTATTCAAGTTGATTCACCGTGTGGGAATCATCATTAGAACTGAGATTACATCCAGTTATCATTGGTGTACTTACAGGTTTGCAATCTTCCATGCCATACTTCTTCAGGATTTGCTTGAGATATTTTGCTTATGACAAGAATATTCCATCTGTTGCTTGTTGCACTTGTAAGCCAAGAAAGAATGTTAGTTCCCCAAGCAAAGACATTTCAAATTCTTGCTACATATTAGAAGCAAATTTCTGACTCATAGACTCTTTATTACTTCCAAAAATGATATCATCAACATATACAACCACAATCAATAGTTTATCATTTTCAGTTTTTGTGTATAAGTTGCTATTAGCAAACCCTTTTGAAAATCCTTGTTGATGAAGATATTTGTCAAGACGATAGTACCATGCCCTTGGAGCTTGTTTGAGACCATATAGAGCCTTTTTAAGTCTACAAACAATTTTTTCATCATTTCCCAATATGAATCCTTCTGGTTTTTCTATATAGACTTCTTATTCTAGATCACCATTGAGAAAAGCAGATTTAACATCCAATTGATAGACTTTGATTTGTTGGAAGCTTGAAAAGGAAAGAAACATTCTTATGGCTTCAAGTCTGGCTACAGGAGAAAAGGTTTCTTCAAAGTCTATACCTTCTTGTTGAGCATACCCTTTGCACACAAGTATAGTTTTATTTCTTATAACATCCCCATTCTCATTTAACTTGTTTTTGAATATCCATTTAGTTCCAATGACATTTTTGTCATGAGGCCTTGGTACTAACTCCCAAGTGTGATTCTTTTCAATTTGATCAAGCTCTTCATTCATGGCTTGAATCCAAAATTCATCTTTGCTAGCTTGACTGACACTGTGAGGTTCAACAGTGGACAGAAATGCCAGATTGCTAGAAGATCCCACAAGAGTCCTTCTTGTTTGTACACCTGATTCCTTTTCTCCCAAAATTTGAGATTCTGGATGATTCTTTTGAACATATCTGATGGAGCCTTTTCAGACAAATCCTCTTCAGGTTCTTCACTGGGTGCACTATTTGTATCATTACTGTTTGATGTAGAAGGATATGTGTCCTCATCATCTTCATCTGTTGTTTGCTTTTCTTCTTTTGGGGCTACAGGAGACTCATCAATAACAACATCAATACATTCAACAATCTTTCGAAGTCTTTTATTGTAAAATTTATATGCCTTACTCCTAGAGGAGTAACCAAGAAATATTCCCTCATCTACTCTGAGTTCAAACTTGCCAAGTTTTTCATCACTATTCTTGATAAAGCATTTGCTCCCAAAAATTCTAAAATGCTTTATAGTGGGAGGATTACCATATCAGAGTTCATATGGAGTTTTATCACTATTTACATGAACATGTGATTTGTTGAGAATGTTTGTTGCTGTATGTGCTGCTTCTCCCCAAAATGTTTCAGGTGTTTCGGAATCATCAAGCATAGCTCTAGCCATTTGTTGAATTGTTCTGTTCATTCTTTCTACAACACCATTCTGTTGTGGGGTGCCAGCTACAGAGAACTATCTTTTTATGCCGTGTTGTTCACAGAATTCAAGAAATTCTTTGGATGTATATTCTCCTCCTCGATCAGATCTGAGACACTTGATTTTTAATTCTAATTCATTCTCAACTAGTGCTTTGAAGATCTAAAATTTCTCAAATGCTTCATCTTTGTGTTTAAGCAGCCCAATCCAACGCATTCTAGAGAAATCATCAATGAATAAGATATAGTATTCTTCACCACAGGGTGACTTTTTCCTCATAGGTCCACATATGTCAGTATGAATGAGTTAAAGAGGCTTACTTGATGATCCTTCCTTGGCATTAAATTGTACCCTGGTTTGCTTACCGAATTGGCAAGATTTTCATATGATATTTTTCAGGTAGAGTAATATTGGGAAGATCACAAACAGCTTTAAGTCTGCTTGATTTGTTGATTTGAGAGAAGCGCAGATGCCCCAACCTTATATGCCATAGCCAATTTTCTGAATATTTACTCAAATAACATTGTTCTTTGGGGTTCTTCAATATATATAGGTTGTTTGGAGTTCTTTTTCCTTTTATAATTGCTTTACCTATATCAAGATCGCGTACCATACATTCTTTTGAACTAAAGACAACTTCAGTTCCTTGATCACACATTTGACTTACACTTAACAAGTTATGCTTTAATCCATCTACATACATGACTTCATTAGCTTTCACCTTATCTTTTAGGAAAACAGACCCTTTTCCTTTAATGACCGCAGGAGTATCATTTCCAAATGTAACATTCTTCTCCTTTTCTAGAGCACTATATGAAAGAAGTTTGTCTTTATCACCTGTCATGTGTCTTGAGCATCCACTATCAATGTACCATTGGTTTTCTTCATCTTCTGCAAATAACGCTATGCCACAGTTTTCAACCTGTAATTCCTTCTTTTTCCATACTTTGGAGCTTGAAGGAACATGTTCTTTTGGCTGAACTTTGCTCCTGCATTTAGATTCTTCATGGCCAAAGTTATTGCAATAAGTGCATTCAACTTCATTTTGAAGAGGAGAAAAGTTGTTATAAGTATTCTTCTTTGCTTCAATATCAATCCTTTTCTTTCTTGCTTCTCTTGTCATAATATTTTTATATGCTACACATTGAACAGCTTTATGACCAAAATTGTGACATGAAAAACATTGTCCATTGAAGAAGAAATTTCTGCGATCATAAGATCTTCTATATGAATTTATCTGTTGATTGGTGTTTCTTTGAAAGACATTCCTGTTAGTGTTCCATGAATTGAAATGATCATGCTTTACCTGTAAAGATTCTTTATTCCCTTGCTGCGTGGCAGCATGTTGTAAACCAGCTGTAACTGCTTTTAGATAATTTGGTGCTGAAGCCTGAGAAGATTCTCCGATATATCCAAGACCTGTCTTTATAAGAGGAGAACGTTGTACCTTGATAATCTCATCTAAGGTTTCAGACCCTTTAGCAAATGTAAGATTCAGAGTCTTTACTTTCTCAAGTTCTTTTCTTAGATCTACTACTTCACACTCTAATTTCTCATTGTGTTTCTCTTTATCCTCAAGCTGATTTTTCAGAGTTTCTATGATTATTTTTTTCTCTTCTAAGAAAATTTTGAGTTTATTGTTTTCATTAAGAAAATCACTGTCTTCTAGAGCATCCACAAAGGTATCCTTTTCTTCTCTAGATTCTTTTTCGAATGCCATGAGAAGTCTAATATCGTGTTCACATTCTTCCTCACTATCAGATAACCCATCACTATCTTCATGAGTATAGTAACTATTTCTAGTGCTGAAATGATTCTTATTCCTTTTTGCTACTTCCTTTCCCTTTCTATGTGTTTCTTTATAAGGACACTTAGCAGCATAATGACCAACTCTTCCACAATCAAAACATTTGAAAGGAAGCTTACCTCTGAACTGTCTTGTGCCAAGTTGAAGTTTCTTTACAAAGTTTATCTCATCTTCTTCTGAGATATATCCTGATCCTTTTGGTTTTTGTACTTCCTTCCATTTTGTAGAGGTTTCTAAAGACTGCTTCTTTGACTTCTGATGGTCCTCCTCTT
Organism: Pinus albicaulis; assembly: GCA_034641835.2. NCBI lineage: Eukaryota > Viridiplantae > Streptophyta > Pinopsida > Pinales > Pinaceae > Pinus > Pinus albicaulis. The sequence goes on along the minus strand of CM076584.1, from coordinate 485,746,587 downwards.
CTCATTTCATATGCAGTTAGTATGCCATGAAGTTGCACCACAGTAAGATTTTGAAGATCCTGTTTTTCTTCAAGAGCAGAGACCTTTGACTCAAATTTTGTTGTTAGTGATCTTAAGACTTTCTTAACCAAGGTAGATTCGGTTATTGTTTCTCCCAGATTTCTCATACGATTTACAATATCATCAAGACGTAAAAAGAAATTGGAAATTCTCTCCTCATTATCCATTTTTAGATTCTCATATTGAATTCTGAGAGTTTGGAGTTTAGCACTTTTTACCTTTGCATCACCTTCATAACTTAGAATGATTTTGTCCCATATTGTTTTGGTTGTATTCAACTGCATGACTTTGACGAATTCTGATTCAGTTAGACTTCCCAATAGAGCATTGACTGCTTTTGCATTTGACACACAGTAAACAAAACCACAAAGAAACTTTTTATTAAAATAGAGAATAACTATAAAAGCTACATTATGGTGGAAAATTTGTCCTTTTACAAAATGTGACTTGTTACTTATAGTATTTTTTAGTTACAATACCACATGTAAATTCCATGGGTGGGTAAATACCATGGGCGAATGAATACCATGGGTAGATATCACTTACAATACCGTGGGTGGATAAATACCATGGGTGGATGCCACTTACAATACTATGGGTGGATTCCACTTACAATACCATGGGTAGATTCCATGGGTGAATGAATACCATGGGTGGATGAATACCATGGTTGGATAAATACCATGGGTGAATGAATACCATGGGTAGCAGGGAAAATTTTAGGGGCGAATTTTAGCCCAAGAGCGAATTTTAAGGGGTTTTAAATTTTCGTAGGGTGAATTTTTTGTGTAAAACCCATTTTCTATATTTTTATAAAGTTAACCCTATAAATATTTTAAAAATAATTAATTATTGAGTGTTAGCCCAACAAAATAAATGCACATAAAACTAAAACCATGGAATTCGCCTCTCGATTTTCTGGTTTGGAGCATATTTCAATGGCATTTGCCTGGATTTACTTGGTCGGGGGGAGGGATTGGAATGATTCACCCCCATTTTTACGAGTTGGGGCTTGGAATTTGGAGGTACAACAAAAATTTGAATGGCATTCGCCGAAATTTACTGGGTCAGGGAGGGATTGGAGTGATTTTCCCCCATTTCAATAGGTTGGGGCTTGGAAGGGGCTTGGAAATTGACTGTTGGAGGTGAAAACTTACAAGATCTAGTTCTGATGACTCTACACACATTGACCGATGAATTTGCACGCATTGACAAGGACAACAAGAATCAAGATCTGGTTCTGGGAGACGGTAGCTGCCCGGAAAGGGATTTAGAGTACCAAGATGTTCCATTTCCCCGATGCCATGGAGCTAAACCCGCGAGGAGGAGTTTGGAAAATGGTGTTGAGTTGCAACTATAACTATATTTTTTTTATAAATTTACTGATTCTGAGTGCTTCAAGTGTGTTGGTGATTGCTTCGGTGAGTCTAACAGCGCTCTGTAATTATTATTTTTTAACAAATTTTCTAGTCTGAATGCTTCAAAGTGTTTTGGATCGCTGGTGAATGTTGGTGATTGCTTCAAAGTTCAGTGAGTCTAACAGTGCTGGTTAGTGGTGAATGCGGGTGCTTTGTGGGTGATTTGCAAGAGGTAAGCCAAAATCCAGAAGTTTACACTTGTTCCAACCTTCTTTTAATCTTGCAATCGCTAGAAATCCAAACTGTTGACACTTTCCATCAAGGGTCTCCCATAGGCTTCGGAAACAACTCTCGATTAGATTGGTTTCATACTAGTTTGATTGAATACGGAAACATATGTCAGAGTTGTTACATGAAAATCTGGTTAAAATAAACTTCTCCCTCAACTGGTTGTTTTCCAAATGTAATTGAATGGTATAGCTCATGTAGATAAACTCACTCTTGATAGCCATGGATGGGGTAAATTTTTTTGAATACATAGTAAAATTGGGTTACATTTCTCTAATTTTAAAGATGTTGTTGTCTCCCTATACCAGGATTCAAAATACATTTAGAAAAATGATGGTTTTCCAAAGGTTAATATTTTTAACTAGACCATAGTTCGTAATCGTCTATTAACAACAAAGAATTTACAGAAAAATTGATATCCAGGACCCTTCGAGATGTGTCTTGCATAAAAAAATGGAATAGAATCAAATATGAATCATCGATTGTGACTTCATTATTCAAATTTTGTGTTATGCTTTTGAAGAAATTGATAACGGAAAGGAAATGTCTTCAACGTGGGAATATATGTTCACTTCATGGCACAAAAAATACAAACAAAATTTTATTAGCAAACCAAATTATAAAACACTCCTCACAGGGCATGCCTAAATTCATATGTTTGCAAATGTGGTTGGGTAGAAATAGAATTATCATCCATCAAGAAAACAATATGTCAAAATAGTAGCAGCAAAAGTTCATGGATGTTGATGGAAACAATACAAGCTAATGGAATGAAGAGGCATAATATCCATATGCTAGAGCAGAAGGAAAAGGTTTGGATCAAAGATCTATTGCTAGGATGGATGGCACATCCAAAACATATTCTCGAGAAAACCAAATTAGTGGATGTGGAAAATTTGAATGGACGAGGACGAATCCCTAAGATGAGAGATCTCAAAAAAATACTCTTTCTCAATAAGGCCTCAAAGGAAAATCCAAAATTGCCCAGTGTGTGGAGGGGGGGGGGGGATGTGTGATCTGGGGGAATAGAAGAAGGAAATTTTTTGGGTGGGGTCTAGGGAGGCATCAAATATTTTATTAACTAATCATCATCAGATATTCTTCTCTTAGTATGAGATACATGTCAAATTTATCTGTTCAAGTGGTTCTTAATCTTGCAAGAATAATCTCAAGAATCAAACGAGAGGAAAAAAATTGATTTCGTTGATTTCTACCATGTGTTAACAAGACTAAACCAAAAGGTAGATCACTCAGCAAATATGGCATCTTGCCTGGAAGCATAAAACTAGTTGCAAATGGAAGGAAAATCACTCCTCAATGTCCCTATCTCATGATCTCTTAATTATTATTTATTCAAAGTTTAATGTGAAATAAATAAAATCAAGATCACAGTTCATATGTCAAGACAATAATAGGAATGCAATCTTGTGTCAAGGATGAGTGTCAATATTCTTGTATACAAAAGGTTTTGACCATCAAATACTAAAGACGATTGATATTAACATTCCAGTTAGCTCCATAATGACAAATGTAGATGTAATTGACCTATTTCTAAATATTATGGAACTCTACCTAATAAACAGTGTATGTAAGGAAGTATGTCAAATCCTTGACCTTCCTTCTCTAAGGATTGGTGTCATACCTCAAGCAAGTATATTCACAGGGAAATGGTCACTCTGTATTTTAATGGATGGAAGATAAATCATAAGTCGAGATAAGGAAAATCATCAATATCCATTCCTTCAGCTTCAGAATGACAGGCCAATTGATCTTACAAGAGGAGACTTGGTGCTTGGTACACATAAATATGTTAGAAACAGTAAAATTACAAAAAAATAAACTTTCTCAGCTACAAAAAAATTGTGTAAGGACTCAATTTTTCATTCAACCATTAAAATATATATAATATGGGATTTTTATGACAAAATCTTGCGCCTTAGTGCAAAGTGTTTCACAAGTGCCTAAGAAAAAGTAACATGGGAATATTACCACTTTCACATAATTAATCACTTCCTCTTTTTAGTGAAATATAAATCCAACACAAGGGAGGTTTCCCTAGTAGCCTCAAGGAATCCTTAGGCGACACAAAATCAAGTCTAGGGCCTTCTATACTAACTACTGATTACTACCACCCAAACATAACATTCAAGGTAAGGAATAAAACGGTTTGTGAGGGGATTTTGTATATTTTAGCATATGAACCTTATAAGACAATTTTGGGGTGTTTATCAAGTTAGCATAAGTCAAAGAGTAAACCACAAACACTAAAAATGAAGAAAAAATTATGCTTGTTGCAAAAATTGTAATTAATATAATATATTTTAGAACACAAGTTATTATAGCAGCAAATAAACTGGCCCTTGAACTTGAATTCCAATGAAAACTAGGGCTAAAAAGAAAAATTAGACTCCAAAGGTGACTCATGAGAGGCCTATTTAAACCTTACATAAATAAATTACAAGATGTCTTCAACATTGTAACTGAGTAACAGAGTAACTAAAGTATATGTATTTTGAAATTTTCCCAAGTGGTGTTAAATGAAAGCCATGTCCCAATAACTTGATATCTGTGATATGAAATATAAATGAGATATCAAGTGTAATTAATTGAATAAACTCCTTATTTACTTATGATAATAAGGATACAAATTTTATAACTATCTAAATTCATTACATTTTTTATTATAATCCAAATTGATTAGACATGTGTCTATGTGAGCAAATATGGGGACAAATAGGATGTAGAAGAAAAAATCTTTATATTTCAGGAATCAAGGAACATTAAAATTAGGGTTTTTATAATATATATAATTTTAATGTGTTCTTGTGAGTTGATGATGAACACATAAAGGTGTTTGAGAATAATGTTAGGCAGATCTTCATGTCATAAGGGTCCCCGAGCTTCACCAAAATCATAAATGATGAGCTTATCGTGGACTGTCGATGAGATTTAGGGTTGAAAACTTCTTGCTTGCATAATATGAAAGTTGCATGAAGCATGAGGGTTAGCTACATTTCATTGGAGTAGTTCAATGCAAATTTTAGAGTGGGGCGGAGAAGAGGATTTAGTGACTGAATATGCATAATTCATGGTGGGGCAAGGAAGAGGATGGGTAATTTAATATTCAAAATTCAGAGTAGTGGAGGGAAAACAGTGGGATATTGTCATGGCAATGTTAAGATGGAATTGGATACGTCGTCATGAACATAACCCAACTTCTATCATAGTTTTTACTTTGTTGTTTTGTTAATTACTCTACCGCATTTATAGATTTCACATATGGGCCCTTCATTTTTCCCCAAGAACGACAGATCAATGACCTTTAAAAGCATTTTTCAAACTTGTTCATGCAGTGAATTCCATGACATTCCATACTGGGATGTTTCATGTGTGTCCAGACTCCAGAACATAGATACCGTGTTTATTACAAGCACAACACTCTTTATGATTTGTATCATAACCTGTATAATGCATCAGGGATATAATAATGGATCCATCTTTCGATCTTTGAAAATTTAATTCAAATTTCAAAGTATTTTCTCATAGTGAGACATGGTATGCATTACTTGTATAGGCCTACAAAACCCCTTAATCCTCATAACATTTTCATGATCTACCTCGATTGCTTGTAAAATTTTTCCTTCTAATTGTTTGTTCCATGGTGATTTATGCTTATTTATATAAATATGCATGTATTATTCACTACTAATTAGAATTATACTTCATGAAGGTGATTGTAAATGGTATTCTTTTTTATTGTATCTGTATTGTTACAGAACTTGAAGTTTCCCATCATTGAACCAAGGAGATAGTTCCTTATTAGAGATTGTATATTATTCTTTTATGATCATGGATATTGTTGTTAGGCCTGCTCCGGCATGTCATGATCATAAAAACTGTCTTCAAGGGGTATAGTTCCTTTTATTAATGTCACATGAAGAATTCTAACTATATACATCCTTCCTGTCTGGTTATGTGGTGTACATGTCTTAAGATATCAACTGCTTTCATCAAAATTTATTTGTAAAGATATTCAAGAGATACACTTGCAATTTTTCTTAGCTCACTGAATTGTATCGGTTTGAGTTGTGTATACACACAACTAAATTCTTGCTTGGAATTCTCCTTGAGCTTCCCACTCCAAGTGGTTAGAGCAATTTCTAGGCTTGTTGATACAACCAATTCTTATATTCAGGCCATTAACAACATGCATCTTATTTTTGCTCAGGTTTCCCTCACCCTTTTTGCATATCCACTTTTTTTCAGTTTTTATTTTTGCATATAACTAATTGCCACTTTTATTCACTCTCTCTATTGCTTTTTCTTTGTTTCTAGGTGATTTAGGGTTGAAAACTTGTTTCTTGCATAATACAAAAGATGCATGAAGCATGAGGGTTAGATACATTTCATTGGAGTATTACAATGCAGAATTCAGAGAGGGGAAAAGAAGAGGATTGAGTGACTGAATAAGCATAATTCATGGTGGGGTAGGGAAGAGGATGGGTAATTTAATATGTAAAATTCATAGTAGTGGAGGGAAAATGGTGGGAGATTGTCATGGCAATGTTAAGATGCAATTGGATACGTCGTCATGAACAGAACCCAACTTCTATCATCATTTTCACTTTGTTTTTTTGTTAATTACTCTACCACATTTATAGATTGCACATATGGGCCCTTCATTTTTCCCCAGTAATGACAAATCAATGACCTTTAAAATCATATTTAAAAAAATTTCATGAAGTGAATTCCATGACATTCCATACTGGGATGCTTCATGTGTGTCCAGACTCTAGAACATAGATACCGTGTTTATTACAAGCACAACACTCTTTATGATTTGTATCATAACCTATACAATGCATCAGGGATATAATAATGGATCCATATTTCGATCTTTGAAAATTTAATTCAAATTTCAAAGTATCTTCTCATAGTGAGATAGGGTATTGTTGAATCTTTGGTTAAACTGAGAGGGGCGGGGGGGGTGAATCAGTTTAACACATGCTTTAGTTTTCTTAAATTTTATCAGGCTTATTTACAACTTAATATGTGAACAGTCTTAAAATGTTGCAGCAAGTATTAAATTAATGTGACATCAACCTTATAGTGAGAGCAGTAAACAATTAAACAGATTGAGTGGATCATATAAACATATAAGAAACACACATAGAGACAGCAGATGTAAGTGGAAACCCATAAAGGGAGAAAACCACATCTTATTATTGTTGTGATGCAAAGGCAAGCTCCAACTCCCTCTCACCACTGTTTTTCTGTAGGCACAAACCTACAGGAGGCTCCAACCTCAGTCAGCTACAACTGACAGCTATCAAGCTTCAACTTGATAGGGAAGCTCCAACTTCCTCAATTTATCAAAAGAAATGTTTGCTAATTTACCTCAATTATCAGCTCTGTTCTACAGCATCTCTTTCTGATCCTCTCTTCTTTATCTTCTCTGCCTCAATCTTCTATACTCTGCATTCTCTATCCTTACTCTCTCTAACCTCTCAATGCATATCAAGTTGATATTATATATAGAGTTCATCACATGACTATTTGTATTCCTCAAGGAATTTGAAGTTAATAGCCATGACTCTTTGGCTTCTATCTTCTCATTCATTTTTCCAACTCATTAAAAATATAACAATATATACAAATTTCCATGTTACAATGACATTTTTCTTTTCCTTAGGATACTTGCCTTTGCATCACAAACAATATAAAACAAATAAAACATTTACATTTTCAGTTACAGTATATAAACTTCACTCAGCCCTTGGCTTGCTGGTTTTTTCCTTTCTGTCGCTGTCATACAACTGTCCTGTATACCTCTGTTTACTACAACTCTATGCACCTGTGTGTGTATACTTGTCAAACCCACATTTTCATTCCTGTGCATATTCACCTGTTCACTGCAATTGTGTACCTACTGTATATATATATATATATATATATAACTAATTTACAAATTCATGGCCCAAATAACCTCACAATATGGAAATATTTACATGTTTAAGCTTTTCTTATTTCATGATTCAAACCATAGTCAATTTCATTTCTCCAACTCTTAATCGAAGGCTAACTTCACTTTTTGAAATTTTCGAATCCACTATTCGAATCCTGCATGAACTTGAGTTCTCACACATGATTATCTGAATACATAGATATATTCGGTCACAACATTATCAACTCACATTAAACTTTCTCTGTGTATTTAAAAATGCATCCCAAGAATTGCCTCCAATACAAATCCACAACCTGGCAACCTACAATGTTTAATTCCTGAGATGGAAATTTAAATACTGTGCAGAACCTATTTCTTCAAAGGGTTATAAAAACCCTAATGTATATAATGTGCCCCTTTATCAAACCATCATCTATGAGTGTGCTTTATTATCTTTGACTTTGATAAAACTTACCAAAGTATCAACATACACTATGGTTGGCCAGACGTTCATACTGCCATCATAACTTTAACACTCTGTACCTTGGTCAAAACCCGACATATCACACCATACCTTATTTCATGATCTTCGGTCAATATTCAATAGCCATTAGTCCCAACGTTATGCGGACTTCACCATCACTCTGAATGTATTATATAACTTTACATAAAGCCGAATTGTGACTCTCTTCAATCGATAGCTGCAAACTTCACCACATACTATCGATGATCGGATGATCATCGCGCAACCAAGGTGTACGTCGTTTAATTCTCTGAGTTCACGCAATGGAACGGGTCCCAACGCTTAACTCCCTTCTCATCCTACGGTTGTAGGCTTATCGCGCACTTATCCACTGATCCTATGACAATTGCACGAGCTAGATGCACGGGCTTTAACTCGTGATGAGAGCGAGTTCTCCAAACCGCTTAAGGCCACATGTCAGCCGATGGCCTTGTTCGTGTTCGAATTGGGAATATAGCTTATCGAACAAAAGCAATGCGATGAAAACCGTCGGGTGTTCCAAAACCACTGTCACTATTCCTTCACGATTCTGGTTTTCACATGGTTCTGTCCCGCGTACTATCAAAAATTCATGTATTTGATTTATACCTTCTCGTTTCGGTTCTTCTCCCTTTGATACATAGCTCCACCTTTTATTCTATTTCCTTCATCGCTCTGCCACTGAATCGTCATTCTGCGCAAGCTTCATTCAACTCTGCGTTTTTAATTTCATGTCAGGACTCGATCTCACCGTAAAGCTGAACATACCTTCGACCCCTTCAGCCTTCGATTGCCATTATAACCTAAATCATCCACCTTCGTGGTTCCAACCAAGAACTCTCATCATGTTATATGGTCAACCTTTATGTTGCTTCTCACGAAGAATCAACATACTAACATTACTTTAACACAGGGTTTTGTCACACACTTCTCTTACATTGGCTTCTAGAGTGCAAGCCACTCATACAGTGAACACGGGGATTCAAACATTCTCACACAAAAATTAACTTGTCAAATTTTCGACCAATTGGTCCTTATGCAACCTATTCTCTCCATATCTCTCCTACAGCTCTACGCAACCCTCAACAGGTCTGTGCTTCAACTCACTGCTTGTCTATGCTTCAATTCACTACTTCATCTGTTCCTTGATTGATGTTGCTCCTTGCTTCTCTTTTTGCTACCTCTGCTATCTCTCTGCTGCCTCTGTTCCCTGTCTTCTAATTTGCCTTAGTTCTGGTTCAGGTGTTGCGCTCTTCTGCTCCTTTGTCATCAATGACAACATTTCCAACAGGTATGAATTACTTGTATAGGCCTACAAAACCCTAGTGGCATCTATAACATGTTAATCATCAATATGAAACATATAAGTACATGCACCCTATATAAGAAGAAACAAAAAGCATATTAGGTGAAACAAATTGTATCACGTCTTTTAATGCATACATATTTACAAATAAGTTGTCAAAGACATAACAAGCTATTGGAGCCAAGAGAAATGAGCCCTAAACCATGTAATCAAGAAGGGAAATATAATAGTATTATTTCTTTTCCTCCTTTTTTGTAATGAAATGCACATGCCAGGAAATCCATCAGCCATTTCTCATTGTTCCAAAGATATTACCTAAGGTAAACTAGTCAGTTGTAGTTTTGGCAACTTGACCTAGCAGGGACATCAAGTAAAAATTGTAGTATTCCTATGAAGCAAATTTACACCACTCATCTGATTGCTAAGATCAACCAAACAATGCATGTGTTTCTCATCACAAAACCTTAAGCTGAAATTATTGGGAAAGCTCCAGAAGGTATACCCAAAAATTGCAATTTTACCTTTTGGAAACATGTGAATTGTGATGTATGCTTGAAATTCCAAATATGAAAACCAAGCTCACTCAATTATAATAAACTAGCAAGGGGGGGTATGATAATGCAAAAGAGAGCTCATCGAGATCCAACAAGAGCCATATATGGATAAACATAAACCAATTTAACGTTAAATATAATTGGTCTAGCAAAGAAATGAGACAGTTGGAATTGACAGGCAACTTATTAGGGCTCAGTTGAGTAGGAAAACAATTGCAGGGTGAAAATACTTTTAGAAAGGAGAAAAGTGAATGACTTGATGGCATTACTCAGTGTTTACAAAAACATATCAAATAACCACAAGTAATTATCTTGTGTGAGGATAGGAAAGGCTACAAAGGAATAGAAAATTGAGTTGTGAAATGTAACTTGAGTGGGACAAAAATTTGATTTGATTACATTTAGATCAAAGAGTTAATTTCAAAGTGAGGAATACTTATGTATGAATCAATACATCTTATGAAAGATAAGGGATAGCTTCATGAAATTTCTCTACACAGCGAAAGATGACATGTCCAAAGCTCCATAATGCTCCTTTAATATGTACAAGAGGCAAGAAATTCACTAGGTAATCGGGAGTGCACTGTCAACCATTAATATTAAATAACTTAAAAATTAAAAATGCTCTTACCAATAGGAATTGTAAATAGAATACTCTCCTTATTATTAGCAATTATTTTCCTGACAATCTCTCCTGTGTATTCAATGACCTACATCATAACGAATGGGTAATTTTCTAGTGCTCACATTAGCAAAAACAAAAATAGACTTCAACCTTAACATGATTTGAAGTGAAATTTCCAATGACCAATAACTACTTCACAAAAATTACCATGTCCCCAGCTTTATGTGCTTGTTTTGCAAAAATGTCAAATCCATGAATTCCTGACTTTCCTGCAAAATATGCAAAAAGGCTTTGCATTTATGTTATTAGGTAGCATTCAATTTAGATTAATACATATTTATGCCATAAAGCATACTTAAGTTTTCTTGTTCTTGAAAAACATTTAGAGAGGAAAGTTTAAACAAAATCATACTCATATATCATCCTATATATTCCTCATAACATTTTCATGATCTACCTCGATTGCTTGTAAACTTTTATCCTTATAATTTTTTGTTCCATGGTGATTTATTCTTATTTATATAAATATGCATGTCTTATTCACTACTAATTAGAATTATACTTCATGAAGGTGACTGTAAGAGGTATTCTTTTTCATCGTATCGTTATTGTTACAGAACTTGAATTTTCCCATCATTGAACCAAGAAGATAGTTCCTTATTAGATATTGTATATTATTATTTTATGATCATGGATATTTTTGTTAGGCCTGCTCCTGCATGTCATGATCATAAAAATTTTCTTCAAGGGGTATAATGCCTTTTATTAATGTCATGTGAATAATTCTAACTGTAGACATCCTTCATGTCTGGTTATGTGGTGTACATGTCTTAAGATATCGACTTCTTTCACCAAAATTTATTTGTAAAGATCTTCAAGAGAGACACTTGCAACTTTTCTTGGCTCACTGAATTGTATCAGTTTGAGTTGTGTATACATATATACCAATCTTGACATTGAAAGTCTACATTGAACTTATACTACAAATTGTATCTTCTAAGGTCATTGTAGCTATTTGATAAGCCTGGTGAGCCTTCGCTCTCGATATCCTTTATGCTTAGAGATAATTTGGGGAATATCGGTTCCTATGTTTAAATCCTTTTAATATACTTATGCTTAGGAGGTGGCCTTATGGTGACTGATGTCACTTCTTATAGTCTTAAAAATAGTATTTTATATATATATATGCCTAGAATAAAGGGTCTTTAGCACTAAATTTGATGTGACATACTACTATAATATTAGTGAAATACTTTCTCCAAGATGATGACATGAAGGAGAGTGATGGCTCAGTTTATAATTATTGGATTTGAGTCTATTTTATGCATAAAATGGATTTCAATCCTCTTGAAACAACACATAACATAAATTTATGAAACAACACATAATTCAAATATTTTGGAGTGATTCCAGAGCATGTCATGTGCTCAAAACTTCGATATATAGTATATTGAATAGTGAACTCTCTTTAAGTATATGTATCTAGGGGTACTACAAAACATTAGTCAAGGAGATTGAGGTGTAGTCCCTATGCTCCCATTGGACTTAGCTAGACTAGGTATTATAATTGTAATTACATTCTGTTTTTCCAATTTCATCGTATATATTTCATGGGGGCCTTGGTCACATGTGATCACCCACCTAAATATGTATTTTATAATTATAACCTTAGGAGACTTGGTTAAAGATGATCACACTCCACCAATGTTGTACCTTTATAAATAGATATTCCAATCAAGAGTGTACCATAGGTGCACCTTGCAACAAACTCCTCTTTACTTGCATGCTCATTTTCTTGGGTTTCTCTCTTTCTTAGATACAATTATTCACATTTCCAATGTGTGCCCGTACCAATATCAGGGTCTCTTTAGCGCTTTGCAATTTCAAACTCATTGGGAGTTTTCTTGCTTGGAATTCTCCTTGAGCTTCCCACTCCAAGTGGTTAGAGAAATTTCTAGGCTTGTTGATACAACCAATTCTTATATTCAGGCCATTAACAACATACATCATGTTTTTGCTCAGGTTTCCCTCGTCCTTTTTGCATATCCATTTTTTTTTTCAATTTTTCATAACTATTGTTTTTATTCGCAATTGGTGTAATCATTGGTCCTTTTGGCCTATTATATGTTTTTTTGATAGATATTGTTGGTTTTTTTTCCATTTCACTTTTTAAACCTATGGAAATGGTCAATTATATAGATTAAACAAGTGTAAAGATACCATTCCATTGATTTAACCTGCAAAGGGTCCATTCCGTTGATCAAATCCATTAGATGATTTAACGCTTGCAATTTATTTTGCCCATGCCTCTTCCATGCATGTAAACTCAAATCATTGGCCCACCTAAAAATGTGGCCCACTTGGTGTCTTAGTGTAAGAACACTCTTAAAAATCCTTAGCTCCTCGTCAAGCTCATGAAATATTACTTGCAATGATTCTAAATTGTTTTGACAATTTTTCATCTAGGAAAATTAAAGGAATTTGCACCTATGATTAAATCATAAATCATTAGGGACTTGGATGTTGTGTATATGTGAAGTTGTTTCTATCCTATGCTTGAAAACTAACTCATAAGGAGCTTCTCCTTCATTTGTCCTTGCAAGCCATTTAGTCGCTAAAATCGTCGTTGGAGCATGGTTGTTAATTAGCCCAAGTCCTCCGTCTTCTCTATGGAGGGTGTAAATGTCACTAGTAACTGACTAGTTTCCTTCCTCCTCACTTTTATCATGGACAATGAACAAGGATATGTTTCAAATTCTTATAACCAATTCATCAAGGGAAAGATAAGTAAAAGAATCACTAGTAACTGACTAGTTGCCTTCCTCCTCACTTTTATCATGGAAAATGATAGAGGATATGTTTCAAATTCTTATAACCAATTCTTTACAACTTAAGGGAGAGGTGTTTTACAAAGGATGATTAAATTTATTGTAATACTTTTTTGTTTTGTTTAAAGCTTTCAAGTGCTCATTAGGTGATTTGGAGATATGAATTAATTTAGTGGAAATTTTTATATATTTTACATTTGAATGATGTTCTTTGTTTTATAGATGATGAATCATGATGTTATTGTTTTGTGTATAATGATTTATTTTTTCTTTTCGGCTTGGGCCTTGGAACAAAATTTTAATAAAAAATTGCTTAATGGTTTTTGTGAACATTACACTTATTTTACTTTGAAAGCTACTTACAAATCTAGTAATTCTCAACTCTTGGAAAATATTGATGCAGGTTTCTAGATCGATTTGATATTTTACCTCTGGAATATTCAGTGAGATGTCAAAAGCTAATCCTGGGAAGAAACTATCAAGGAAAATGGATGTATTACCATACTTTAAAAAGCCTCAATCCAAGAATACACATTCTCTTCATGCTTCAAGCTCCTTTGAACAATTTGCTACTGAGAGAGATGTTAACTCTTGTGAAAATGCATTTATATCCATATGATGGATGAAAGAATAGGTTCCTCAAGTGATCAGGGTGAGATAAATGCAGTTTCAACAGAAATTAGTGATGAAAATGTTAAATATTTTTCCTTGGAAGGTGACACAAACCATTCACAGAAAAGGAAAAAATGTCAGTGGACCATAGGGAGAAAATTCCAAGATGATTGGGTCTCAAGTTTTCCATTATTGAAGAAATACCTCCTACAAATAACGATTTACGAGAAGTTAGATGTATTACTTGTAGTTGGAAAATTTGCAAGGTAGTGAAATTTTTTATGAAGTTAGATATGGTACAAAAGCATGCAGGAAAGGTGTATGAAAAGAAAATTGTAAATGGTAAAGAGAAATCTATTGTCAGATGGAAATATTTGGTGGAATGTAGAAATATCCAATGTGTGGAAGAATACAAAAACTATTTAATAAGAGGAAACTTGAGGCAAGTGGAGGAGCCATCATATATCAATTTGAAAAGACGATGGAAAGAAGTTTGTTATCCAAGATGATACAATTGAGCACTTTATTTCACATCTTATGTAAAGGTTGTCCTATGACAGATTATCCAAATCACATGAAATTTATATCTTTTATTCACGTGCCAAACTTTCCATCTTCTCATTGGTCCATAACTAGTGGTTGAGAATGGGCAAGATAGCTAGCTCAAGCAGAAAATGATGGTTCGAAACGGGAGATTGCAAATGCTAAGTTTTTGGCATTGTCTTTGGATGAGGTTACGGCTATGGATAACACTTCATGGATCTGCATGAGAATTTATATGGTTAATGACCATATTAGGCATTCCTATCTAATTGGGATTAAAAAGATGAGAGAGACTTCTACAGCTGGAAATATTTATGAACTTGTTCTTAATTGTTTGAAGGAAAGTGGTATGGATCATTCAATTATTTCAAAAAAGTTGGTATGTGTTGGAGCAGATGGAGCATCGGTAATGCAAGGAAAAAGCAATGGTATTTATGTTAGAATACAACTATCAACTTCGTCATATATGCTTAATATTCATTGTATGGCTCATAGGATGAATCTTTCATTTAAAATAGTAAGCAAGTTTCCATCAATTTCAAAAGTTGAAGATCTTGTACGTGAGACTCATGCATAAATTTCTCGTAGTCCCAAATGATATTTAGAGTTTCAACAATTTGTAGATGGTGTTACAGATGGAAAAAAAACTACTGAAAGATGTTGATACAAGATGGATCTCATTAAATAGACGAGCTCAAAGACTATTTAGTGAGTTCAAATCTTTGGTAGGTTTTATGTATGAAAATCGCTACAATGTAGACAAAGCTCAAGATCTTCTTTTTCGACTAACTGATATAGAAACATTATTGACATTGGCTGGAATTCTTCCTATGCTACGTGAAATGAATGTCCTCATGAAAATGTCTTATAATCACACAATGTATATTTTTGAATACACAAATGCGATAAAATCAACATGCCTTGCATTGGATAATTTGTATATGATTCCGGACTCTTTTACTGGTCCAGAGTTTACAAGTTGGACTAAGATCATCAATATAGAAAATACTAAAAAAAAATTGACGTTTGATGAAAAATGGATACTATGTATCGCAGTGCATGGGTATATGGTCCCCTTTCATTATATTAGTAAGACGGGACAAATCACCAAAGATTGCCCCGCGTCAAGAGACCAAATTGATAATATTGTGATTTCAGTGAGACAAAATTTGTTAGAAATTTCAATATCATTATCATCAGAGATAAGAGAATGATTTCCTTGAGATGAATTGTTGTAGGCCATGTGTGTGGTATACCCTCAATATTGTAACAATTATCAATGTCCAAGAAATTTAAAAATTGCTTTTCAAAAGACCACTTTTGCAAGAAAGTCTCAATACATGGAGAATAGATTGAAGGTGTTTTAGATTCATCAAAATTGTATCAACAAGGTGGACGCTTTGCTGAAAAAATGTGGAAGCAATATCCTTTTTTGGAGAATCCTATGAAAAGGTGCTATAACAAGATTATGGAATATTTTAAGTGCTAGCTAATACCTGCAAGAAAACATATCAAAATATTTCAAATTAGAAGATTTGTGTCAAACCATGATTTTGTGATCAGTGAAGGATGAGAGAATGTTTAGTGCACTATCATTCTTGAAGTCCAAGTTGAGGAACAATCTTGATAAACATGTGGATACATGTTTAATATTATATGTAACAAAGTATGACATTAACAATTTTCCATATGAAAGAGCACTAGCGTTTTGGAGATCAGATTGTGATAGAAGGGGAGAAGACAATATAACAAATTTATCTAATGAACTTTATACATAACATAATGTTTTGGAGGCTCATAATGACAGTACATCTGGAGAAGATCATGTTCACAATGTAGAAAATGATGACCAAGATGAGAACTGGGAAATTGAAATACCCTAGGACTCTTATTTGGTATACATGTTCCGTTGATCATGCAAGATTACTATATGTCAAATTCAGGAAAAAATGGGTTCTATATTTTTTATTTTTCATTGTAACATTGCAGCTACATTTCTTTCATGCGTGTTATTTTAAGATTGATGTTTCATATTTAATCCTTACATTGTTTTTTTCTTATTTGTGACAGGAAATGAAGCTGGATTTGATGAGGCTGGGACCTATTTATTTTCACATAGATAGTGTATGACTAGTATTAAATGATAAATAAATAATTTAACAAGAATAATGCAAAGCATCAATGGGCTCATTCAAGTACATGAACCTACCTTGATGTCTAGCTCTAACATCTTGGAAAATTTTAATGGTATATATGTTGCTTGTGTTTGGGGAATTTTGCTGAGTTTCGAGTTTTATATTTTCTTGGAAAATAATTATTTATATTTGGAAAATGTGTGATTTTATATTGGTATTGGAAATGAAGCTTATTTTGATCTTTGATTGGAAATAAAGTCGGATTTGATGAAGTTGGGACCTATTTATTTTCACATAGATAGTGTCCTAGTATTAAATGATAAATAACTAATTTAAGAAGTCTAACGCTCAGCAACAATGGGCTTATTCAAGTACATGAAATTGTGTTGATATCTAGCTTTGATATCTTTGAAGATTTTAGTGGTTTGTTTGTTGCTTGTTTAGAGGATTTTGTTGAGTTTGAAATTTTTGGTTTGTTTTGGTAAAAGATATTTTTAGTCCCTTGAATGCTTATGGTGCTCATATCATGCATAGATCGATAGATCTAGTTTTATAATTATAATAATTATTGTTTTCTTTATATATTTGGTGGTTTGAGGAAAGATATTTTATTTCCTTTCACTTTGTGGCATGATTTCGACACCTTCACCTTTTATAATATAGTAAAATATCTTTTTTATTATAGGTTTTTCTTGGAAAATAATTATTGATATTTGGAAAGGGAAATAAGCCCTCGGTAGATAAGCGAAGAGAAAAACAGTCTATGTACTAGGTTCCTGTGCATTCATCGTAGGAGACCTATTGGCATGAGACCGACATTCCTTTTATAAAATTACACTTTTGATGCCAAGGCGGAGTTGAGTTCGCTGACCTGGGAAGAACAGTGGAAGTTGATCATAATGCTAAGGAGATTAGAATGTTGGTTTCACAAACAGCTGACCATGCCACCAATGCTGGTGGAACCAAAGGAACTACATCAGCTTATTATGATTCTTTCCAGATTTCTCAGGGTGAAACCGAGGCTGTTTTGGGAAGCATGGAAGGTAGCAGTGGTTGCCTAACATTTAGTAGCAAGGTATTCTTATGTTGATTGTAGATTCTGAGAATATCTTGAAATCTGGTGGTTACAAGAGGGTCAATTGTTTTACCTTTCTAGCGAAAATCAGATTAGATATTCCTGGAATCTGCAATCCTCATAAGTTTAGCAATCAGTACAATAGCATGTGTTTAGTTTTAAGAGGTAACATGTTTAAATCCAAAAGCATTGAATACCCCTTCCTAAATTCACATATGTATTCCTTAATAGATTTTAATATTCAAATCACTCTTTATTATTGTAATTAACTACAGGGAGACCATTTGGGCAGTTTGATTATCTATTGGGTGTTCTATGTAAAAGATTGATTGTATTCATGTTGTTTGTGTGCAGGAGTTATTGATACGAAATTTTCACTCTCTTTAGGAATACAAAGGGCATGCAGATAATTTTATTTGTTATCTTCTGCCTAGAACACCCTATTCACATGCTCAATATACTCCAGGTGATCTCTTAGATTTTACTAGTATTGAAATATAGTACACTTTCTCTCTCTTCTTCTAAATTTAACACTATATGTTTTTGTGTAAGCAAGAGGTCTTCTTTACACATTGCAGGATACTAATTTTCAATACGTTACATCTTCTTCCTTCTTTCTCTTGACATATGAAAAATACTTGAGCTCATCCAAACAAGTAGTAACTTGTGGTGGGATAGTGACAGTCACTCCTCACAGGCTAAGAGCACTTGAAAAAAGCCAAGTATAGCTTCATAATATCCCAATGCTTAATTTTCCTATTATTTCAAAAATTTATTAATGTATGCAGGATCTAAATCAATTTTGTGTTGATGAAGGTTTATTACATACTGGGAGATAATCCTATGAGGATGTCATAGATGGTTTGATATGGTTCCCTCTATCCAAAACTTATTCATCATAAAGCCTCTTCTCTGCCCTCCAAGGCCAATCATCCTCAACCCATTCCCTGCAAAGAAGGCTTCCAATATTTTTACAGCAGTGCATCCAATCCCAACATCTTGGTGGGAGTTGTGGTAGGAGGCCCAGAAAACATGGATAGGTTTACTGATGTGAGAAACAATTATGATCATTCTGAACCTTCCACCTACATTAATGCACCCTTAGTGGGTTCCCTTGCTTATTTGGCCCAAAGACTAATGTTATACTTCTAAAATTTCTTTGTGCCAGAGATTTTAGGGTGAATGATGCATTCATCATGTTGCATAATAGTGTGGTATGGAGGAAGGAATTTGGAGCTGACAGTATAGTTGAACAAGATATGAAATTTGATGAGAATCTGAATTCATTGGCCTTCATGCATTGTTATGATAAAGTGGGCCACCCTGTCTTCTACATTTCTTATGGGATTTTTCGAGACAAGGAGCTCTACCAAAAGATCTTTGGAGACGATAAGAAGCTGAAGAAGTTTCTGAGATGGAGGGTCCAAATTCTGGAGAAGGGAATCAAGCTCCTTGATTTCAAGCCTGGTGGTGTCAATTTCATGATTCAGATCACAGATCTTAAGAATATGCTGAAGAGAGAATTGAGAGCTGCATCAAACAAAATTCTTTCACTTTTTCAAGATAACTACCCAGAGATGGTAGCAAGAAAGGTCTGTAACTACTCAAAACACAAAATTTTTTGTCTTTTCCGAGCTTGCCTAGAACAATCTATCTGAATGAATATAAATGATCAAAAGGATGATGTCAAATGTCCTCGTAGATCTGGTGCTTTGAGAATTTTGGCACATCAAAAATTGGAATTTCTGATGCATCTTTAGATATTTATTACTTGACATATGTTGCTAGTTTCAAATGGTGTCAAATTACAGATATCTTCAGCCCAAATTGAAAAAGGCTAAAATTTACAATATACATTTTACAGAGAGGTTCATTTTATATAGGGATCTAATAGAGATCTTTAGGCAGATCTGGTTTTATATATTTTGTATTAAACAATACAATAATTTCCCAAAAAATATTTGAGTATGGACATTCAATTATTAGTTACTCGCACTGTGAAAATGCAACAGATTATAGTATTCCTACAAAACATTATGTGTAATGAGTACATGGACATTTTCTTTCCTTTTCCTTTCTCCCTTTTGAAAGGCTTCAAAAAACATGTCAAGATGGGCTACACTGCAAGGAATGGTATTCCTTTGGCTCAAGTGCATGAAGGATATCTACTTCATCAAAATCACTCGACGCTTCCACTAGGCTCTATCTTTATGTGGTTCCTACCATTTGTGTGTCAGAGAAGACCACAGCTAGAATGGAAACCTGGTCAATGGTTTAACACTATGTTAATCTTACCAGTGAAATGACTATAAGCTACTATTTCTAGTGCCTATGTCCTCCAATTCTTATTTTATTTCTCCTTATTGATTAAGAGAGTCTATGAAATGCTGACAGGTTTGAGGAGTTAACACATAATTGTGTGGTGTTTCAGTAAGTGAAAAACACTTCTCTCAATTTTTCCTTGTAGCAGCGCATTTCCAGTTTTGTTTCTTGAATCATAGTTTTTTTAATCCCAGTGTACCTTTGTGACCTTTTAAGTTCAACCTCATTATCATTTTCACCCAGAATTACATGGTTTAGAGATGGAGGAGAGTATATAGTGACTAGTCATTTCTTTGTATGGTCACAATCTACCCTTAAGGGTTTTGTTTTTCATGGTCAACGTAATGGTCACTGTTTTTGTTTCAAAGGAAAATCTTATGGGAAACCCAAGGATGCTTCATCACATTTGAAGATGGTATCCAGATTCCCAAATAAGCCCATTGGCATAGATTAGTGCACCTTACCCAACAAGGTTTAACAAGGCACCTGCTAGTATGGAACTAAACAAATTCTCAGCAATATGGTGACAACCAGTTGAGATATAACCCCTTGTGTTAAGGTATCCTCCTCTGTCACATAAGCAGTGAGGGAATTAGACTTTTCACAAGAAACTTAGGGAGGAAACCCTTTCTTTCTATCTTATTGTTTCAAAGGCAAAACTCATGGGAAACCCAAGGATGCTTCATCACATTTGAAGATGGTATCCAGATTCCCAAATAAGCCCATTGGCATAGGTTAGTGCACCTTACCCAGCGGGGTTTAACAAGGCACCTGCTAGTATGGAACTAAACAAATTCTCAGTAATTTGGTGACAACCAGTTGAGATATAACCCCTTGTGTTAAGGTAGCCTCCACTGTCACATAATACAATGAGGGAATTAGGATTTTCCCAAGAAACTTATGAAGGAAACCCTTTCTTTCTATATTATCCCAAAAAATTGAAGAAAATGAAATCACTCTATGAGTGAAGTATAGTAATGGATTATTTTATCTTTCTAGGACTTGAATTCCAATCTCAGCAATTGTAGACTACATATCCTCAAACATACTACCTTTGGGTTGTGACTTCCGACTGTCGTTGCCTCTACCATAATTCAAAATGATCTGATTTCAAGGAAAATGTTGAAGAAATTCTCCAATATTGCTAATTTTCAAGTATTCCATATGTAATTAAGTCTTTTTTCTATATTCATTTTGCAAGCGTGTGATTTTGTTGGGCCCTATAAGGGTGAGGATATTATACTTAGTTTATCAAATAGACAAATCACCTATTAATTAGTATGCTCTCTATTTTAAGTGTTCATCAATGTCCCATGGTATTTCAGTGCACTGTACTCCATGTTGAGCCCTTTCTTGACACAACGTACCAAGAGCAAATTTGCTCCTTAAATGTGATCTCCACTAATTCCTGCCTTGAAGATAGTCCATCACAAAATTATTTCAACATACTGATTATCACAAGGCTAGCCAATCCACAACTTCAATGACCTTTCCAATCAATCTTCATGAGTCAACATAGCTTCATTGTCATAAATAATCCTTACCTCTAGCTGCTATCCTGCTCCTTCAAGATTGCCAACTCATAAGGTCTTCAACTAGTTTCCCTAAATCATTGATATGTTTCTCGAAATCACATAACTAGGGTTTTTAGTTCTGCCTTCATACAATCCAATAATCTAACTATTCTAAACGATCCGCCCTATATCTCTGATATTTTAGAACAAGGACTTGAAATTTTATCCTTCAACAATACTTTTGTTGTTACAAGATATATTGTTCATAGGGTCTTCTAGAAATGTCCTTACATAGTGACAAGAGTCAAGACTACTACTTTGTCACACAAGTTAAGGCATCATCAATAGCTCATGCAATACTAACTAACTTCCACATTCAATGTGCTTAGTGAACTCACACATATTCCCATACAGCAAAGTTTGAATTCTAGAGATCATTTTCCTTAGGGCTTCATAATATTTGCCTTCTAATAGTGACCTAATTCTTCAAACATCATTGTACTTGGGCCTTTCAACATTCCACAAGTGTTCTTTAACAACCATTCATTAACAAACAAACCAATCTATTAGACAAACATACCTTGTTTCTCAACTTCCCCTTATCCTTCTTGTTCTTGGTTTTGTGTTCTTGCTTCAAAAACCAGACCTCTGATTAGGGCATGTTATAACCACTGTTATAGTCCTTCCAACTCAGCCTCCATTTCTCAAGAGACTATGGCTACCCTTCTTCTATCAAGTATTTCCATACGTTGGGTTATAAGACATCGTATAGCCTATTGTTGCACCCTTTTGGTTCTCAAAAGGATACCTACAGCAGTTCAGTTTCCCACAAAGATTTCCAAATATATTCCTCCACGAATGCAACACAGAATTACTTGTGATGTTTCACACTTTGGATGATCTTCAAACTCCTACTCCAGCTCTTTTAGGAACAACGTTCCAACCTAGCAGACTTCCTCTACGAACCAAGCACCCTTGAAACCTTCTTAACAGTCTCTATATACCTTCAACCCTCTCTAAAAGCCTTGCTCTACCTAGGTATTTATTCAACCTGCTAACCTGCATTCAAACCAAGCACAAGAACCCTACAACAACCATGTTGCAACTTGGTCCTACACTAGATTATCTCTAGATTTTCAGACCTAAATTTATTCAAGGGACAGAGATAAGGATGGCCTAATAACTTAGCCCTATGATACTTTTCATCATTTCATATCAGAGATACAAACTTTACTTCTTGGTCCAACTATTAGGCTCTCAACTCAAATGCTTTTCCTCTAACCTATGCCAAACCAATATCAAAAAAGAAAAAGACAAAAACCTAGTTCTTACTTTTGTTCCTATTTAGTTCTACTCATGTTAGGTATGTGAGGTTCTCTTGAGGAGAGATCTACTCTTGTTTGATGTATAATATTATACTCTTCTTAGTAGTTTGTCTTTTCAAGATTAACCCACATATCGTTGTTATGGCCTAGCTCAGAGAAAGTAATTTGAGTAGCCACGCATATGCATTGTCTTAGAGACATTACATGTCAATTTTTTCCCTTTGCAACAAGCAAAAGGCCTCCAACTCTGGATCATTGTATAGATGTAGTGTTTTTCCGTCAATGATTACTTTCTAGATTTTTCACCTTCGAAGAGTCGTCATACATAAATGGTCTTATTGGATAAGCAAGCTAACTATGGTCTTAAATTGTAGCACCACAATTATCACCTCAAAACTCAGATTTCACACCTTACATATCTTTTGATTATCCTTAATCCCTTAAAAACATAACTCTTTAGAATGTTTGTAATTTGATCCTTCAAATTGCAGAATAGAAGTAGACCTTTGAAGAATAGAATGTAATTCTTGTGGAGAACCTCATACTACTTCAATCACATTACTATATTTGAATGCTTGCCATAATCTTCTATAGTACATCATTTTATATTTTTTCCATTGGAGGTATCTTCAACTTATTCCAACATCAGTGATCTTCAAGCCTTCTTCTGTCATCCTTAGCTCTGATACCATGTTGGAAAATCAAAGGCAATGTAATTCTCTATATTGATGTTTATTGATTAGTAATGGAACATCATGATTGAAAGTTAAATGAAGGTTTTCACTCCTTATATTTATATAATTTAAATGGAGACAAAGAACTAAAAGGAAAATTGCAATCTTTTATGTGTACTCTTACAAGGACTTGAAATGAGAACTGTAATTCAAATTTTTTCATTAATGGTTTATAAACTGAGGCTAGCTACTTGTAAGTCTGTCTTTTGGCATGACACATTGTAGCAGAGATTTACTGTTTGCAGGTGACTTATATTTCCAAATGAAAAATGATGCTTAGCTCAACATTTTTTCTTATTGGTCAAACTAAAGTAAATATTTTACTTCAAAGTTCAGTGTTTTACAATAATTTAGCAGAGCTCTAGCATCGGGACCTCACCTACCTAAGCAAAGGGCTAGTTAATTTCTGGGCTCTCTGATTATGAAAATGGATATGGATTATTGTTTACATTCTTGGCCAAGACGAATATTTATAGGAAGGATATAGATTCTGTGTGATATCAGAGCCAAAGTGGAGATGCTTGTCAACCTTATCTAGGGAGGGAAAACCCTATCTCCATGATGCATTATTCTCTATATACATGTTTATTGATTAGTAATGGAACATTAGATGATTGAAAGTTAAACGAATGATTTCACTCCTTGTATGTATAAAATGTAAATGGATACAAATAACTAAAAGGAAAATTGCAATCTTTTATGTGTACTCTTACAAGAACTTGAAATGAGAACTGTAATTCAAATTTTCTCATTAATGGTTTATAAACTGAGGCTAGTTGCTTGTAAGTCTTTCTTTTGGCATAGCACATTGTAGCAGAGATTTACTATTTACTGGAGGTTATCCCAAAATTTATTTAAGGGACCATGGATCTAAATTTCTTATGAACTTTCAACACTGTAACAAACTTTGGTGAAAATTGTTGATCAATTATCACTTGGTTAGGGTTATATATGTTAATGAAAATTTTGTGTGCATGCATGAGAGTTTGGTGCAAATGCACAATGTTGTGTAGCATTAGTGTGATAAATATGGGATAGTGCAAAGCATAGTTTTGAATATTACTCTAATTTGACTCGTACCTAATCAAGTCAGTCAAGTTGATTGTTGGTTGAACGGTTAATTGTTGGTTTAATGGACAAAATATCTTGCAAGCCCAAATACCAAAGGGAAAAATGGAGCCCATCATGGGGTTCTCTTTGTACTTCTCCATCACTGCTACCTTCCATGCTTCCTCAAACTCCTCTCCAACCTCAATATCAATGCTAGTAGTAGCATGAGAAACAACATTACACTTAGCATAACTAGAAGAACGTGTTTTCCAAACTGCACGAGAACTACTTCCCTCACGAGTCACCATGTGCCATTATTGGTCTCGATGGTTCGCTTCCTTCAATTCCTGGTTCAACTACCATATCTTCATTGGAACCAACACCCCAAACTCCACTAGAAAAAAATTCACCATTTTGTACTAGTGATTTTCCATTTGTACTCGTGATTCGCCATGATTTTACAAGATAATATAATCTCATGAGAGATTCGCCAAAAAATTTATATATACATATTATATTATTAATAAAATTTCCTTCCATTTTTCCTATGTATCATGGGGATTCGCCCATTTGTTATACATATAAATTTAGGGGGATTATTAAAATTTCCCTGATGGGTAGATTCCATTTCAATTCGGATCATTCTTCCCTCCTTAAGAATCATAAGTCCCCATTGCATGAAGTTCCCTCCTTAGAATAATTTTTTGAATATGAAGAGTCACTAAAGAGAATGTTTTTTTTGTGGTTGACCCATAATTGTGATATTGATTGTTGATGAAGTAGAAGGTTCCTACATAGCATGGGGTGGGAGGAAACGTCTCCAAAGAACCCAAGCCGGATGCTTCTATGCTGAAACCGATGATTGTGAAGTAGATGCCTACTAAAGAGGGGTGGGAGGGCACGTCTCTGAAGGGAAACCACTCTTAATGTTTCTCCAGATATAAAAACTAATTTAAAATGGGCATATGGGGAGGCCCCCAAGATCTGAAAATTTTAAATGCCAGAAAAAAATGAGAAAACACACAGTAAACAAAACCACAAAGAAACTTTTTATTAAAACATAAAATAACTATAAAAGCTACATTGTGGTGGACAATCTGTCCTTTTACAAAATGTGACTTGTTACTTATAGTATTTTTTAGTTACAATACCACGGGTAAATTCCATGGGTGGGTAAATACCATGGGTATATGTCACTTAAAATACCATGGGTGGATAAATAACATGGGTAGATGAATACCATGGGTGAATAAATACCATGGGAGAATGAATACCGTGGGTAGATTCCATTTCCATTCGGATCATCAAGGGAGAGACTGAAGCTTCCCAGTCGCATGCATGACTCCTCCTCCATGCATCTAGGACATCAATGTTGAAAATTTAATTGTTTGAACTTTTTCTCTCATTGACAGTTGATCACAGATAGTAACAGTTCATTACAGAATTATGAATCAAGGTTTTGAGTATGAGCCTTGTTGGTTTCATTTCATGGACGTTGTTTAGTTTATTTTGATGGATAGTTGTATGGATGAATATATAGACCATTGTACTCTCTTGCTGAATCATCCAATGAAAATCTAATAAGAATAAGAATTTGAAAGGGATTTCCCCATAGTGTGTTTTTCCCTAGTCTTCGACCAATCCTAATGTCTCTATGTGTGAATGTTTTCCTTCTATTTTTCCTTTGTGTTATGTTGCATTGATGATGATGATATTTTTCTTTCTACATAGCTTCATATGTTGTTGAATATTGATGTAAATATGAACAATGTTATAATGTCATGGAGTGAAATTAATATGAAAATGATAAAATGCAATTATCAAAGAAAAGAACAATATATCTCTAAGAAACATTAACATGGTATCTGAGCTGGGATGAAGAAAAATCGTGGATATCACCCCTATGATGACATTATTGATGGAAGCAAGAGAGGATGGAGGAGACCTAAAAGAATTCTAGGGTTTGAAGGAAACCCTAGGCAATTTGGTTATTAGGATTTGATGGATATTATGAGGTTGGGGTTTGAGAGAAACCCTTGTTTATGGAAAAAAATTTTGATATGCTAGTACGATCAATGTGAATATGTTCAAGAAATTTTGAAAATTTTGATGATTCCCTAAGTGGGATAATATGTATTAGGCTTGATTTCTAATAAATTTGGTTGAAATATTGAAGGCAACATCATTCTATGGAAAATGGACAGTGATGGCTCTTGAAGGTTGGTTCAAGAGGAGATGATCACCTCTCATTGAAGATAGGTACTTTTTTACTTATGTTACTTCTTCATGTCTTTAATTTTTTTTAGACTTATTGTTTTTATTATTACTTATACTTCTTGCATGCATATGTGAATATTTGGATACCCCTAACTTCATGATGAGATGTGATAAGTGGATCCTTATTAAGGATCATCTGAGATGCAGGAAAAGATGACTACTGCAAGAAGAGAAGTGCTATAGTTGACAATAAAAAGGAGGTTGACAAAGTGCTCCCATCGTCCATGTCAAATAATAAGGTGTACATGTATATCAATACTACAAGGTATGTAAGATGTATTGTTTCAAATCAAATATTGAATGGCAAGGTAAGCCCTAAGGTATGATTATAATATTACCTTCACAATTGGCTCATGCACATGAAATTTTTATTCATGGAACTTGTTGATTATAAAATTCACCCTTTAAAATTCAGATTAAGGTCATAGGGAGAAGATCACCCAGTAGCATTCAAATGGCTAAGAGTCCCGAGGTTGGCTAAGGAGAAATAGTACAAAGTTGAGTCACATGCCGAGAAAAGGATAAGCGCGTTTTGTAACAGAGCGTAAATATACAAAGGTGTTAAACTTAGCTGAGCAAAGGTATAAAAGGCGCAAAAGGAAACAAATACAAAATGGGGCCCGCATACACTTTATACACGCACGAAAAGGAGTCCGCAAGTGTGATTCCGGGGGGGTCACGAAGGTGAGGGATGAGACTGAGTCTTACCCCCCCGAAATCTTGATGATGTGTCAAGGCGCATGACATGAGGCAAGCGTTCTACGGAGAAGAGGACATGGGCTTTAAAGTTATCACGGTAGTCACTTCGCGCCCCTCGAGGGTCACGTTCTGAGATACAACTGTCGCCATGATGTAAAGGTAAGGTAAGTTTTTAGGACACCCGGTACCAAGGCCAGTACTGGTATTTAACCGACACATGGTATTCACCTGCTAAGAGTCTAACTCCCAATCCCTACATGCCACGTGTCTCACTGTCAACGTCCTTACGGCACTTTCTCTATTCATTTCACCCCACCACCTTTTCCCGAGCTGCCTCGGTCCTATATAACAGTCTTCCGTCTTTTACTGTGGTAAAATACTCAGGTGTTTTGACTATTGTATAAGCAAAAGTGGGGGCCCAGTACCAGGTCGGCCCAGTCATTGTCAGTACCACTGCGTCGTTTTCCCGAGCAATTTCCTACCTTGCAGGTATTCCATCCCTCTCATTCCATCTGATTTCCTTTTGTTTTTAAATTTTCATGATGGTCATGGGTAAAGTCACAACCAAGAAGTCAGAGCCGGAGACCCCCCAAGCCCGTGAGTCTAGAGCTGTTCCAGGGCCTGAACCCTTGTTATACTTACAAGCCGACATCCGCGACCCGCAGTACCCATTTCCCATTAGCAATGTCAAACCTGAGCTATTTAGGAGACATGTCCAAAACAAGGATAGGTATCGGGTTGTTTTGTCAGGCCTGTATCATCAAATTACCCCCCCAAGTGTATCCAGTGGTCGAATTCATCTGTTGGCTCCGGGACTCTTACGACGAACATCGGGGCATGTTCCTCTCAGCCCAAGGGAAAAAAATACTCAATTTTTCCCCCGAGATCATTAGAAAAGCCCTTTGTTTTCCTACCAATTCAAACTATGTCATTTTTAGTGAAATAACTCTGACTCCTCACTTTGCAAAGTTGTTGTTGTCCTACAACCATTACCAGCATATGAGGTCATTCTGAAAGGGGTAATGAATTGAACAAACATCCCCTCTGAGAAATCTGCAAGTCTTAAACCAAAAACCATAGTCTCGGTCCTTGGAAAAGAGTTCGCACTCCTGCACCATGTGAAGCATAGAATTCCTGTCGAGGCGAACTATGATGAACTCATGGAGGCTTACATTAGAACAGAAGGTTTCATATCGATGCCCGAACTTGCAGCAAACAGTTGGCAGAGATGCATCAAGTATGCCAGCTTTTTATCCAGCTCCTCAGCAAATGTTCCACCACCTGCATCAGCAATGACCTCAACTCCTTCACGCCAATGAAAATGGTTAACTCATGGTTCAGCCTTAGTGGCCTTCTAGTTTTACTTTTATTTTCTACTATCAAGTTCCGAGTGGAATTCATATTCCACTCTTGCATTTAATTTTGTTAGAACAGTTTTAATGTTTGGTTTTGAAATAGCCACGAGCCTAATTTTAAATGATGAGAAGCGTTCTCCCTCATCATAAATTTTGTTATTTTGATTAGGACCTGAAACTGCTTACTAGCACGTGGGGAAGATATTTTCCCAAAATGTCTTCCCACGTATGTTCTTGTAAATTCTATATATGCAGCAAACTGAGATGGAAAAAAGGTTCCAGATTTTCAGAAGAATACGCTAAGAAAGAACTCTGTATGCATTTTGTTGAAATTTTGATATAAAATTTGAAGAGCCCGTTGGGTCTCAGTGATGAGGAGTTTCATCTTTAATGGGTATTCTGGCCTTAATACTTCACAGTCTATAACTCTCTCTTATGTGTTATAGCTTAATGTTCATTTCGTTTACATCCATTTTTCTTATATCTTGTTCTGGAATGCGAGTTTCTCACATGTCTTGGTATGAATTTATCGTTGTTCATACTCATGCTAAAACTTGTCTAGCGCTTTAAATATGGCTCAGGCATGATATGTTGTTTCATCTTTCACTTCAACCGTA
Organism: Pinus albicaulis; assembly: GCA_034641835.2. Classification (NCBI taxonomy): domain Eukaryota; kingdom Viridiplantae; phylum Streptophyta; class Pinopsida; order Pinales; family Pinaceae; genus Pinus; species Pinus albicaulis. Next base: position 485,716,864 of record CM076584.1, on the reverse strand, counting down.
TTTCTTCTAATATTAGCTGTGATGGAATGCTATCTTTAACGTTATTTTCATGTATGGATTCTTGTTACTATAAGCCCAATACATGTTGATATTCATTTCTATATCTCATCTCAATAACAGCTAGTATCCTCTCCATCTTTCATACACAGTAATCACCCTCTGATTATTCACCTCTGTGAAGTACTTTAGAATCCAACCCTCTTTATAGAAAGTTGTCTTTGAATTGTCTGATACTTTTTTTATCATAAATTCACACTTTGCCTCTGCAATATTACTTTCTTTGTGCTGAAGTTTTGAGGATTTTGGTTCCATCTCAATTAAACCTTCCTGTTTACACATGATAGCATGAGAGCCTTTTTCTGAATAACCTTACCATGTTATACCATACGCTCCTTGCTATATAAGATTTCCTAGGCACTGGTCTTTCACAACTCAAGGTTGTCTCTAGGAATGACAACATCTTTCTGGCACCGTTGCCGAGGATACGAAGTTAAGAAAAGATAAATCCCTGGGCCTCAACAAAATCTCTATTCACTTTTCAAACAGGTGAGCAAGAAGAGTTGAGGGTTGTACATTCCTCACCTTGGCGACTCTACAGTCAATTATAAGATAAAATTGCAATCCTGGCTCCTCGAAAGCCACATCTGAGGTCAGATACATCTCAACCAAAGACACCTTCAGTGTCTAACCTGGAGAAGATCTTACATAGGAGGGGTTGGAGGGAAAGACAGTTAGTTCACACAGAGATTCCTGAATTCTCTTTAGAAAACTTTCCATCCTCCTCCTCCCAAGTAACCCAAGTGCAAATTCCCGACTCCTCTGAGGGAAATACCGATTACTTCTCAGATAATCCTCCTTTGGGAAGCATCCAAGTTAAAGATGAAGCTGAATCAGTAGATACCACCCACTACACCCTTCATCCCACTCCTGAGGCTGAAGAAGTCAAAGAAGTCACTGAATTATCTGCTATTAATAGTCTGTCTTTTCCATCAGCACCTCAAGCCTCTATCCAATACATTCCCATTGTCATACACACTTCACTTCCACCTCCTCCTCTTACGCATCAAACTCTTGCACTACCTCCACCACCCCTGATGGCCAATGTTCCAGGTTTCTTGCTAAACAAATATGCCCCTCTAGCATTACCTCAAGTCTTGAATGATATGCCTCAAGACTATCTAAAAATCTTACCCCGTTTCAATGGGAAAAATTAGATTGAAGCTCAAAAGCATCTTGAAGTATTCTGCTCTTTTGCAGAGAAATTTAATGTGGAACATCTAGATGTAGTCTTGAGACTATTTGTCCAATCACTTGATGGAGAAGCCAAAAAATGGTTTAAGACATTGGGAAACTACTCCATCACTACTTGGGAAGAGATGGAAAATTATTTTCTCAGAAAATGGGGGGAAAAGAAAGATCATGGTTACTGCCTCACTGAATTTAATCCAATCAGGAAAAAAAACTACGAGGGAGTACCAGAGTTCATAAAGAGGTTCAATAAGCTATACTCAAGCCTTCCAGTTGAAATGAAACTTCATCAGACTGCAGCCAAGGTGGTGTTCGTGGCAACCTTTGATTCTGAATTTCGTTTCTCTCTAAGAGAAAGGAAGCCTGCTTCACTAGAAGATGCTCAGACGAATGCCCTAGAATTGGAGGTTATTTTTTCTTCAACAGGAAAATCAAAGGGAAAATCAGATCAAGATGCTAGAACAAGGGGAAAAGAAGAGGTATCTACTTCTGGCGAAGACAGAGAGTCGGCTGAGAACAAAATTGAAGAAATGAATAAAATGATTAAGAAAATTTCAAGTAAGTTGGTCAAAGTTGAACTAGAAGCCAAGAATTCATCCTCTAAGACTTTCCAGAATGCTCCAAACAGGGGTTACAATCCTCAATATAGAAAACCACCCCTGCAGATACTACAAAGGGAACGGAAAGAACAGCAAGACTAGGTACCACACCCGCTGTATCTAGAAGGTCAGGTAGATGGTCCTACCGAAGACACCGCTTATGAGCAAGATGATCCATATCTTGCTTATTATAATAGTGATGACGTAGAATGTCCCTTGTGAGAAGGTGATGGAATAGAGATTCCATTACAAGAAGAATAAAATGCTAAAGGCACTGAAGATCCAGATATCGATGATTATTGCAAGCAGTTCGTTGATTTCATGCAAGCACAGTTCAATAGAAGATATGACCTCAGATCTTCTAGGAAAAGAACCCATACTCAAGATCAGGAAGAAGAGGTGCCTAAAAAAGAAGCAGCTGCTCAGAAGGAGACAATAGTGCAAAAGGTCACAGATAAAGGTAAGAGGCCTCTAAACGAATCTTTGCAGTCTAGTGATCAAATTCCTTCCTCTTTAAAAGTAGCCACTCCTCCCAATACTAAGTCTGTGTTGAAAGAAGTCAAGCCTGTAGTTGAAATCAAAGAGTCAAAGGAGAATATAACAGAAAATTCCTCTTCTGTTTTTAGTTTACAAAAGGAGCTTGAAAAAGTAAAAATCCCAGTTCCCTTGACTGAACTGTTGAAGCAGCCCACCTATCAGTCTCAGGCCACCTCTTTTATGCTTCCTCCAGAAACAGCTCATATTCTAGATAGTTTGAACCTTCAAGAAGAAAGACCCATGGTTGTGTTTGGCCCCCACATTGAAGAATTAGATGCCTCTACTCCTCCCTTTTATATGTCATTAGTGATTCACGACCTGCTATTACATAACTTTATGTTAGATTCAGGAGCTTACCATAACCAATTGCCTCTGTCAGTCATGGAGCAACTAGGATTGCAAATCACCCATCCATACAAGGACCTGTATTCATTTGATTCCAAGAGATTCAAGTGTCTAGGTATGATCAAGGACTTGGTGGTCAATTTGGCCCAAATACCAGCCAAAAGTGTGGTGATGGATATAGTGGTGGCTGACATCCCAGCTCGTTTCGGCATGCTGTTGTCAAGGTCTTGGGGAACCAAAATTGGTGGGTAAATCAAACTGGATTTAACTTATGCTAATATCCCGGTATTTGGATGCCAGGAAAGGAGGTTGTATAGGGAAACAAGATTTGTCAAGATGGTTACTAAGGCTGACAACTCGGTTAATTCACCAGTGTATAGTAAAGAAGGGGATTTCTCATGTCTAATGTTAGAGGAAGACCAAGATTATGCTCAAGAACCATCATTCTGCTAGACTAAGACTGAACAATCCTCAAAGAGTCAGGAAGCAGGAGTCTGGACGCTTCACTTTGATGGAGAAAATTCCAAAGAAGGTAATGGGGCTGGACTACTACTGATTTCTCCTACAGGAAAATGGGTCCCATTGTCTTTCAAGTTAGAATATGAAGCTACCGATAATGTGGCCGAATATGAAGCACTCATGTTAAGGTTGCAAACAGCCAGAAGCATGAACATCTAGAGTCTAAAAGTTCTGGGAGATTCGGAACTGGTAGTAAGGAAAGTGAAGAATCAGTGCCAAGCCAAACATTTGAGGCTGAGGGCCTATAGGAACGAGGTATGGGATCTAGTGGAAAATTTTTTCCTAGCATTTAATATTCATTTTATGCCCAGAGAGAAAAATAGGATGGAAAATTCCCTTGCAGTGGCTGCTAGTACATTTCGTCCACCTCAAAACCCTCTTTTAAGATACGAAATTGAAGTTCGTTATCGACCTTCAATTCCTGATAATATCAAGCATTGGCAGGTGTTTTAAGATGAAGACCAAGTGAAGAGATTTATGGAAACAGTTGGGGAATTCTCAAACATGGAGATAGATGCTTGTGAAAAAGAAGAAACTGAAGACCTTTCAGAAAACAAATGGGAGGAAAAGGCGGTTGGCCATAAAGTGTTGCAACTGAAGGGAAACATTATACCTAGAGGGTTGGTGCCTCTAGAGAGGTTTTTTGATAGAAATGATGTCCCACTGCAGCCCAAAAAAGTGGTAGAAGAAAATCAGGTAGAAGACCTAAATCTTGGTATTGATGCTGACCCCAAAATTGTGAAGTTGTCCAAGAAAGTCCCAGAAGAATATAAAGAGCTCTACCAGAAACTATTCCAGTCATACAAATATGTGTTTGCATGGTCTTATCAGGACCTGAAAACCTTTGACATCAGCATCATGCAACATAAAATTCCTCTAAAAGGAGATGTGAAGCTGCATAAACAGAAGCTTAGACAGATTAACCCTCTGCTGCTCCCTTCCATAGAGAAGAAGATCAAGAAGTTATTGAAGGCCAAAATCATTGTGCCATTGAGATACTCTGAGTGGGTGGAACATCTAGTCCCAGTCCAGAAAAATAATGGAGAAATAAGGTTGTGTGTTGATTTCTGGAACCTAAATCGAGCATCCTTAAAGGATAATTACCCACTGCCCAAGATGGATCATATTCTGCAGAAAGTAGTGGGCACTTCACTAATGTCAATGATGGATGGTTTCTCTAGGTACAATCAGGTGGTTGTGCTCCTAGAATATCAAAAGAATACTACCTTCACCACACCGTGGGGTACATTTATGTATGCCAGGATGCCTTTCAGATTGATCAATGCAGGGGGCATTTTCCAAAGGGCCATGGATATTGTCTTTGTTGGGGAGCAAGATAAATTTATGGTGGTCTGTCTCGATGATATCACTGTGTTTTCAAAGGATGATGCAGAGCACATTGAACACTTACGTATAACTTTCGAGAAGTGCAGAAGGTATGGTCTCTCTCTCAATCCATAGAAATAATTGTTTGCATTACAAGAGGGCAAGCTTTTGGGACATATTGTGACTAAATATGGGGTAAAAATTGATCCTAAGAGAGTAGAAGTTATAAATGGCATTTCTCTCCCTAGAAATAAAAAGGAGGTGCAAGTGTTCCTTGGGCGCATTAACTTTCTGAGAAGGTTTATCCCTAACTATGCAGAGATAGTTCGACATATAACTGACATGCTCAAGAAGAATAACGAGGTGAAGTGGTCCCATGAATCATGAGAGGCCTTTAGCATAATCAAAAATGCCTTTGTAGAAGCCCCAGTGCTGGCTGGACCACTAGACTATGCTAAACCCTTTATGATTTTTTAATTTGCATCACCTCATACAGTGGCAGGAGTTTTATTGTAGAAGAACGAGGAGGGGTATGAGCAGCCTATCGCTTTCTTTATCTAGGTGCTCCATGATGCAAAATTGAAATACAACATACTATAAAAGCAAGATTATGCCCTGGTGAAGTCTCTTAAGGCATTCTGAATGTATGTCCTGCAATCACACATCACTGCATTTGTGCCCACACCAATCGTGAAGGATATCCTCATACAAGGAGATAGTGAGGGAAAAATGGGGAAATGGATTGCCAAAATACAAGAATATGAGTTGGATATTTGTCCCACCAAGTTCATCAAAGGACAGGGATTAGCCAAAATCCTGTCAGAATCGAACTGTCAGGCTGTGGGCATAAATCTGTCTATGATAGCTAATGAGGAGTCCGAGAATATGGAAGAAAAACATGGGATAGAGACAGCTACTCAGAAGATTCATATGAAGTATCTCATCAGCCCATGGTATAAGGAGATTGTGGAGTATCTTCTGTCTCTCAGATGCCCCCCTAGCTGTGACAAAGCTAAATACAGAACGCTAAGGTTGAAGTCGCAGAAATTTGTTGTTGCCAACGATTGGTTGTACTAGAGAGACCCTTTGGGCATCCTACACCTGTGCCTTATAGAAAATGAGGTGGAAAACATAATGCCTGAGTTGCATGAAGGTATCTGTGGGGGTCACTACAGCTGGAGAGCTACACCCATAAAATTCTGAAAGCTGGTTTCTTCTAGCCCAAACTCTTCGGAGATGTGTTTGCTCGAGTCAGAGCTTGTGAAAAGTGCCAAAAATTTGCAGAGAGACATAATTTTGCACCCCTACCCATGATCCCTGTACACGTGGATGAACCATTCCAGCAATGGGGAATTGACTTTATTGGTGAAATTCACCCTACGTCGAGTGGACAACACAAGTGGATATTAACTGCTACAGATTATTTCACAAAATGGGTGGAGGCTATACCTGCAAGGAACGCAACAGATACCGTGGTGATAAAGTTTATGGAAGAAAAAATTATATCTAGATTCAGCTGCCCTGCCAAGATAGTTATTGACAACGCCCATGCCTTTAAATATACTAAGTTTGTCAGCTTCTTCCAGTAGTATAACATTGCATTGGTTCATTCCACGGCCTACTACCCACAAGGAAATGGCTTAGCAGAGTCTTCTAATAAAACCCTGGTGAGAGCACTGAAGAAAGCTATAAACGAAAATCAGAAAAATTGGGACTCTCAGCTAAAGTTTGCGTCATGGGCAAACAAGATTATTAGCAAAAGATCAATGGGGAAGTCTCCATATGAATTGGTATATGGGAGAGCAGCGGTCTTTCCCATACAATTGGCCTTACCAGTAGCAAGGTTCATGCAGGAAAGCCAAGAAGAGCCTAATGATCTTACTAGGAGAATCAATTAGCTGGTAGAGTTGGAGGAAACACAAAATCAGGTGAGTCAGAGGTTGACTGAATATCAGGATAAGATGAAAGATCTGTTTGACCAGCACACCAAGGACAAGAAGATTCAGGTCGGGGATTTAGTTCTGAAATGGGATATTCGAAGAGAATATAACGGGAATCATGGTAAATTTGATCCGTTGTGGTTCGACCCCTTTAAAATCGTGGAGCAGGGGGGAAACAACACATTCAAGTTAGAAAATTTGCAGGGTGACTTACTTGACGCCCCTATAAATGGTCAGTTCCTGAAACCTTATTTCCAGTTCTGATTCAGGCCGAGAGAGCCTAATGTATTATATTGTACATTAGTTATCTGCTTTTATCTTTGTTTTAATGTCATTTTTTTTGAAGAATCATGAAGAGAAAAAGAAAAAGTGCAGAGGAGTTGTGCCTACGAAGTTCTCGACACGTCCGATGAGGAACGCGTTGTCCCTAGGTGGAGCCAATGTTGATTATAACGTTGACCCTTTAAAATTTATATTAAGTTCATAAGGAGAAGATCACCCGGTAGCATTCAAATGGATAAGAGTCCTGAGGTTGGCTAAGGATAAATAGTACAAAGTTGAGCCACATGCCGAGAAAAGGATAAGCGCATTTTGTAACAGAGCGGAAATATAAAAAGGTGTTAAACTTAGCCGAGAAAAGGTATAAAAGGTGCAAAAGGAAACAAATACAAAATGGGGCCCACATACACTTTATACACGCATGAAAAGGAGTCTGCAAGTGTGATTCCAGGGGGGTCACGAAGGTGAGGGACGAGGCGGAGTCTTACCCCCCCGAAATCCTAATGACGTTTCAAGGTGCATGACACGAGACAAGCGTTCTACGGAGAGGAGGACATGGGCTTTAAAGCTATCACGGTAGTCACTTCGTGCCCCTCGAGGGTCATGTTTTGAGATACAATTGTCGCCACGATGTAAAGGTAAGGTAAGTTTTTAGGACACCCGGTACCAAGGCCAGTACCAGTATTTAACCCGACACGTGGTATTCACCTGCTAAGAGTCTAACTCCCAATCCCTACATGCTGCATGTCTCACTGTCAGTGTCCTTATGGCGCTTACCCTATTCATTTCACCCCACCACATTTTCCCGAGCTGTCTCGGTCCTATATAACGGTCTTCCATCTTTTACTGTGGTAAAATACTCAGGTTTTTCGACTATTGTATAAGCAAAAGTGGGGGCCCAGTACCAGGTATGCCTATTCATTGTCAGTACCCCTGCATCATTTTCCCGAGCAATTTCCTACCTCGTAGGTATTCCATCCCTCTCATTCCATCTGATTTCCTTTTGTTTTTAAATTTTCATGATGGTCATGGGTAAAGTCACAACCAAGAAGTCAGAGCCAGAGACCCCCCAAGCTCGTGAGTCCAGAGCTGTTCCAAGGCCTGAACCCTTCTTAGACTTACAAGCTGACATGTGCGACCCACAGTACCCATTTCCCATTAGCAACGTCAAACTTGAGCTATTTAGGAAACATGTCGAAAACAAGGATAGGTATCGGGTTGTTTTGTCAGGCCTGTATCATCAAATTACCCCCCCAGTGTATCCAGTGGTCGAATTCATCTGTTGGCTCCAGGACTCTTACGATGAACGTCGGGGCATGTTCCTCTAAGCCCAAGGGAACAAAATACTCACTTTTTCCCCCAAGTTCATCACAAAATCCCTTCGTTTTCCTACCAGTTCAAACTATGTCAGTTATAGTGAAATAACTCTGACCCCTCAATTTTCAAAGCTGTTGTTGTCCTGCAGCCATTACCAGCATATGAGGCCATTCTGGAAGGGGTAATGAATAAAAAAAACATCCCCTTTAAGAAATCTACAAGGCTTAAACCAGAAACCATAGTCTCGGTCCTTGGAAAAGAGTTCGCGCTCCTACACAAAGTGAAGCATAGAATTCCTATCGAGGCGAACTATGATGAACTCATGGAGGCTTACATTAGAACAGAAGGTTTCACATCGATGCCCGAACCTGCAGCAGACATTTGGCAGAGATGCATCAAGTATGCCAGCTTGTTAGCCAGCTCCTCAGCAAAAATTCCACCACCTGCATCAGCGACAGCCTCAACTCCTTCGCACCAATGAAAATGGTTAACTCATGATTCGGCCTCAGTCGCCTTCTAGTTTTACTTTTAATTTCTACTATCAAGTTCTGAGTGGAATTCATATTCCACTCTTGCATTTACTTTTTTTAGAACAGTTTTAATGTTTGGTTTTGAAACGGCCACGAGCCTAATTGTAAATGATGAGAAGCATTCTCCCTCATCATAAATTTTGTTATTTTGATTAGGACCTGAAACTGCTTACTAGCACACGGGGAAGATATTTTCCCAAAATATCTTCCCGCGTATGTTCTTGTAAATTCTATATAAGCAGCAAACTGAGATGGAAAAAAGGTTCCAGATTTTCAGAAGAATATGCTAAGAAAGAACTCTGTATGCATTTTGTTGAAATTTTGATATAAAAGTTGAAGAGCCCGTTAGGTCTCAGTGATGAGGAGTTTCATCTTTAATGGGGATTCTGGCCTTAATACTTCACAGTCTATAACTCTCTCTTATGTGTTATAGCTTAAATGTTCATTTCATTTACATCCATTTTTCTTATATCTTGTTCTGGAATGCGAGTTGCTCACATGTCTTGGTATGAATTTATCGTTCTTGATACTCATGCTAAAACTTTTCTAGCACTTTAAATATGGCTCAGGCATGATATGTTGTTTCATCTTTCACTTCAACCGTATTTCTTATAATATTAGCTGTGATGAAATGCTATCTTTAAATTTATTGTCATGTATGGATTCTTATTACTATAAGCCTAGTACATGTTGATATTCGTTTCTAGATCTCATCTCGGTAACAGCTAGTAGCCTCTCCATCTTTCATACACTGTAATCACCCTCTGATTATTCACCTCTGTGAAGTACTTTAGAATCCATCCCGCTTTACAGAAAACTGTCTTTGAATTGTCTGATACGATTTTATCAGAAATTCACACTTTGCCTCTGCAATATTACTTTCTTTGTGCTGAAGTTTTGAGGTTTTTGGTTCCATCTCAATTAAACCTTCCTGTTTACACATGATAGCATGAGAGCCTTTTTCTAAATAACCTTTCCATGTTATACCATACACTCCTTGCTATATAATATGTCCTAGGCACTGATCTTTCACAACTCAAGGCTGTCTCTAGGAATGACAACAGAACTATTGATGAGATGGTGTACTTGGTATTGGAAAACCATATTACATTCTAGTCATGGTAAATCTTCATTTTTTTTTTTATATTGGTATACTTGACATTTACCAAAGCTTAGACATGACAGATTTCATAAGAAGGCTAGCTCAGTATTTTTTTCCTATGCTGGTTTTATTTGATTATTAATGAATGTGATAAGCATGGTAACCATGAATATAGAAGTGTAACAATTAGATTGATATTCATGATATTCTTATTGACCTTGATTAAGTTTTGGTGAGCTTAGTAATTATGACATAGGGTAAAATTGAATGACTTGACTTGATGAAAGTAATAATGTGTCCATGATCTTTGAAGTATGAAGTTACACATGTCTGTTATCCTAATCATAAAACTCTAACCCTTAACAAAAATTTGGTGTCATGTTCATATGTGATAATGAAGTAGTTGATGTTAACATGTTTTGGTCGTGATGAATATATGTTTTATCTAATATATTGGGTTTCATGATCTAACATTTTGTTGTAGCATGGTAATAGACTGGCTGATGACTTGAATAATAATGGTGGAAGGAGTTGCTCATTCAGAGTGAGAATATTTCCATAAGATACCTACACCTATTATCATTCACATTATATGTATAGAATATTATTTATTGTTGAAGTAATATTTTTGACATGAATAGAAAAATATCTCATATTGTTGGTATGCAGCAAAGTTCTAGATTTTTCCTTACACTTAGCCTCAACCGCATGGAAGCAATCTTAAGGGTGTTGTTGTATCCTCTCAACCGCACGGAAGAAGGCCTATGGGTGATTTTATTCCTATAGTGAAGCTTTTTACATGAAATCAGAAGTACACATGAAGGATGACCGTCCTATAGACATGGAGCACACAATAGAATGTTTTGTGAGAAGGGAATTTTGAATGTTTAACTTAATATAGAGAATGTGAATGTGTTGATTAAACTTGTGTTTTTAGGAGACCAGAATATGCATATCAATATGTCATTATGATTTATCCATTAAGGGTAGTGTTTGAAGTTTTGACATGATGTTTGGTAATGATTTAGAACTCTGACTTGATGTTGAGATATGTTTTTGGGCTATAGAACGCATTGTCACGACAAAAAATTTGGGCTTTGATTTGGTGACAAATGATTTGACTCGATATCTGATTATTTCCCTTGATAAAAGTGTTATGTGGACATAGTTACTTTCTGTGATTAAATTTGGCATTGATTTTGTATTGGCCTCATTATATTTGGAACATTGGTTGAAGTATAAATAGTTGTGATTCAATATGTAAAAATATCAATATGAATGGGTGAAACTTGTATGATTCATTCTCGGTATACGCATGAAACTTATATGACTTGTCCCTAATGTATCCATTCATATTTAGTAGTAGAAATGATTCATGATATGATCAAGAGGATGGCTTGATATTACGTGTTCAATGACAATTTTTTGGCATGTCAATAGATGAAGTCATAACTTGATATTTGGATGTGAGATCTACCTGTCACCTAGTCCAAATAATTTTTCACAATAATATTTATTATTTTGATATTAGTTTTGATCTAACATCTAGACTTTGATAAGTTTACTTAGCTGATTTGATTGCACAATATTGATTTATGTAAGGCTGAGAATATTGGTTTGGTAAAGTGTTATGTTTGCAGAAAGCATTGTACATGAATCAAGCCCCTCGAGCTTGATATGCATGCATTGACAGTTATCTAGTGAGGTCAAGAAGATGTGGCGATCTGAACCTCTACTTCAAAATGGGTCTAAGGTATGACTTTTGTTTTGGTTTTATATGTTGATGGTCTACTCTTGACATGTAATGAACCTTTGATGACCAAAGTAAGATGAAATTGGCTTCTGAAGCTCGAAATAATGAATCATGGCATGATAAATCACTTTCTAAAGTTTGGGAAAGGAAAATATATATCGTGAAGCTATTGAATATTTCTTGTAAAGTAATCCTTGGACACTCTATTTGAATTTCAAGAAGTTATGAAGACATATTTTTGAACCTGATTTGGCAACCAACAGTTGATGTTCCGTGTGAACACCCATCCATAGATATATGCCTTTCATAGATCAAATTGAGTGAATTCATAATTGATATGCTTCATACATTGAGTTTTCACCAAGAACCCTTCGATATATTTCCATGGGACGATAAATTTTTGGTTCGAAATATTATTCCTATGATATGTGATTGCATGGATGTATTAATACTGACCAGGTTGACATTATAAGCACATCTTTGTATTTCCTTAGTATGAGATATTCCATGATATTTTTGGATGATAATTCTGTATATTTAAGCACCCTCAAGGTTGAGTACGATGTTGTTGACATGACTAGATGTAAGGAAGGTTAAAGAAACTCATTGGAAAGCCATTTTGAACAAGTTTTGGATGTGTTGAAAGCTAGAATTTGACTGCCTCAACATCGAGGAATACCACCCAGACAGGAGCTTAAAACAACTCCTTTTCCATTGAAATTGGTGGGTCCAACTAGGTATATAGGGAACAATTTCTCATTTAAAGAGATTTAATAATAACAAGAGGAATGAAATCAAATTGATGGAGTGATTTTAAAACTAACGATAAAATTGAAAATTAATTCTTCCCCAGATAAAAATGTCTTTTAGTGTGATCTAATAGAAATATTTCACAAATTATAAAATAATATATACCATTCCATACTCTAATGAAAGAAAGCATGCATAAGAAACTAAATTAATTAAATAGTTAATTATCTTAGTTGATTAAAACCCAATCACATAAAAGATCTCATTATTTCATATATAACTACAAATCATCCAATATTTCATATCAATAGTGACATTGATATATTGTTTTCAAATTAAGTTATATAATGAAAGAACATAAAGATAAAATAACTATCTATTTAAATAATACAAAGATAATAGTACCTGATGCCTCAGTGCTCTGTATCTGAAAAAAGACAGATTTCAGGCTTAGCTTTCAATTAGATAACACTTGATCAAATAGTACTGCAAGTTCAAAGCTATCTTCTCAAAATTATGGACCCCTTTCTAAATGCATGAGATGGGTTTAAATGGTTTATTAATATTACAAAAAAAGGAAACTAGTAAATGAAGTTTTTATAAAGCCTCGAATAACTTAAGCTAAGATAAAGGACAGCAAAATAGTAATCAGTTGCAACAATATTTATAACTACTTCCTAGGTCCATTCTTCATTTTTTCTTTGAGGTTTTAAATATCTATCATTGGCTTCAACTGGGGGGAATACATTGGATGCATACACATATGTCCCGTGAACAGTGCATCTTTAAGTTATGGAAGAATTTGTGTTGCTTCATTTGAAATACACCTCAACATGAGCCACTGAACATGCAGCTTTACTAGGAATAGCCAATAACTTTCCAATTTTACTTTGGATAAGCTTTGAATCTCTTGAGTCCTCCTTCTAGATGCTTCTTTCCAAGATTTTTTCAAGACTATGACATCTAGAAAAGTATCCTTTGGATAGTCTTGTATCATAATGGCTTGTAGTAGAGCATCAATGATGTATTCAGTGAGATTTGATGCAACATTCTTGGCTCTGATGATTTCCATCTCTGCACTTTTAACTTTAATATCCCAATCATTGAATATAATATCCTTTTATGATTCTTAATTTCTGGGAAGGTTGGCTACTCTCCCTTCTGTACCATCCTACCAATCTATGAAAGCAGAGATTTTTTTGTTGATCTCTTCATAGAAGGTTCTTAGCTCTAACAGTTGGGTGACTAATGAATCATTTTTTTTAGCCAAGTCATCAATTAAGGACAACTTATGACAAAAAATATATTGTTTCTTTGTCTAGAGCATATCTAAATCTAATGCTTCCTTTTGGACTTCATTTATTTTAGGATTATCATTCAACTGGTCAACCTTTTTCTACAACTATTGTATCTATTGATCTTTATCTCTAACTTCTTATTCATATTGCACCTTTATGTTGTCAAAATTATTTTGTGAATCAGCAAGGTTTACTTTCCATTGCAATTATATTTCTTGCTTTTCAATTTGGGTACTTTGCTCTAATAGAGAAATTATTTGATTCTTTTCTTTCATCAATAATTGTACTTCCACAGCTTTATCCATGGTCGCATTAGCATAAGCTCCTGAAAATTGAGATAGGCTATTTAGATCATCCTCTGGGGTGGATTGAATGTCTTTCCATAGAATTTGAACTGAAGTTTCACTAGGTGCCAAAATTTGATTTTGTTCCACTTTTATTTTCTTTCTAGACCTACTCATGACTGCCTTGTGCTTCGGACTATAGAATACATCCAAATCTGGGATTTCTTCAGTTTTAAGGACTATCTCTGTGGTGGGAAAAGCAGGAATTATTTCCATGTCTTCAGCTATATTAGAATCATTATTTACCTTTGCACTAGAATTTTTTGCGAGTGTTTCAGTATTAACATCATTTTGGGGATCCTCTACAGTAAATGAGGTGTTCCCTACATTCTCCAAAACTTGTAAAATTTATTTTTGGGTAACAACTTTATATCTGCTTGGTTCTATGATAGGCTTTATTACTGGCTCTGTAGATCTCAAATTTGGCGCTAAGTTGATTACAACTGCTTTTGTACCTGCATGACCAGAACCATTTGCAATGTAGGTTTCCTCAGTCACCATAACATTATTGAATTCTTCCCAAAATCTATCAAATTGTTCTTCCTTGATTCCACTTTCTTGTCCAACAGCTATATTAGTTGTTTTTGTACTTTGAACATTTGTAACTTTGGAAGAGGATGCAGATACTTTTGTACTCTCAGAGTTCTGACTAGAATGCTTTACCAAAAATTCTAGTAGATGAGATATTCTCTTCTGATGATATTGATTAAAATTAATTAACTCGTGAGGAGTCAATCAATCAAAGGCTAGTCTTTCTACCATAGAATATTTTGGGGCCATTTCAAATAAATCATCAAACTTATCAGGCTCCTTTGAAAACAGCCTGAGTTTAACTTGCGTGGTGACATCTTTAGCAATTCCATTTGGGTCAAACTATCGGTTAGGTATCACTAGAAAACATAAAACTTTAAATGGTTCAATTTCAATAAAAGCATGCTTGAAATTATCTAAAGTATATGTACCACACAAAATAGAAAAACATGACCAAACGGTCTTATTTTCATCTCTGAGGACTTTAGTTACACCTAGTCCAATATTATGGTAGGCGATTTCTTTGACCAATAATTTATATGAAAAAAACAACTGTAACACATGGGGATGGGATAAGCTTCTGAATACTCAAACATAAGTGATTTTTTCTTCTATGAACCATTTCCCTATAGGCCTAAAGTCTCTATTGGCTTCAACAGTAAGCCTCAGGACTTTATTAACAAAAACTTCTTGATGGAGGGGAAGCATTACTTCATGAAAAATATTATAGAAACTATAATGGTACTTGAATTCCCACAAAATTTAAAAATAAACATGAATGGGGGTGGCATACTGAACAAACCATTTCCATCCCAAGGATGGAAAATTAAAGGAAAAACATATAGCATCCATGATGTAGGCACGTATGAAAAAGGGAAACCATTTCTAATACATTGTGTATTTTTCTAAAATAACGGATTTGAGTACTCAGGCTATTTTTAAAAATGGTTTCCCATTCCATGATATAACCATCAGAGGCGGTTTCAATCAAAGGTACCCATTCTTCAAAAAAAAATTAGGTATTCGAATAATTATAAATATGACAGAACATAGCAACAATTTGAGAGAAAAGGACAACAAGAGAGGCTAGTGAAAACATACCCATGTTCTCTCGCTTTTGTTTATTTGGGTCTTTCCTCCAATATTTGATAAGCTCCATAGGGTTCGGATTTTATTGCATGAACTTTTGGATGAACTATGTATCTCACTTCCTTTGAGGCATCGAAGATTGGTACATCCTTCGTAAGTATTATGGCTTGAAGGAACCAATTACTGTCTTTTTTGGGGTAATAAATAGTGGGTCCATTATGTCCACACGGTCCATGACCCACCTCACCATATTTGTGTGCGGGAGAATTTTCAAACGAGAGGAAAATATATGAATAAATGAGTTAGCTACGTCGCTCCATGCATCTGTATCCCTTGGTGGAGACTCATCAGTAGTAGCTCCTTTGTTTTCAATTATTCTCGTATTTTCATCTTCAAATAACTTGTAAATTGCTTCCCAGTTAGAGGAACCTTAATCCTGGGTGCATGTAGTGTCTACGAATAGAGGAGCCATCTCATGAGTTTCTTCAAGTGGAAATATAGATTCTTTCTAAGTTGCAGACTTTCTTCATGCTTTGATTATCCTGTACATCTCCTTATGTTGTTCTTTATGAGGATTCACCTGTCAAAAAATGAGTTGAGATAAGCAGAGAATTACTTCGAAGTATGTGAGAGTCATATCAATTCAATGCGAGCCTTATGAAAAATCCTTTCGCACTAACTTAAAATAATTAAAATTCATTTGAAATCCTCAACATTAGAAACCATAAGGTGGTCATTTAATTTCTAAATGTTTGTTTATGTGATGCTTACAATTGGCATTACTTCGAAGTTTTTCTTTTCTGTGTTTTTTATATCGGGAATGATGATTGGCTTTAGTAATGATGCGATATGTGAAACTGTGGAATATCAGGATGGTTGACAGAATGCGATATTGAGATCTGTTAGTTGAAATAACGCGATATTGACAGTTGGTTAATTGAAGTAATTTCGACATTTTGGAACTTCGGAATATTGCCATTTTAGAACTTCAGGAGTTCGACATTTTGGAATTTTGGCATATCCTTTTGGCATGTTTTTCACATATTGCTGATATTTGCTTTTTTTTTAACCTTTTTTAACATTTTGCATTGTTTTCGGATGTTTTCATAAGATTGTGTTTATTATGAAAATGTGTTTTTTTATTTTTTTTATTTGGAAAGATAAGGGAGGATATACTTAAGTTATCTATGTAAAAGGGTTTTATCTAAAAAAATTGAAGGGTCCCAATTGTTCCTTCTAAGACTTCTAAGGAAAATGGGGGGTTGTTGAGTACCACAACAATTGGTGACACACTGGTCAAATAAGTTAATCTCTTTTTTATAAAGTGTCAATTTTTTAAGAGAATTTGCAGAAAGTTATAAAAAAATTTAAATCGAAATTGATATAGATAACTTTTTGAAATAAGATAACCTATTTTATTCAAAAAGGTTCTTCCAAGTTTGTTATAGATGAAAATTTCTTTTGAATGAATCAAGCTTTGATAGGTTGTATAGATAAAGTAATAATCATTTGAAGCTTAGCGCATTGGATAAACATATTAGTCATTAGTAGAGCCTCTGCTGCGAGCAGGCATTTATAGCCTCGACAGGGTTATTATTTAACCAAAATGAACCAGTATCTTATTCAAATTAAAATAAAAAAATTCAAAGATAATAAATGTTTTGTTTTTCTTTTATTCTATTTTTTATTTACCTTAAAGTCGCTATCCTGGTTTGGTGGCCAAGAAAGATAATTCCATTAACAAGTTGTACTAAATTTTAATAAGCCGACTCAGAATGAGATCTCTTGTCTCAAGGTCTTTTGACTGTAGTATCCCAAAAGGGAGAATGAAGTAATACTAAAACACAATATAAGAACGGAAGCAAGGTAAATAATAAATCTTAAGACAACATCAAAATTTGCAGATAAGTTGAGCCATTTTATTATATGGAGATAATTCAGTTACACAATGTACAAGAATATGAGTAGATCTAGCCAAAAATATGGTCTAGAATCACCCAGAAAACATGCTACAATAGATACAGCGTAACTGGAGAGGCACTAAAGAAAATATTGTGCTTTCCCTTCAGCATAATATGAACATATAACTGCAGGAAAAAAATGAAAATGAATATCTACTCAAATCTGGAGCTTAGATGATGCAAAGATTCAAGATCTAGCCAACGTGATGGATTCCCAAGATAACCCAGAAAGGATTTTCCAGATCTACAACTTCGGAAAATCACATCCCTAGGATTTGATCCTTGATCTGCTAGGAAATACAGATCTGAAGCTAGATCTGTCAAATAGATGGATGAAATATGTTGCAAGATCAGATCTACAAGCTGTAAGCTCTAGATCTAGCTTCTCAATCCTCCAATAATGATTACAACTATTGCAACACAACTTCCAATTGAAACTACGCTGTGAGGGAAAGAGAGGCGTTCCACCTACTGAAAAATGCTGCAATAAACTCCAGGCTGATGGTAAGACTGATGTAAATGTGAGGGGATGATCCCTCATAGGATTACTAGCTGAAATTCTAGTAACTTCCTTCCTCCCTTTGGATCTGCAAATTGGACAGCGTAATTCCTAAAGGAAATACTGCTGCTAGGAGGTCAATAACTTTTTGCCTAATGCCAGATCTGCAATGAGGCTCTAGGAATGCTGACCTATAAGCTCGAGGTGATAGGAATAAACCCTCACCAGTTCTCCAGCTGAAGTACTGAAGACAACTTCCACCTTCCAAACTGATCTTCAGAAATCTGCAATTTCTAAATATGAATGTTCTGCAGAAAGTAGGAAAAGATATGTGGCACCAATGCCTAATGTATAATGAAGTACAATACTCTTTCTAAACCTACTCTAAAAAAGAGGTGGGATTCCCGACCAGGAACACCCTATGCTAAACAGCACTTGCAATCTCTGCTAAATAGCTCGAGAAAGCAATGAAATGTCACATGACAATTCCATATCTAAAAATATCTTTACATCAAGAATAACCAGCATGCATTCATCCTTGCCTTCATCTTCTTTATATAATGTTTGAGCCTTCCCAAGCCTTGGCCCTCATCTAGACTGCGTTGTGCATGTGGACAAGATCCTCCAAGTTTGACTGTGTTGTTTGACCAAATCAACCATCATGTCTAGGTGCAATGTACACCCTCTCCATCATGTGTGCTTTGATTGCACAACATCCTCCATCACTTTATCATGAATGTCCCGTGATCTTCTATTTGACATATTAAAAATCTTAGTTGACTGAATCAACCTCCATGATCTATCTCAATTAATGAGACATCATCTCCAATCCCATTCACATTAGTAGTTTCTCAAATACCTCATCATGTAGATATAGGCTTAATTAGTCCACATTCACACACAAAAAGTGGATATTTATTCAGATTGAGGATTGTGGGTCCCTCCACCCTTTTATTTACTTAATTCATTAAGAAAATTAAGAACTCTAATATTCCAAATATCAGGTGAAAATTTTGGAATATTATAGTCCTCCCCGGAAAAATGTTGCTTGTCCTCAAGCAACTCAAAAGGTAGATGCGAAGCCATCTATTTCCCTCAAAATGGCATCCACATAAGGAAGGATTCCTCCATTTTCTGCAATGTGTCATGTATGTTTGGTTCCCAAGTTGTCTCAAAACATATAGGATGACTTCTAACTGAATGGTTAGATGTCCTCCTTCCATCATGAAGTACCAAGTGACAACCATATGAGTTCCAACTTCATCATTAATACATGAGATACATGAAATAAAGTGGCTCTTTCCACCAAGGAAAAGCTCCATCTCATAATACATCTCCCCATCCCATGCTTTATGAATTTGATTGAGCATTGATATGCTCTCATACTTAGCCCTATTGGCCTTGTTGGATCCAAGAATCATTCCAATGTTATGAAAAAGAAGAAGGAAAGGAGCTATATGGTTAGACAAAGATGTCAAACCATTTTCTCCTAATAGTAACCACTGGAGTAAGGCCCTTTGCTGCCATCCTCCATTTCCTCCATGTAAGATGGACAAGCCAAACTCCCCCAAAAGTAGCCAAAGCAACAAGAGATCTTGTTGCTTTCTCTCCTCCTCATGTGCATCATGAAGAAAAAACATACTAATGGACATATAAAATTCCACATCAACCCAATACCAAGAAACATCATCAATGCACATCATGAGAGCATTATACCAAGATTTTCCCAATACAAAACACATAGACATAGGAGATGTCATGTGGTGGCCAATCTCTCTCAAGTGAAACCAAAATGAACATGTCTTCTTTTGATGCATTCTATCATTGATACATAAGGCATGAATCATAAAAATATGAGTTATTGGGTGGTAACCATACTCACCCAAGAGCAACCAGAGCAGCCATGCCTCCTTCTTCATTTCATAAGTGTTCCTCAAGGCATGGATCAAAGAAATAGGAGCCTTTGGGTGGTGATAGGAATCTCCCAAGGGCAACCAACATAACCAAGCTTGCTAGGCCATATCATAAATCTACAAGTTTTCATGCAGCCCCTTGCTTATCATCCTCACCCACTCACCCCAATATGGAAGATGAGTGATGTGCTGCATAGTCATGGTATCCTCCCTTTGTAGAATATCATCTTCACCAAACTGATGAAGAACTTTGCACTTCATGAAATTTTGAAGTGCACCTCCAATGAGATCTCTTAATGAGACCTTCTTCTCATCCATGGCCTTCCAAAACCAATGAGGTTTTGTATCTTCTATAGGTAGAAGTCTCTCTTTGAGTTGTGAGATTCTCATTGAGAAAGTGTCATCAAGAAAGGAGAAAAGGTTTCTCATATCTAGATGTCTACCATTCATCATATTGTCCTCCATTGCTTCATGAGTGAAGCTACCTTCATAATGCTCCAAGAATAATGGGGCCCCATCATTATCACTACTACTAGGTGACAGTGCTATAGATCTACAAGGTAATACATATACTATCCCAAAGCAAGGTACAATATTGATCTCATGACCAGTCATTGTACATAGGATCATGCTCATCCCTTCCTCTGAAATCCTACACTTCAACTCAAGACGTTGAACCTATTCCATCCATGACAAACTGGGATAGTGTTTCATCTCCTCCTTGATTAGATCAAGGGTCCTCTGCGCTGTGATATTTTGCTGCTTAAAATCAACATTTGGTTCTAACCCTTGGTCATGCATTGGCCCTAATGACATGTCCCCACAAATTTCAATAAAATCTACCGAAAAAATAGGTGATGAATGTTTATGCATACCTTGGATCAACTAATACGTGGGAACCTCTTGACAAAACACAAGAGTTCCTCCAACCGAAACAATAGTGCCTCAAACTGCTGGTAAGAGTGATGGTTTCTCTTCTCCAAGTGTACCAGCGTTGGAATCTCCCTCCTTTCCCTCATGCATCTCCTAAATCATGCATGGGACTCTATATGTCAAGAGCTCAAGACTATCTTGAAAATATGCAAGTGTCTCTTCTTCGGATGCAAGTACTTCTACATCTGGTGGTGAATGTAGTGACTTGTTGTCTAGAGTGACAATATTGGCATCCTCCTCCTTAGGAAATGTCACTTTGTGGCACATCTCTGGTTTTCTCACATCAAATTCCTTCCTCAAATTTTGAAATAAATATGAATATTTAGTCACCTTTGCATGCTCCATGTGACCAAACCACCAATCATTGGCTTCACCTAAAAGATGAAGTGATGCAATTTGAACAGCCTCTCCTTCAGCTACAGGATGTAGCCTGAAAAATGCATCTAATTCTCTCCTTCAAGCTCTAACAGTACTTGAGGAAGATCCATCAAATGTAGGAAAATAGAATCTGTTATGCCTCTTTCTTCTATTGCTGCTATAGGATCCTCTTTCTTCTTTGATTTTGAAGAATTGTTGGAGAGTTAGCTTCTCCTTGAATTCTCTAGACTGTGATTTTTACTCTTCAAGATATAGAATGAGAGTCTCATGAGTCTCAGGTGTTCTTATTTCTTCATTTCTACACCTCTCACCTTCTCCAAAGAAAATGGGCATCGTGGGTCTATGAGGAGATCTATGATTCTCTGGTTTTCTTCTTTGCTAATAAGAAGTGCTTGGACCTTCCTTCTTCATTGGATTGACCTCCTTGGAGAGATATTGCATAGATCTAAAGAAAGGAGTGGTAGAATTTTCATCCTCCATGATAGATCTCATCTATATGCTTCTTCTTTTGATGCAAAAGATGAAGTGTCCACAAGGTGAGCCAAATATCATGCTCTGATACCATTGTAGTATCCCAAAAGGGAGAATGCAGTAATACTAAAACACAATATAAGAAATG
Source organism: Pinus albicaulis (assembly GCA_034641835.2). NCBI lineage: Eukaryota > Viridiplantae > Streptophyta > Pinopsida > Pinales > Pinaceae > Pinus > Pinus albicaulis. The sequence goes on along the minus strand of CM076584.1, from coordinate 485,695,054 downwards.
CAGCAAGGTAAGCAATAAATCTTAAGACAACATCAAAATTTACAGAGAAACTGAGCCATTTTATTATATGGAGATAATTCAGTTACATAATGTACAAGAATATGAGTAGATCTAGCCAAAAAGATGGTCTAGAATCACCCAGAAAACATGCTACAATAGGTACAGTGTAGCTAGAGAGGCATTAAAGAAAATATTGCACTGTCCCTTCAGCAGAATATGAACATATAACTGCAGGCTGAAAAGGAAAATGAAAATATACTCAAATATGGAGCTCAGATGATGCCAAGATTCAATATATGGCCAATGTTATGGATTCCCAAGATAACCCAGAAAGGATTTTCCAGATCTACAACTTTGGAAAATCACCTCCCTAGGATTTGATCCTTGATCTGCTGGGAAATACAGATCTGAAACTAGATATGTCAAATAGATGGCTGAAATATGTTGCAAGATCAGATCTAAGCTCGAAGGGTTGATCCCTTCTTCAGATCTACAAGTTGGAGGCTCTAGATCTAGCTTCTCAATCCTCCAATAATGATTACAGCTGTTGCAACACAATTGCCAATAGAAATTGCACTATGAGGGAAAGAGAGGCCTTCTTCCTGCTGAAAAATTCTATAATAAACTCCAGGCTAATGGTAATACTGATGGCAATGTGAGGGGATGATCCCTCTAAGGATTACTAGCTAAAATGCTATTAACTTCCTTCCTCCCTTTGGATCTGTAAATTGGACAGCGTAATTCCTAAAGGAAATATTGTTGCTAGGAGGTCAATAAATTTTGGCTTGATGCCAGATTTTCAATGAGGCTCTGGGAATGCTGATCTATAATCCCAAGGTGATAGTAATAAACCCTCAATAGTTCTCCAACCTAAGTACTGAAGACAACTTCCACCTTCCAAACTGATCTTCAAAAATATGCAATTTCTAAATATGAATGTTCTATAGAAAGTAGGAAAAGAGATGTGGCACAAATGCCTAATGTAGAATGAAGTACAATACTCTTTCTAAAGCTACTCTAAGAAAGAGGTGGGATTCCCGACCAGGAACACCCTGTGCTAAAAAGCACTTGCAATCTCTGTTAACCAGCCCGAGAAATAAACGGAATGTCATATGACAATTCCAGATCTGAAAAGATATTTACATCAAGAATAACCAGCATGCCTTCATCCTTGCCTTCATCTTCTTTATATAATGTTTGAGCCTTCCCAAGCCTTGGCCCTCATCTAGACTGCGCTATGCATGTGGACAAGATCCTCCAAGTTTGACTGCGATGTTTGACAAAATCAAACATCATATCTAGGTGCAATGTACACCCTCTCCATTATGTGTGCTTTGATTGCACAACATCCTCTATCACTTTATCATGAATGTCCAATGATCTCCTGTTTGACATCTTAAAGATCTTAGTTGACTGAATCAACCTCCATTATCTATCTCAATTAATGAGACATCATCTCCAATCCCATTCACATTAGTAGTTTCTCAACTACCTCATCATGTAAATCTAGGCTTAATTAGTCCACATTCACACACAAAAAGTGGATATTTATTCATATTGAGGATTGTGGGTCCCTCCACCCTTTTATTTACTTAATTCATTATGAAAATTAAGAACTCTAATATTCCAAATATTAGGTGAAAATTTGGGAATATTACATTGACTATGAGCAATTATCCTGATGTGGTTTCCAATAACGATAATTTCAAGTTTATTAGTTTCTTATGATCATGGTAAGTCGGCTCTTGATGAGACCTCTTAACTTTAAAGTTTTACATATTTTTGAATTACACTCTGAAAAAAATTAAAATAAATGAATGGGAAGGTTTCATCTACTCATTATGAGTGTTGGATGACCATTGAAGTAAAATATGCTAAAACTTCATCATAATTACTACTTTTATAAAGATAACTTTTCAAACCTGACTCACAACAATTTGGATTCTCAAAATAATTACAAGTTCAAAGGATCTCTTCGTTTTAAATGGTTATGTTAATTCATATTTTTTTTAAATGAATTATATTTCAATTTATAGTTTTTATTTCATCATTATTTCTTTAAAAGTCAACATCTTCAAGGTTTTGAGAAAAACTTGCAAAGTCTTATCCAAAGGTGTAATACTTTACAACATAATTTATTTGTATCAAAATATTTACATATTGTACAAAATAACTTCTCTTATTTTCAAGAAAAATACTTTTTGAGTATAAGCCCATTGACGCGAAGAGTTTCCTTCTTCCCTTGTAAATATTTCAATATAAAATTTGATGGACCTACCTTCTCAAAAATTTGAAAGGGACCAAGCTAGAGTTTTTAAAATTTCATATGCTTTCCTTTATACTCATCCACTTTGTCCTGTTTCAAAATTAAGTCTCTGATTTCAAAAATTTTGTCTTTGACTGAATTAATATCAAATGAATTTTTGACCAGTTCTTGATGATGAGCATGAACCAACTTAGTTTTATTTCTTTCTTCTTCCAACTTAATTATTTGAGACATTCATAATTGTAAATCGGAAGAAGGTTCTTCATTAATAAATTGAACTAGGGTTGTTGAAGGAATAGCTATATTCAAACGTAAAATAGCTTATTTTCTATATACTAGATGAAATGGGATGTTCCTATTGAAGCTTTCTTAGTTATCCTATCTTCCCATAAAGCAAATGTTAAAGCTTTGTGCCAATTATTTTGGTCAATGGTTCATTTGATAATCCTTATAAGATTTTTATTAGTTGATTCCACCAAACCATTTCCTTGGGGACAATAATTTGTAGAATACTTAAATTCAAATTCTCTCGTTAAATAAAATTCAATCATTGCATTTCCAGAAAAATAAGAATCATTATAAAAAATAAGAGCATTAGGAACACCAAACCTGGTAATGATAAAAAGATCAATGAATTCAGTGATGCTCTCATAATTGGATAACTTCAATGGTATTTCCTCTACCCATTTCGTGAAATATTCTGTTGCAGTCAAAATATAATTATGTTGCTTGGCGGAGTGAGGAACGATCTCACCTATTATATCAAATCCACATTGCTCAAAAGTTTGTTCGATATTGATAGGCTGAAATGGCATAGATGGTTTCCTTTTTCTTCCTGAAGTAGTTTTAAATAAGGTCGAACGTACATATGTGAATCTTTAAATAAGTTCGTCCAGTAATATCCAGCATGCAGAATCTTATGAGCAGTAGTATCTCCACTGTAATGTCCACCTGATGGACCATCATGAAGCTCCTATAGAACAATTTCTGCTTCAGATTTCTCCCAACATATCAAAAGAAAAAAAAATCATAATTCTTTCTAAATAATACATTGTTAACAAGTTGATATTGATTGGATTTTAATCATAAGGATCTCTTTTTCTTAAAATCAAGCTCAAGTGTAGCATAACCATTTTTTAAGTAAAATATTAAACCAGCATATTGAGAGTGAGTATCAGCGGGAAATACCTTTGTAACTTATTCAATGTTGCCTGTTACTTCGTCAATTGATGCATCATTCATTCCTGTGACTAACCTGAAAAAACCTTGGCCTTTTACAATCTTAGCGGGTTTGATCTCTAGATCATATTCTTGCAATTTTGTGACCCAACTAGCTCTTTTTTCCCCTAACTCCTTTTGAATCAAAAATTGTCTAACTGTTGAGAAAGGAACAATAATTTTAACATGAGTTTTTAGAAGAAGAGGTCTACAATATTTAAACAATTTTTTTAAACTATGAAGGCTTTCTTTTCTGCTCCTATATAATTTAATTCAGCTCCTTGAACATTTGAGCTAAAAAAAACAGTCAGAGCTTCAATTTTTTGTTCATTTGATTAGGTTAAAACTACTGTGTAATATAGATTAGAGGCAAAAGTGTATAAAATGAATGAATTAGAAAAATTGGGAGTCGATAGAGAAGGAGCATTAATTATGGCTTGTTTAATGGTTTTAAATGCTTCCTTTTCATCATCTCCCCATTTGAACATTGAATTCTTCTTGATCATTTTATGTAGAGGTAGAACGCTGTGTGAAAAATCAGGGATGAATCTTTTGACATAATTAATTTTACCTAAAAAATAATTCGTTGATTTCTTAGTATGTGGTAATGAAATTTCTGAAATTTTTTCAATTCTTTCTAGATCAATATAAATTCCATGTTTTGAAATAATAAATCCTGGGAGTTTACCTTCACTAAGAGAAAAAAAAATATATTTCTTAGGGTTTAGAGAAATTCCATATTTTCTGCATCTTTCAAATATTTGTTTCAAATCATGTAGATGATTATTTCTCTATTTTGAATATATGGTAATATCATCCAGATATACCACAACAATTTTTTTAATTAACCTTTTGAAAGCAATATCCATTTCTCTCTAGAATGTAGCTCCTCCATTCATTAATCCTAATGGTATATTTTGATATGCATATGTCCCCCACTTTGTTCTAAATTCAATCTTCAATCGGTCTTTTGGATGAACTAAGATATGATTATAACCTGAAAATTCATCTAAGAAAGACATCAGTTCATAACTGGAAACTGATTGTAAGACTTTTTCCATTGATGGGAGAGGAAAATTATCGTTTTGACATGCCTTGTTAAGATTTCTAAAATCAATACAAATGTGGATGTCACCATTCTTTTTCTTAACTGGTACAATATTAGAAACCCATTTTGAATGTTGGATTGGAAAAATGATTTTAGATTTTAAAATCTTATTCAATTCACTTTTAATTTGGGTTTCCAAATTCGGATGTATCTTTATAAGCTTTTGTTTAATCGGTTTTACTTCTGGTACCATTTGGATCGTTTGTTGATGATGGAAGCATCATATGTTTTGAGATCTTGATAATTCCATGCAAATACATATTTATATCTTTTTAACAAATGAATAAATGCATTTCTTTCTTCAGACGAAAGGCCCAGTCCTAAGTTAATATTTTGAGGTTTTTCATTGGATCCTAGGTTAACTAATTCAAACCTTAAATTTGAACTTTGAATTTTGCAGTTGTTGACCTTTTTAAATCTATCCTTCAAATCATATAGATCTTCAAGTTTAACTACAAGTTTTGGAAAATCATTTTTTTCATTGAAATATTTTATTTGAGTATTTTGTTCATCTTCATCAATTACTTGATCAAGGTAAGATTCTTTAGATGTTAAAAATCTAGGACATCTCCATCATCGTTGAACACTCTCCAATTTGTAATATTGTTAGGAATGTATGGGTGAAAAATCAACTCTATAGAAAATCAATCTGGACTAAAACCTTCAGGTGGAATTAACCTAGATGCGACATTGGCTAAAATATCAACACTGACATTTTGAATTCTATGTATTGGAGAAATATTTCATTCTAAAAAATATGAAGTAAGATTTTGAATCAGGGATTGATAGATTTCAGGTGATTTGATACGGAATGAATGTTATTTCTAACTTGTTTTATCAGGATTCCTGAATCACCAGAGATTTTACGATATTTAAACACCAAGATTTATTGCCTTATATAATCCCTATATTAACGCTTAATATTTTGCAATATTGTTAGTACATTAAAATTCCATCCTACATGCTAGCATGTTCTTCTCACCAATTGGGTTGATTAATATACATCCCGCTCCTGCACCTTCAATAGACTTAAAACCATGAAAATAAAGTGTCCAAAATAAATATTCAGATTTATCTACAATATTAATACATTTATAAAAAAAAATTTGAGAATAATTTTCAATTTGAGAAAAAACTGAATTTGCTAAAAAAGGTGATTCATGTGTTGTAAAACTTCCCAAAAAGGATTCTGAAGAGTAATTGACAAGAATGTTATTTTTGAAAACCACAGGTTCGTGTTCTTCATCCAAATCGGTAACCGAGTGTTTCATCTATTTTTCTCTATCTACTCGAATTTGATTTAGTTTACCATTATAAGGAAACCAAATATGTGACTAATCTGTTGTGAAATAACCATGTAACTTCTTAGACCAATCTGTACTCAAAAAAAGATCGTAAACTTCATGAATATCGGAAATTCAGATATCGATTATCTGACAAACTCTTGGATTTGAGGATAGCCTTATTAAGACCGAGTTTAAATCTCATAAAATTTTAACCTTGGATCTATATAATTTCACAATCTACACAGCAGAATTTTCAGGAGTTATGTTCAATTTGAGGCATACTAAATATGGAATTATTTTTGAAGAAGCTCATGAGTCTATTAGACAATTGTGGACATTCTTGTTAAAAATATCAAATTTTAATAAGAAATGATGAGTATGATAATTGGATCAGTCTCCAATCATAATTGCATCTGAGGCATCAATTTTATCAGGGGTATCTCCTTGAGGATTTCCTTTTCCTATTGCAATTTTTGTTGTCGGCAAAGGAGACATAAGAAAAAAATTTAATTCTTTAAGAAAAAACATTTTTTTTGCTTACTTACCTCATACATGGAGATAAAGGCTTTCACTTTCTTCATATCTTCAAACGATGTTATATTCTAGGTCCTTATTCGAAACAACAAGAGTTTTGGATGTAGAAGGAGAATTAGAAGGGGATGTGGAAGACTCATTTGATTTGGGAGAAGAGACCGGAAACTTGGGAGAAGAATTCTTCAAGGCATTTTTATCTTTGTTAACAAGAGTATTTGATTTCTGCTTTGAATTTAATGATGGTGAATTGTTTGCTTTTTTGCTCCTAGTTTCGACTATAAATGCTTCTTTCTCTTCTTTTTTTTCATATGAGTTGAGAATAAAATCCCATAATCCATGTGCTTCGACTAATTCTTCTTCTCCTTCTAATTATTTTGTGTTAAGAGATTGTTCTTCATCTTCTTATTGATATTATTCTGCAATGGATATAACATTAGGTGGTTGAGAGGATGAAGGTTGTGTTTTCCTAAAAGATATAAAATTCTTTAGAGGTGAATCTAAAACCCATTTTTTTATTTCAACCATTTTCTTTGACATTTTTTTAAGAACTTTCTATAATCCTTCTAAATCGAAAGGGTCTTTTAATGGCTTATTTTTAATTTATTCTTTGAAATTTACTTTCTTAGATTTTCTTTCTTTTAGAATGGTCTTCTTTTCTTAGGCTAAAATCCTTTTTTCGATAGATATAGCTTCTTTCATGTTATTAGTCAAAGTGTTTTTATTAGCTCTATCTACGACTATGGCAATGTTTGAGGGTAATGCAAAAATATACCATTCTATCTGAACATCTACACCAGATTGAGAATCTTACGGAAACTTGTTAAGCAATTTATTGAAACTATAATTAAAATCTTTGATCCTTTCATTTGAATTTTCTTTCAAGTTGGAAATATCATTGATCAATGTCGCATTTGTGCAATCATCTCCAAACTTTGTCAAAAATTTCTCTTGAAACATATTCCAATCAATAATAGAACTTGATGGTCAAGAAAAGTATTGATCTCGTTGATCCTAAAAATGTATATGGAAACAGTCTACATACAAAATCTTCTTTTGATGCTTCTTTAAGATTAATGGCTAGCATAAAATTATGCAAGTGTTCTTCTTCCTGGGTTCCTTCATCTGGATTAAACTTTGGTAACTATCTCTCTGGATACTTAGGCAAAGGATGAAATGGTGTAGGAATATTGACAGCACCTGGATTTGTCCATGGTCTATTAGCCATCATGGGAATGTGACTAGAAGAGTTTGTTGTAGTAAAAGAGGTTGATTGTGGAGGAAGTAGCCCTTGTGCTAATATTACTTGTACTATCACCTCTTTTTTGAGAATGAGCGATGGGAATGAATAAATGGGTTGGTTGCAGAGAAGTGGAAGAAGTGGATTGAAATAAAGGAGTTTGCAGAGGTGATGAAGATAAAATCTCACTAGTAGAAGACTGAGCTTTGAATTTTTAATTCTTTCTTCACTTAGGAGGTAGAGGGAACTCAAAAGGCATGATCCCAAGTTTCTCACTTTGAGACCTAGTTAAAACCTGAGACGGTGTAAAATATGATATGCTTCCTTGGGATAACTCAGAACGTTGAGTCTCTTCTTGAGAAATATAAATCCCTTCTAATTTCTCAATTAAAGTATTCACTTTGGGTGATTCAATTAAATAAGTCTTATCAATTGTCTTAGAGTTGATACTAGAATATTTTACAGTTGTTCTTACTTCTGGTCTAGGAGTAGGAGACTTTGAGTGAGACCTAGAAGTAGGGGGAGATTTTGAGGGTAAATGAATCTTTGGGTAACCCTTCTGATCATACCTTGTTTCTATTTTTTATCCTCCACAGTGTCCCAAGGCTGCAAGGATATCGATGGAGGTAACCCAAACCAAGCTTTTAGTTTTGCAGCTACACCTACCAAACTAGATATTTCTCTCTCTATGAAAAACACAGCCAAGGGTTTGACTGGTAAAAGAATGTATTTTAGGCTAGATAGCTCAGTTCTATGGTTTTGAAATATTTAGGGCTTTTATTTTGTATTAGGAGTGAAAATCTGGGAACTAGGTCAAAATATCAAAGGTTTCAGTTACAAGAGATATGGAGGAGCAAGGTAGCTATGATTTTGTGATGTCTTAAGGATTAGTCGGTGTAGTGTAGGGTTTGAAAGAGAAATAAGATCTTAATGAGCATGGGCACCATGAATTCACTAATCAATAAGATGAAATACTCAAAATGATATTCCTAACAAAACAGAGCTTTAATAAAAGAATTATGTTTAAAACCTCTTAGGAAAATCACTGAAAAGAAAAGATATGGGAAGGAGACTAGTATAGCATTCATATAAAACTATAACAGAGAGAAAAAATTATCATAAACTCACAACACGAGAATTCTTAAATAATAGTTGCAACCTTCCTTTGATTTCTTGTAAAAAGTGATGAAGTACAAGCTACGAGACTTCCACCCTTGGATGTCCAACCATCAAAATGACAAAAAACCGCATACAGATAGACTCAAAAAAAAATTCCCCTCTCTCAGGGGTTGAATCCCTCAGTGTAGTAACAACTCACAAGTAACTCTCAACAAAACCCTAATGACTAGGGAGGTTAAAACAAATCCTCAATTTAGAGTTTGAATGACCTTCTCCTCATCAATGAGGTCCAAAATTACATCAGAATGACTATTACAAGTCCATTCACCTTATATTACATCACATCAACATAAATTAAATAAATTACATCATCAAACCAATATTTACTGAGAAAAAACTAAAAATTTTAACAAACAGGAAAAACTGCAGCGCATCTTTGCAAAAGTGCATCAAAAGCGTAGTGCCAAACTTGTAAGGGACTTTGTAAGGCCTTCCCCTACTCCAAATATAGCTCTGAAATATGAATTCTAAATATGAGGATGTCTAGTTGTTATTATACACCTCAAGTAACCAAAATGGACACTCCATGAGAGAGAAAAATGTGTTTTCCCATAGCTACTCTCAAAAGCGCAGTGCCTAGTCCAGAAAGGTGGCAGAAAGTGTTTTTTGACTTGGTTTTGGGCATTTTTTCTCAACTAGTTTTCTCACAAGGAATAAAATTTTGATATCTGTGATGTATGATTCATTATCTATCCATAAAGGTAAACCTTTTGGAATTTTTATGGTTGAGGAAAAAGCGTAGTGCCAAGGCGCTACACTTATGGTTGTACTGAGATTTCCAAATAAGCCAAAAGTCAGAAAAAACCTAAATTTTACCAAAATTCTTCGAAAATTCTCCAAATTTTTCCCATGAGACCATGTGATGATTTTTAATGCTATGAGAGAGGCTTTAGAGGGAAAATCAAGCCTATCTTCCTTTTTTTCTTCATTAGGGCTTTCTTGAGCATTTTCTTCAATTGCTTGATTCTGACTTGTGACACTTGGTTCCTTGTATACTAATACATGTCCATGTGTATTTTTAGGTTTTTGTTCCTATTTTCCTTCTTTATAATCATTTACATGTGGAAATTCACCCTATCCAACCAACATACCTTGTCTTTTTCAATTTCTGGAAAAATGACTTCATCAACTGTCATTTGATTTTTTGGTGGAGTTGTTTCTTTTTTTTGCTCAAGTGCCCTCTTGAGGCCTCTTGTCCTTGGTATCTTTTCTTTTACATGTTCTTCTTGATCCTTTGAATCATTAATCTCAACTAGTGTTTTACCTTTTGCATCATCCCTTGTCATATATGCTTTAGGCTTGTTTAAGAACAGTTGATTTACCTTTAGTTGCATGTTCTCTTACTACAAGAATGAAACCAAGAAGTTAGCCTTTCAAAAACTATATTGGATCTCTCTAATCTCAAACTCTTTCTCCATGATGATCTACTCTAGTGTTTTTTTCTCCTCATGCTCCAAATCTGCCATATCAGTGTCAAGGTGAATTGGTTCCTCATCCTGCAATGGTGCATCATGATGTGATGATGTTTCTTGCTCACCTGATGTAGGATTGGCCCTTTCAACAATTTATGGAGAAAACACAAGACTCTTGCCTCTAACATAGGTCTGATTCACCTCTGCCCTGGGAATTATTTTGGTAGTTCTGCTTGTGGAAGCAAACTCTTGTTGTGCTGGTGATGACAAATGTGTACAGTGACTACTAGACTGAGCTAGAGAAGGCAAAAGAGAAGTTGAATATATAAAACCATCCCATTAAAAATTGATCTATGTGAGATGATGGGAAACTAGGATCTTCACTAAGCCATGGTGAAAAAAAAACTAGCATGATTATTTTCTCCCAATCTTCGTACCTTCTCTGCCATTTTTACCATGCTTTTGTAAAGGTAATGAGGCAAGTTTAGGGTTATCACACCAGTTAAATGTGTCAAGAGTCTCATATGATACTGATAAAACCTTGAGTATCTTCCCTCACATGTGAAATATCTCATGATCAATTTCATGAGAGGGGCATAATTTTCCATCAATTGTCTAAATGGAAAGATGTGCATTGGAGTTGCTTTGTATGATGGCTTCAAGTAAATTTTATAGTTGTCAAGGTCAAGGTATCTAATCTTGAACCAGTTTTATCCACTGTTAGGAATCCTTGTGGTTGTTGCAATGGTCTCTATTGAAAGAGTGAAAACCACCCCTTCAACAGTCACCTTATCTCTCCTCAATTTAGTGGCAAAATTGTTGGTAAATCTATCATGAAAACCTATTTCCTCAACCTTTTGGCAAAAGGCAAGGCAACCAGCATCCTGGAATGATTTATTAAGGAAAGGTGAATACATGATCTAATGTGTTGAAGTGGGCTCATACCTGCTGATCTAACCTCCCTTATGCCTCTTGTTTTCATTCCTAGAGACAGCCTTGAGATGTGAAAGACCAGTGCCTAGGACATCTTATATATAGAAAAGAGCATATAGTATAACAGAGGAAGTTATCAATAAAAGGCTCTCATGCTATCTCCTGAAAACAAGAAACATTTATTTGAATGGGACCAAGACCTTTAGAAAGTTGACACAAGGAAAGGAATACTACAGAGGCAATGTGCAAAACTCCAATATAAAATTAACAGACAATTTTGAGACATCTTACTGTAAAGAGGGCCGATTCAGAAATACCTCACAGAAATAAATTATCAGAAGGTGTTGGCTGTGTATGAAAGATTAAGAAAATACTAGTTGTCACTGAGATGATATCCAGATACACAATATCACCATCATAATGGGCTTACCAATTTAAGAATCCATACATGACAATAGCGTTTTAAAAATAACTTCCCAAAGAAACTAATATAGCAGAAAAATGATTGTAGTGAATAGTGGAACAATATATCATGCCTGAGCCATATTTAAAGCGCTTGACTAATTTGAGTATGGGTATCAACTAGGATAAATCCATACCAAAATCAGTGAGCCACTCGCATTCCAGAAACATGATACAAGAAAACAGATGAAACGAAATGAGCAATTGAATTAGCACATATAAAAGAAAGTTACACATTGTGAGACACCACAAACCAGAATCCTCTTTAAAGATGGAACTCCTCCTCACTGAGACCCGACGGGCTCTGTACATTCATATGAGAGTTTTTACAAAATGCATACAAAAATCCTATTACTGCATGATTTTCTGATAAAATCTGGAACCCTAAATCATCTATTCTTCGAGAGCTTTATAGGAGAAAAAGAAAGCTCGAAAAGGGAGTAGGTGATGAACATTTAATTTGCCTCATTAAGACAAGATGGTGGAAACGTGCACACCCATATTGCTGGATGACTCTGTAGCACTGTATGTACTCTTCCGCCTGCTTTCAAAAATAAATGTACTAGGTAGAAGTCTCTTCAGGAACACGACAAAGAAGTAAAATCACATAGACATTCCATCCTTTCCTGAAAGAAAATGGTGCTGAAAAGAAAACTTTAGGGTATTGTTTTCTGCGAATGGTACCCTCTGCCTTCTAAACCCTGAATTAAGGTTTAAGATCTTCAATGTTGAACATTGAATTCCTCGATCATTCACTTATATTTCTCTGCTACTCCATTAAGGTCTCCATCTGCGCAATCTGTGCTTTGAATGACTCCGGAGGGTTTGACAAATTTTAACCCTGCTTCTTTAATGGAAGTCTTGTTGACATACCTTCCCAAGCCTTTCTCCATAATTATAGCCTCTAAAAAATGGTCCTTTGATGTGCTCTCTATTACAGTAATAGATATTGTAAATCATGGCAGTTTTCCGCCGATGTAACCCTGCAAAACCCGCAAACTCATTAGGAAAACCATGCATGGGGATGGTGGATGTGGAGGGGTCAATGTAAATGGTCGTGCGGACATGGCGAAATGGTGGAACAATGTAGGGTGGTGGAAAAAATGCAGTGAAACGATGGAGGATGGACTGGTGAAATTTTTTAACGTAAAACATTGAAATTTGACTAATGAATGAAATATATAAGGGCAGAGGAAAAATACGACAAACACGTGGAATGGTGATGGGGCGGAAGACACGTGTCGATGGTGGGGAGGTAGGTGATCTAGACCGTCCGATCTCAAGACGAGATCGACAGCTAAAAATGCGTCGAAGGGCGATGAATGGTGGGCCAGGGGTACGATTTCCCCGTGTTAACTCACGAGCAACTTTGTGGAGTGATCGTCGTTGGATGGGCCACTCTAGATCGGACGGCTCACGTGCATATCGCGCCAGATCTTCTGCCGAACTATAACATGCGATGAGCGGTGGTTTTCAAACAGTGCTCGATGACGCGTGTCACGCGATGAATGGCATCGCTCCAAAATGAGAAATACCGTCCGCCCCGGAAAGGCAGTGTGATATAAACCAGCGGGTTTTGTACAGTGAGCGGGTGCACTATGGACCGTTGATTTTGCAGGTTGATCGGACGGTGGACGGGGTGGGCCACGGGCGCGATGGAGCCTTGTGAATGTCACCCGATTTGTACAGATCGACGGATAATACTGCGCCCGATATATATATGTGATAAGCGCCTTCATGGCTAGCACTCGGTTTCGACTTTCGGTCATGTGGAGAAAAAGGTGCAGGGGCTAGGGCCGAAAGGTGCTAAGCCTTAAATATATTATAATGTGGTAATTCGGCCCTTTTATGCAATTTTTAGGCTGGGAGAAGGTAACGATGAGTAGAAAACGAATTTCTCAGGGGAAAAAGAGGGGGTTTGAAAGGTTTAAGCGAGATTGCTTGTCAGAATTTAACAGGGGGCTGACATGATCAACATTGGCTCCACCTGGGGATGACACGTTCATCCCTAAGCGTGTTGAGAACTTCTCAGACCACCTGATGATCTTCTGTGTGAACTCTGCTCTTTAGCACTTCTACTTTTCTCTTCATAATTCATCACGACACCCACATTATTCAAATAAGGGTGAAAACAGGAAACTAATATACAGTATAATACACCAGGCTATCTATGCCTAAATCAGAACTGGAAGTAGGGTTTAAGGAACTGACCATTTACAGGGGCGTTAAGCAAGTCACCTTGTAAATTTTCCAACTTGAAATTGTTGTTACCTCCTTGTTCCATGATTTTGAAAGGACCGAACCAGAGTGGGTCGAATTTACCATGTTTTCCTTTTTCAGCCCTCTGGATATCCCACCTGAGCACTAAATCACCAATCTACAAATTCCTGTCCTTGGTGTGCTGATCAAAAAGGTACTTCGTCTTCTCTTGATATTCAGTCAGCCTTTGACTTACCTGGTTCCGTGTTTCTTCCAATTCCACCAGCTAATTTATTCTCCTGGTCATATCATCAGGCTCTTCTTGAATTTCTTGCATGAATCAGGCTACCGGTAGGGCTAACTGTATAGGGAATACTGCTGCCCTCCCATATACTAATTCATATGGGGATTTCCCAGTTGCTCTCTTGCTGTTAATTCTATTAGCCCACAGAGAAAATTTCAACTGGGAATCCCAATTTTTCTGATTTTCATTTATAGCCTTCTTCAGTGCTCTTACCAGGGTTTTATTGGAAGACTCTGCCAAGCCATTTCCTTGTGGGTAATAGGCTGTAGAGTGGCTTAGTGTAATGTTATACTGCTGACAGAAGCTCACAAAATTTGTAGACTTGAAGGCTTGGGAATTATCAGTTACTATTCTGGTAGGACAGCCAAACCTGGATATGATGTTTTCTTCCATGAACTTTATTATCACAATATCTGTTGCGTTCCTCGCAGGTATGGTTTCCACCCATTTTGTGAAATAATCAGTGGCAGTTAAAATCCACTTATGCTGACCACTCAATGGAGGATGTATTTCACCTATAAAATCAACTCCCCATTTTTGGAATGGTTCGTCCACGTGCACGGGAATCATGGGCAGAGGTGCCAACTTCTGTCTTTCAGCAAATTTATGACACTTATCACAAGCTCTAACCCGGGAAAAAACATCTCCAAAAAGCTTGGGCCAATAGAAACCAGCCTTCAAGATTTTGTGAGCAGTGGCCCTCCAGCTGTAGTGACCCCCACAAATTCTTTCATGAAATTCGACTATAATACTCTCTACCTCATCCTCTGTGAGACACAGGAGTAGGATGCCTGAGGGATCTCACCAGTATAGCCAGCCATTGGCGACTATGTACTTCTGTGATTTCAATCTTAGCGTTCTGTATTTAGATTTATCACAGCTTGGAGGGCAGCTGAGTGTGAGGAGATATTCTACTATCTCTTTGTACCATCGACTGGTGAGGTACTTTATATGTGTTTCCGGAGTAGCTATCCCAATTCCCTGTCGCTCTTCTTTCTCCTCAGATTCCTCACTTGCTATTATGGACAAATTTATACCCAGAGCCTGATAGTTTGATTCAGATAATATTTTGGCAAGCCCTTGTCCTTTGATCTGCTTAGTAGAGAGGATGTCTAATTCATACTCCTATATTTTGGCAATCCACTTCCCCCTGTTTCCTTCACTATCCCCTTGGATAAGAATATCTTTTACAGCAGCTGTAGGTACAAATGCAGTGATATGGGACTGCAAGATATACATGCGGAATGCTTTGAGGGATTTCACCAGGGCGTATGCTTCATTTTCTAATATGTTATATTTTAATTGTGTGTCACAGAGCACCTGACTGAAGAAGGCAATGGGCTGCTCATACCATTCTTCATTTTTCTGCAATAAAACTCCTGCTATTGTATGGGGTGATGCAAAAGAAAAGATCATGAAAGTTTTAGCATAATTTGGTCCAGCTAGCACAGGCGCTTCTGCAAAAGCATTTTTTATTCTGGTAAAGACCTCTCGTGATTCTTGGGACCATTTAACTTCATTATATTTCTTCAGCATGTCAGTTATATGTCTAACTATTTCAGCATAGTTAGGAATAAACCTTCTCAGGAAATTAATGCGCCCTAGGAACACCTGTACCTCCTTATTTCTGGGGAGAGAAATGTCATTTATAACCTCTACCCTCTTAGGGTCTATATTTACCCCATCTTTAGTGACAATATGTCCCAAAAGTTTACCCTCTTCTAATTCAAATAATGACTTTTGAGGATTTAGAGAGAGACCATACCTTCTGCATTTCTCAAAGGTTCTACGTAGATGCTCGATGTGCTCAGTATCATTCTTCGTAAATACAGTGATATCATCGAGGTAGAATACCAAAAATTTATCTTGCTCCCCAACAAAAGCAATGTCCATGGCCCTCTGAAAAGTGGCCCCTGCATTAATCAATCCAAAAGGCATCTTGGCATACATAAATGTACCCCATGGTGTGGTGAAAGCAATCTTCTTTTGATATTCTGAAAGTACAGCCACCTGATTGTAACCAGAGAATCCATCCATCATTGACATCCTAGAAGCTCCAACCACTTTCTGCAGGATGTGATCCATCTTAGGCAGTGGATAATTATCCTTTAAGGATGCTCTGTTTAAATTTCGGAAATCCACACACAGCCTTATTTCTCTGTTCTTCTTTCGGACAGGGACTAGGTTTGCCACCCATTCAGAGTACCTCAATGGAACAATTATTTTGGCCTTTAACAGCTTCTTAATTTCTTTCTCAATGGAGGGAAGAAGCAGGGGATTTATTTGTCTGAACTTCTGCTTATGAGGTTTTGCATCTCCCTTTAGTGGAATTTTGTGCTGCATTATACTGATGTCAAAAGTTTTTAGGTCCTAATAAGACCATGCGAACACATATTTATAAGACTGAAATAATTTTTGGTATAGCTTTTTATATTCTTCTGGGACTTTCCTGGATAGTTTTACGATTTTGGGGTCAGCATCAGTACCAAGATTTAGGTCTTCTACCTGATTTTCTTCTATCATTTTTCTTGGCTGCAGTGGGACATCATTCTTGTCAAATAATCTTTCTAGAGCCACCATCCCTCTAGGTATAATTTTTCCCTTCAATTGCAATACTTTATTACCTGCCATTTTCTTCTCCCAATTTCTTTCTGAAGTGTTTTCAGCCTCTTCTTCTTCATCAGCATCAATCTCCATATTGGAGAACTCCCCTCACTGTTTCCAGGAATCTCTTCATCTGTTCTTCATCCTCAAATACCTGCCAGTGCTTGATGTTATTTGGGATTGATGGTCGATAACGTACCTCAATTTCATATCTTAAGAGGCGGTTCTGAGGTGGACAGAATGTACTAGCAGCCACAACAAGGGAATCAGCCATCCTTTTTTGTTCTCAGGGCATGAACTGGATATTAAATGCCAAGAAAAAATTGTCTACCATATCCCAAAATTCATTCCTATAAGCCCTCAGCCGAGGATGTTTGGTTTGACACTGATTCCTGACTTGCCTAACCACCAGTTCTGAATCTCCCAGAACTTTTGAACTTTGTATGTTCATGCTCCTGGTTGTCTGCAATCCCAACAGAAGTGCTTCATATTCAGCCACATTATTGGTGGTTTCATACTCTAGCTTGAAAGACAATGGGACTCATCTTCCTGTAGGAGAAATCAATAATATTCCAGCTCCATTACCTTCTCTTGAATTTTCTCCATCAAAATGAAGTGTCCAGATTCCTGTTTCATGGCTCTCTGAGGGCTGCTCATTCTTGATCTGGCAGAAGGATGGTTCATGAGCATAATATTGATCTTCTTCCAGCATCAAGAATGATAAATCTCCTTCTTTACTATAGACTGGTGAATTAACAGAGTTGTCAGCCTTAGTCACCATCTTGAAAAATCTAGTTTCCCTGTACAACCTCCTCTCCTGGTTACCAAAAACTGGGATAGTGGCATACGTTAAATCCAACTTAATAGACCCACCAATTTTTGTTCCCCAGGATCTTGACAATAACATGCCAAAGCGAGCTGGGATGTCAGCCACCACGATGTCCATTACCACACTTTTTGCTGGGATTTGGGGCAAATTGACCACCAAATCCTTGATCATCCCCATGCATTTAACTCTTTTGGAATCAAATGAATAGAGGTCCTTGTATGGACGGGTGATTTGTAATCCTAGTTGTTCCATGATTGACAAAGGCAATAGATTATGGGAAGCTCCAGAATCTAACATACAGTTATGTAATAGTAGGTCATGAATCACTAGAGACACATAGAAGGGAGGAGTAGAAGCATCTAATTCCTCAACATGTGGGCCAAATACAACCATGGGTCTTTCTTCTTGAAGGTTGAGACTATCTGGGGTGAGTGCTGCTTCTGGAGGGATCATAAAAGAGGTGACTTGGGATTGATATGCAAGTTTATTCAATAGTTCAGTCAAGGGAACTGGGATTTTGACCTCCTCGAGTTCCTTTTGCAGACTGAAAACAGGAGGGGAATTCTCTATTACAACCTCTTTTGACTCTTTATTTTTCAGCTAAGGGTTTGACTTCTTTTGACACAAACTTGGTATTAGGGGGAATGAATACTTTTTAAGAGGAAGGAATTTGATCATTAGACTGCAAAGGTTTGTTTAGAAATCCCTTACCTTTGTCTGTGAATTTCTGCATTGTTGACTCCTTCTGAGCAGGTGCTTCCTTTTGGGGTAGCTCTTCTTCTTGATCTTGAGTACGAGTCCTCTTCCTAGAATATCTAAGATCATATCTTCTATTGAACTGTGCTTGCATGAAATCAACAAATTGCTTACAGTAGTGATCAATTTCTGAGTCTTCTGTGTCTCTAGCCTTTTCTTCTTCTTGCAATGAGCACTCAGTTCCATCATTTCCTTGCAAAGGGAATTCTTCTCCATCACTATTTGAAAAAGCAAGATTTTCATCCTCCAATTCATAAGCAATGTCTTCAGTAGGATCATCTACTGGACCTTCCAAGTACAATGGGTGTGGTACCTAATCTTGTTGCTCCTTTAGTTCCCTTGGCAATATTTGCAGGGGTGGTTTCCTATACTGAGGATTGTAACCTCTGTTTGGAGCATTGTGGAAATTCTTGGAGGCTGAATTCTTGGCCTCCAATTCAATCTTGACCAGTTTACCAGAAAGTTTCTTAATCATTTTTCTCATTTCTTCAATTCTATCATTAGCTGAGTCTCTATCTTCGTTAGAGGTAGATACCTCCTCTTTTCCCCTTCTTCTAGTATCTTGTTCAAATTTTCCCTTTGATTTACCAATGGAGGAAAATTTTTCTTCCAACTCTAGTGCATCTATCTGTGCATCATCCAGAGTAGCAGGCTTTCTTTCTCTGAGAGAGAAACCAAATTCTGAATCAAATGCTGCTACAAAAACAACTTTAGCAGCAGTTTGATGAGGTTTCATATCAGCGGGAAGACTCAGATACAATTTATTAAATCTCTTGATAAATTTTGACACCTCTTCATTATGTCTTTTCTTGAGTGTATTGAACTCAGTAAGATGTTTTCCATGATATTTATTCTCTCCCCATTTTTTGAGGAAAGTATCTTCCATTATTTCCCAAGTGGTAATAGAACGGCCTGCCAATGTCTTAAACCATTTTCGAGCTTCACCATCAAGAGATTGGACAAACAGCCTTAAGACTACATCTAAATGTTCCACATTAAAGTTCTCTGCAAAGGAGCAGAAAACCTCAAGAATTTTTTGAGCATCAATCTCATTTTCCCCATTAAATCGGGGTAAAATCTTCAAATAATCCTGTGGCATATCATTCAACACTTGGGGTAATGCTAGAGGGGCATATTTATTTAGCAAGAAGCCTGGAACATTGGCCATTTGAGGGGGTGGGGGAAGTGCAATAGTTTGATGAGTAAAAGCAGGAGGAGGAGGTGGAAGTGTAGTATGAATAACAATAGGAATGTACTGAACAACAGCTTGAGGTGTTGAGGGGAATAATGGTCTGTTAATAGTAGATACTTCGGTGACTTCTTTGACCTCTTCGACCTCAGGAGTAGGGTGGAAATTATCTTTATTTTTGACACCTCCTTGGGGTGGAATATCTGAATAGTAATTGATATCTCCCACAGTGGAGTCGAGAACTAGCACTTGGGCTACTTGAGAAGAAGAGGATGGAAAGTTTTCTATAGACAATTTATGGATTTCAGTGTGGACGTATTTTCTTTCCCTCCAATTTCTTCTATGTATGATCTTATCTAGGTCAGACACTGAAGGTTTCTTTGGCTGAGACGTATCTGACCTCAGGTGTGGCTTACGAGGAGCCAGGACTGCAAGTAAATTTATCTAATGAAAAAATGTGGAGTCGCCAAGGTGAGGGATCTACAACTCTCAACTCTCCATACTCACCTACTTGAAGAGTGAATTAGGTTTTGTCGAGGCCCAGGGATTTAAATTTTCTCAACTTCGTTCCCCAGCAACGGTGCCAAAAATATGTTGTCGTTCCTAGAGACAACCTTGAGTTGTGAAAGACCAGTGCCTAGGACATCTTATATATAGCAAAGAGCATATAGTATAAAAGAGGAAGTTATCAATAAAAGGCTCTCATGCTATCTCCTGAAAACAAGAAACATTTATTTGAATGGGACCAAGACCTTCAGAAAGTTGACACAAGGAAAGGAATATTGCAGAGGCAATGTGAAAAACTCCAATATAAAAGTAACAGACAATTCAGAGACATCTTACTGTAAAGAGGGCCGATTCAGAAATACCTCACAGAAATAAATTATCAGAAGGTGTTGGTTGTGTATGAAAGATTAAGAGAATACTATTTGTCACTGAGATGATATCCAGATACACAATATCACCATGTAATGGGCTTACCAATTTAAGAATCCATAGATGACAATAGCATTTTAAAAATAACCTCCCAAAGAAACTAATATAGCAGAAAAATGATTGCAGTGAATAGTGGAACGGTATATCATGCCTGAGCCATATTTAAAACGCTTGACTAATTCGAGCATGGGTATCAACTAGGATAAATCCATACCAAAATCAGTGAGCCACTCGCATTCCAGAAACATGATACAAGAAAACGGATGAAACGAAATGAGCAATTGAATTATCACATATAAAAGAAAGTTACACACTGTGAGACACCAAAGACCAGAATCCTCTTTAAAGACGGGACTCCTCCTCACTGAGACCCGACAGGCTCTGTACATTCATATGAGATTTTTTACAAAATGCATACAAAAATCCTCTTACTGCATGATTTTCTGATAAAATATGGAACCCTAAATCATCTGTTCTTCGGGAGCTTTATAGGAGAAAAAGAAAGCTCGAAAAGGGAGTAGGTGATGAACATTTAATTTGCCTCATTAAGACAAGTTGGCGGAAACGTGCACGCCCATATTGTTGGATGACTCTGTAGCGCTGTATGTACTCTGCTGCCTGCTTTCCGAAATAAATGTACTGGGTAGAAGTCTCTTCAGGAACACTGCAAAGAAGTAAAATCACATAGACATTATGTCCTTTCCTGAAAGAAAATGGTGCTAAAAAGAAAACTTTAGGGTATTGTTTTCTGCGAATGGTACCCTCTGCCTTCTAAACCCTGAATTAAGGTTTAAGATCTTCAATGCTGAACGTTGAATTCCTCGATCATTCACTGATATTTCTCTGTTGCTCCATTAATGTCTCCATCTACGCAATCTGTGCTTTGAATGACTCTGGAGGGTTTGACAAATTTTAACCCTGCTTCTTTAATGGAAGTATTGTCAACATACCTTCCCAGGCCTTTCTCCATAATTCCAGCCTCTGAAAAATGGTCCTTTGATGTGCTCTCCATTACAGTAATAGAGACTATAAATCATGGCATTTTTCCACCGTTGTAACCCTGAAAAACCCGCAAACGCGTTAGGAAAACCATGCATGGGAATGGTGGATGTGGTGGGGTCAATGAAAATGGTCATGCGGACATGGCGAAATGGTGGAACAATTCAGGGTGGTGGTAAAAATGCAGTGAAACGATGGAGGATGGACTGGTGAAAGTTTTTAACGTAAAACATTGAAATTTGACTAATGAATGAAATATATAAGGGCGGAGGAAAAATACGACAAACACGTGGAATGGTGATGGGGTGGAAGGCACGTGTCGATGGTGGGGAGGTAGGTGATCTAGACCGTCCGATCCCAAGACGAGATCGACGGCTGAAAATGCGTCGAAGGGCGATGAACGGTGGGCTAGGGGTACGATTTCCCCGTGTTAACTCGCGAGCAACTTTGTGGAGCGATCGTCATTGGATGGGCCGCTCTAGATCGGACGGCTCACGTGCATATCGGGCTGGATCTTCTGCCGAACTATAACGCGCGATGAGCGGCGATTTTCAAACAGTGCTCAGTGACGCGTGTCACGCAATGAATGGCATCGCTCCAAAATTGGGGAAATACGCTCGCCTCCCGTAAAGAGCGGTGAGATATAAACCAACGGGTTTTTGTACGGTGAGCGGGTGTACTATGGACCGTTGATTTTGCGAGGTTGATCGGAGCCGGTCGGAGCCCGAGGTGGGCCACGGGCGTGATGGAGCCTTGTGAATGTCGTTCGATCTATACTGATCGACGGGTATCTTGCGCGCACAGCCTGCTATGTGATGAGCGCCTTCGTGGCTGGCGCTCGGTTTCGGCTTTTTGGTCATGTGGAGAAGAGAAAAAGGTGCGCTGAGGAGTACAGAAAGGTGCTAGGCTTTAAATATATTATAATGTGGGATTTTGGCCCTTTTATGCAATTTTGAGTCGGGAGAAGGTAATGATGATCGAGAAAACGAATTTCTTAGAAAAAGTTTTGAAAGGTTTAAAGCGTGCTTGTCGAGTTTAACGGTGATACATGATCAACCACGCATCATGTTGCTTCATCCCCTTAGTTTTTTTGTTTGTTTTTGTTCCCGGCTTTTTTATGAAATTCGAGATGATAAGAGATAATCCTTGATTGGGTTCTTGTTAGAATGCGTTGACGAAGGGAGGGGTGGGAGAGGGCTCGTGGAGGAGGAGGAAGTGTGGAGATAGAGGCAAGGGAAAGGAGGAGGTGGCGGAGGAAGGAGAATGAGGAGGGAAGGAAGAAGGGCCCAAAGGAAGAGAGGCGGCATATCAAGGGAATCCGGAGAGAGGGGGAGGAGGGCAAGTGCGACAAAAGTATTGGAGTCGGAGGGGAAATATAGGAGGGGAGGGAGGAGGTAGGGACCTCATTCGAGAAGAGAAGGAGAAGAGGGAGGGGAAAGATTGAGGTTGGGAGAAGACGGTTTGAAGGGTTTATTTCCATCTCTTTACTTGTTTCCCATGGCAGGGATCTTTTGGCTCAACTTGAGTTTCTTCTACTTCTAACTTTCTTAGATCACCTATTAGAAAAATGACCATATTCATGACATACCTTGAATTTTAAAGGTATTTTCTTGTATTCGATTGTTAAATGTGAGTCCAACTATCCACCTTGATTTTTAATGCTTTTGGGAGTCCTTTTCCAAGATCGACTTCCACACATATCCTTGCACAAGTGTGCATGTTTTCTTTGGGTTCGAGTTCGGTCTATATATTTTCCGACAACATTTCCTATTTCTTTCACTAAGTCGTCTCCCTAACGGTGCGAGAGGGAGGTGTGGGAAGACGAACCCCGGACAAGAACCGCACTTGGAACTTCCTCCATCTTGGGATCAAAATTAAGAATCCATCTATTTAGATATAGACCCCTAGTCTCCATGAAGTAAGGTCCCATTTCTAAATATCAAGTCTTCTGATCTTCTTTGGATTCAAAATGGAAGGTGGAAAGGAGCCTCTTCCATAGAATATGATAGAGATTTTTCCTTGGGTGGAAGGAGACCAATTATGTTCCACCCATTTTTGCACATTTTTGAGAAGACCGAGCCCAATCGTGACCCACTAGACCCGCTTTCGGATAGGGAGAGAGCAGCTCTACAAGGAAGAGTTGGAGGAAGGATGATTTTCCGGAATGTCATATGGTTTCTTTACAAATTTTGGAGCTGGCGAGGTCGATTTACCGGGAGGGCGGTGGAGGAGATGAGTCGGAGGAAAATTCCAATGCGGCCTCATCGAGACGGAGAAGAAGGCACTTGGGATGACGCAAGAGAGGGAGAAGCGGTTGGAGCAAAAGACACCTCCGGGAGAGGGCCCGGAGGAGGGAACCCATGGGGGCGGTCGAGAGAGGCGAGAGCGGGTAGGGGACAACGTCGCGGGGAGGCAATGCGTGGCTAGGTCGCAATCTCAAAAAAATCCTCGAACACTACAACTAGATAAGGACTTTGCGAATATAAAGCAGTATTATTTCTTATCTTGATATGTAATTGATTTTTAGACAGTGTAGTCATTCTAACATGCTTTATCATAATAATTAGGATTTTTTCATTGAATTCATTTCTCTAGCATGCAGTGATGTGCCGGCCATGCTTTGCAACACCACACCCGGAAATAACATGCACATTATAATTATCTAATCATAAATTTCAACTCAAAATTTTTTCCACATTTTTTCTTTCTAATTAACGGCCCAGCCATAACAAAAAATACACGATTATTTCTCAAATGTTTGTATTTTGATCCACATTGTTAACGATGCTTAATATTATTAGATCGGGTGGTTGAGCATAGGGCATTAATTCATCTTCGGTCAACCTCTCTTTGCATCTTAAACTTCAATATCACCACTTTAATGCTATATGTTGATATCTCGACTTGATAATGTTTGATTAAGGCATTGCCTTGGCACGCATTAATGATATTTCTACCACTGCCATCTCTATATTCAAATAAATTTCCTATGATTTTCAAGGAGGAAACACATAAATTCATGCATATGACATGTTAAGCTCATAATGAGTGTTTCTTGTAATACCTTGAAGCCTTGTTGTGTAAATAGTCCCTCGATGAGTGAAGTATGTATATTCCTCATATGGAATAATAAAAGATTATTTCTCATGATCTTTTAATAATATATATATATATATATATATACTATATATATAATATATATATATGCATGTATGTATGTCCACCATTATATGTTGATATCTCCAACTTGATAATGTTTGATTGAGGCATTGCCGCGCATTAATGATATTTTTATCCTACTATCTCTAGATTCAGAATAAATTACCTATGATTTAGCGAGGAGGAAATACATAAATTCATGCATAGGACATGTTAAGCTCATAATGAGTGTTTCTTGTAATGCCTTCAAAGCCTTGTTGTGTAAATAGTCCCTCGGTGATTGCAGTATGTATATTCCTCAAATGGAGTATAAAGATATATATTATTAAAAGAATCCGCGATAAATATCTTTATATTCCATACTGAGGAGAATATACATACTTCAGAAGGGACTATTGCAACCAGACTTTAAGGCATTTACAAGACGTATGATCTTTGAGCTCATCAATATTTATGTGTTTTCTCCTCACAAATCAAAGGTAATTTATTTGAATCAAAAAGGTTGCGTATATATATCACTTAAAGAAATATTTATATTCCTTATGAGGAATATAAACATATACATACACACACACACACACACACACACACGCACACACATAAAATATTACATGAGAAATATCTTTATATTCCATATGAGGAATATACATACTTCAATCATTGAGGGACTATTTACACAACAAGCCTTAAAGGAATTACAAGAAATAGTATGATGTTTGAGCTCATCAATATTTTATGTGTTTTCTCCTCACAAATCAAAGGTAATTTATTTGAATCAGGTTGTGTATATATATCACTTAAAGAAATATTTATATTCCATATGAGGAATATATGCATGTTCCCTCCTATGAGGGAACATTCAAACAACAACAAGGCTCAACTCCATTACAAGGATATACTTATTATGAGCACATGTATGAATTGAACCTTGGTGGGGAGGATAATAACATTTCTCCTAACCACTCGAGCTATGTCCAATCAACAAGAGGGGCATGTGTGTAATATATATATATAATATATGCATATTCTAGTTATAATATATAAGCTAATGGGGAATCAAGAAAGATCTGAGGAAACCTTAGATAGGGTTTTTGAAGAGATTCGAATGCGTGGAATATTTGAATGACCTCGCGAAAAGGGATCCCGATATTTTTAGTTTATGAGGCATAGTATAAAACGAGGGGTCTTTAGGAAATGATCATTTATAAATTTTGAACAACCACAAGGGGGTCCACTCCATCGATATAAATGAAAACTTTGGAAAAATTGGCCTTTAAGGGGTTTTATAATCATGAATCATTATTCTTAAGAGAGGTTGTCGAGAATGGTAAAATTTACGCTAAGGAAGAATGATCCACTATCTTAGTTTGATTACGTAGCAACATTAATTTTATTAGGCTTTATTTCAAGGGTAGTAATGGGTTGTATTATGCTGTAAAGTCACTAAAATTTACTTCATCAGAAAGCGATATATGAGTGAATTTTTATGAGTATTCTCCCTAGGTTGCTAGAGATAAAATTGCCAAGTGGAGGCAATGGCTCTAAGGTGTTAATTAATGAAATGAAAAGCAAAGGTTTTGATAGGGGTAACATTAATTTGGAATGCTTAGTTGGCTATAGACTCTTGAAGTGTTAAAAGGAGATTTAGCCCAAAGGTATTTTGAGCTAAGAAAAAGCTAGAAAAGGATTGTTAGAAAGCAAAAGAAGGAAATATTGGATCGATCATTGGAGAGGACATCTAGGTAAACCATCATTTTTCGACCCTGGTCGAGAACTTCCAAGGATGGCACATGTCTCAAGAAACATTGAATGTTTAGTTGTAGAGTAATTGGGCTCTGATGATTGTATATGACATTATTTTTATTTACTCACTTAGGGATGGATTGGATTTGTATTTTGACTTAAATAAGATGAGACATCAATTTTAAAAGGTAACTAGGTTGGGATTGTGGTTATTTATCCTTGAAGCCATGACACCCCCTACTTAACCCCCATTTAGAAGCATAGATTTGTCATTTTTATCTACAAGTAAAATTCCTAACCTGCTAATGAAATATTGGAATGATGAAGGTATATTAGCCTTGGGTAATGGGCATGGTAAAACCTTATTGGTTGACTTGACTTATATGTTGAACGCAAAAAAGGTGCGTTTTGAGAGGAATAGTAGAAATCGATATTAGTGATGGCTTATGTGAGAGTTTGGATATTGTTTTGGGGATTCAATTTGCTCATAGTCATTAGATTATTCTAGTGCTCTTTTTAGATGATTTAGGTGTCATTAGTATTGATGCGAAATGGATTTGAACATAAGGCGGTAGTTGTGAGTCTTAATATCTACGGCTTGATTCAACAATTAGGCAAGGTTAGTAACTATGTAAAATACAATGTAAATTAAAATGGAATAAAGAGAAAGGAGAAAGAAAAAAAGAGTTAACTAAACTATAAAATGAAAATAGAAGGAAAAATTTGAGGTATGGGAAATGAAAGGTCGAACTTGTTGGTCTCCCCATTATCGCGGCTCTCCATGTTCTTCTTATACTTTCACTTTGAAAGGGTATTTTTGGCCAAGAGGAGTAGTTGAAAAAGGAGAAAGCGGTTATGTAAATTATTGAATGGCCAAAAACTGTAGCTTTCATTGTAACCAAAGGTTGCCAAAATATATCGAGCAACCATTGAATGTAGGTTTTCCCATTTGGAGTTTCCAAGATAAATGGCGTGCGTTTATATGGATTTTCATGGTTGTGGAATAATGTATTGTTTTGAGCGAGTTAGTGGTTGTGCATATGTTTTCTTTTTCTTATTGCTCCTAATTAGGGAAAAAGGCATTATTGATATTGGCTTAACTTACATTGCAATTAGTATTGCTTGGAATGGATCCTATTCTCTTGATGTTTCCCTCATATTTACATGATTGAATAAAAAAATAATAGCTTGTGTGTTTTGTGATCTCCACTAATTAATATCATTGATTTAAACTACACTTTTCCATATTACTAGCTTGGTAACTTTGCCATTCGTATATTGAAGAAAATCATTGGCTTATATTATTTGTTGGAAAAAGGAATGATGTTTTAAACACTGAGAAAATCATGCGAAATCTATCTCATTCTTTTATTAGGGTGATAGCAAGTTCAAATCGTTGGCATGCAACGCTTTCCGGGTGACGTTTGTTCGGGATACATTTGAATACAACATCATCTATAGCGAGTTAATCACTATTGGTTTATGTTAAGGCTAGACCATGGGTCATTACCACCCACCATGTGTTTTAGTTAATTCTCTATGTGTTTGGATACCAACCATATGTTTGGGTGTTATTGTTAATCCATGCTTGATGTTTAGTCCTTTCATTTGATTAATTAATTACAACAACTAGCATGCTTGGATTTTCCATCGAGTTGTATGATTGAGATCAAAGGATGTGACAAATTTCCTACTAAAAATAATTAGATTGGTTGGAAATTCTATACATGAGGAATAATAATTCAATGTTTAATAAGACTTGTGATTGTTAGATAGTCCATCCCCAACAAAGTTTATAACCCTCGACGTTATACACGTCTCTATCAACTAATTCACATAATCCAAAGGTTAATGGACGTTGTTGGTGTCCTTTTGGGTCATACATAGGCCATACATGGGCCATACATAGATCCATACATGGGCCATACATAGTCCATACATGAAAAGATCCCATACATAGGCCATATTTTCCTTGGTAGGTCGATTCCATCACTTGAATATGTGGGATAGTAGGAAAGTTATCTTATTCATCCTAATGAAACTTCATATGTCTAGCGCACGCTTGAAAGGATGAATGAATTAAGGGATGGTGTTAACATATTATGGAAATGTGGCCAAGGAGATGTTAATTCGGTTGTAGTTGTACATCATTATATCCATTGTTTTTTTCCTTGTACTAAAAGAATGATAAAAAATAACAATAAATACATAAAAGAAGGTGAACTTCATAGTTGGTTTGAGATAACTTAGATATTCGGTGCTAGTTGAACATTTGTTAGAATTAAAATAAGCATAGGATTTTGGTTTTATGAACATAAATTCAAATACAATTCAAATACACACACACACACACACACACACACACACACACACACACACACACATGTGTGTGTGTGTGTGTGTTAGTGGATTGTAGCTTGGGTGCTTAGTTGTTATCCTCACACTGGGTTCAAGTCTCGTAAGTTGAGCATGTTGACGCTCGCGGAACATAGTAAATTTGTTGTGCTTATTAAGTGAGTCTATATTGATGGTTGGCCTAGTACCAACAACCTATACTATTACCTTTGGGTTGAGAGGGAGAGCTAAATTTCTTCCAGTGGTACTCAGTGCCAAAAAATTTGAGTTAGTGGGGGTTATCTCGCGTGGTTGAGTGAAATGGTTGCTATCTTCCCCCACCTAGAGTTCAAATCCTTGCTAGTGACATGAAGAGCTATAATGCCATGATGAATATTGTTGTAATGGATTCGAGCCTTGTGAACTCTTAAGTGATTATAGTCTGTGGGCTCCACTTAGTACAAAGCTGACCTCACTCTAGCCCTCGGGCTTAGAGGGAGGAAAATTTGGGAAACCCTTTGAGCACTTCCCCTCACTTAAAAGGACCTAGGAGTAAATTGAATGGTTGTAGTTTTGGAAACCCAACTCGACGATCGAGTGAGGCGACAATATTCGTAGAGGAAACTTTCCTAGGAACTTGACCTAGTGGAATCTTTCTTATCATTAATAACACTAAATCATTCGAGATTACACACTAAATTGTTTAAAATTGAAGGAAGTGGGGGTGATATTTGATCCACTTATGTGTGTAGGGTCACATGATATAAATATGTATGTATATAAAGTAACTAATCGAGATAAAACAACAAAAAGACACATGGTTTAAGAGAATTCAAACACATGGTTATATTGTGGTTATATTCATCTGAACATTTTTATATATCATTGCTTGGAGTAATGTGGTCATTGAATATTGCACTCCATTTCTTATATATTGCATGAGGGAGATGCTTCTCATGCACGCTGATTATATTCATCTATGTTAAAGAAAACCTTTGAGTGTAAAGATCCATGAGTGATTGGATACCATATAATAGACCGTAATGCTTATAATTAAAACTCATAACGCCTCGTTTTCCAAATCAAAATTGGAGTGCTAGTGTATTATTAGAAATGAGTTTTTGCATGAGCACGATGGATTGGCTATTATTAGGAGCTCATTTGGACCTACACACACCGGTAGAAGTTTTTTGGAACCCACCTACACTAAGAATGCATTGTAGCCATTCCCGAGAATATAGGTCTTTGTACAAGATAGAGAAACATATATAAAAAGTAAATTATGCGAAAGCATCCATGTTAAGAGAAGCATGTGGGCTATAAAGCCCCTCATTTAAAAATCATTTTGAATTAGAGTAGTTGAATCCTTGATGGTGATGCAAATACTATTACTTTGAAAAAGAAAAAAGACTCGATATGGCTAAAGCAAATAAAGAAGAGGTTGGAGGATTTGCAAGCCATCGATGATCAACGAAGAAGAGAACAAACACTTGAAGAAATAGGTCCAAATGTTCAACTAGATGAAGATAGATATGGAGAAGAACCTTGAGAGATTGACAAGATTTCCATAATTATTAGAAGAAATTTGGTGAGATGCCATGAATCCATTAGTGTGGTTATGGTATATCAAGACAATATTAGAGTTAAACTTGTACACTTGTAGGGAAGGTCATCCAATTGGGAAATTTGAGCGAGGATATGTGCATGTGAGATAGTGTCTCAATTGAAAAAATATTTGTTAGAAAGAGGAGAAATTGGTAGAGATCGAGTAATTGACCAGAGAGCATAAAGACACCAAAGATAACACCATGACCTAGACAACTCGGAAGTAAGCTCAACTTCCTTGGAATTTTATGAAGAGTAGATTGGTGAATTCAAAAAGCATACCAAATGCATTGGATCAAAATTGCAAAGAAATATGGGCAATGATGGAAAATATCTATGCAAGAAAAGGAAAGGCATGACAAAAACCATTAGAGCTGAATAGAAGGTGAAACATGAAGGCTTGATTTTTGATGGTAGAGAATAAAAATCCATGAAATCCAATGCCATGTTTGTGAAGGCAAAGAACATGGAAAAGTTTCTCTAGTCACGCAAAAGGGAAGACCAATAGGATATGGTGGTGGAGTCTCACTACCACCTTAGCCTCCTTGGTGGATAATAAAAGGCAAATGATGAGAATAAAACATTGCCTCTAAGGAGGAGCAGCAGGAAAGCAGAGACATCCCCAAATCAACAACCAATTTTGATGCACAAGGAGAAAAGGGGCATGTTAATTGAGTCCATACAATAACACCAAGAATTTTTCCACACAATAGTTGAGTGGCCATTAGGAAGAAAAGTGTTGAAAACTTCATCGAGGAGATTCACCACCCCATAAATGACACGATCGAGGGAGGGGTGTAGATATTGAAAATTGAAGAAGATGACATGAAAGCTACCTACATATATAGTGTAAGGAGCAGAAGCCATGAAGGATATAAAACAACATGAGAGTTTAGTGACTCCGATGAGATGACAGAAAATGGGTTGATTCCAAGGAAGGCCACAATATAATTGTTATTTTTGATGTTGCATCGGGAAGAGGCCCAATCTTGAATATGTGTGCCCAAGTTTGGTGCACAAAGATTAATGAGCTTGAGAGTTCTTGAGAACTCCATGATATCTACTCAAGAAAGAAAAAAAAGTTAAATGATGAGTTGTGATTGCACATGAATTTTATTATCCAAATGAAATTATTGTAGAGATATAGTGTTTATAATCATGCGTACGTACTAGAAGTTTTCAGTCCACCTATGAAGAAATTGATCATAGTAGAAGCATGTATAACACACTTCCTTTCATGGGGTTGTTGCATGAGGGCATGGATGCCAATATCTCACCAATTTCTTCCATTCTAGGAAGAAATTGATCATAGTATAAGAATGTAGAACACACTTCCTTTCTTGGGGTTGCTATGTGAGGGCATGGATGCCAAGATATCACCGAGAACAAACACAAACCAACTTTCAACTTGGATTCATTCATTGTCCAGAGACAGAGCTATCTCCCGTCCAAAGTGAGAGATGGAAATGAATGGTGATTATAGAGTTAGGATTTGGACATTATTTAGAGTCGAGACACTGATGAGTATACTTATATATTTCAACCATAAAGAAATCCAATAACGTGAGAGGCATAACCATAGTTAGAACAAGAGTTAGTGACTCAAAGCCACAGAGTGAGAGGTAAAGCTAGAGTCAAAGTTGCAACCAACGACCATAGTTAAAGTCATGTTTTGGAGAAGCAAACATAAGGCACATTGATCTAGATTGAGTGTTCTAATATTTTTGGAGACTTAAAAACCTCTCAATTCGGAGGTGTGATCTTAAATGGATCGAAAGACAAATTAAAAGTTGTAAACCTTAATATGTATGGAAATTCGATAATTAAGGAAGGTTAGTAACTATGCAAAAGATCATGTAAATTAAAAAGGAATAAGAAAAAGGAGAAGAAAACAAGAAATTTAAATAAAATATAAAATGATATAGAAGAGAAAATACTAAGGAATGAGAAATTAGAGGCAGTACCATTTCCCTTCCCATTACCTTGGCTCTCCTTATTTCCCACCGGATCTCACGGTTCTACTTTAAGCTTGTTATATTATTTACATGATTGATATACAATAGTAATTGTTTTCCTAATATAGGGCCTTGACACACACACATATTTTAGCCTGAGGGTATATTTAGAGAGTAGCTTCATAAGAAAAATTTCCAACTAAGTTAGGCATCATTATAGAAAAGGTAGTGATATCCTTTATGAGCTACTTCTAATCCTATTAGAGAAAGAAATATACATACTCATCTTGACCAACAATATATTTGGTTTCACGATTCTTTCCCGAGTTCATAGAAACAAATTGTTAATCACAACATTAAAAATGTCGGAGCATGTCATTAACTACAGCAAGGAATAGTTGTAGACGAATTGTTCTATGTTTTGGAGGTTTTCAGGACTTGTTTTATGGTCAGATAGCTTAAATCTAGCAAGGAAATGTTGAAATCACAAGTTCGATATTTGAATACCACCCAGGGTTTTTTTTTCGAGTGTTGAATCCATTTTATGCATTGAAAATGAGTTTTAAACAACAAGAAAACATGATTTGACCAAAAATTGTTTCGTCGAATTATAACCAAAAACTACAAAACATAGAATAGTTAAATAACACCCATGGGATATATGACTCTCCTTGGAGTTTTCCATAGCGATTTATCCTCAAAGGTGGAACACTTCTTCAATTAGCCATTTATATATCCATCCTCCTAGGTTGAGTGCTTAGGATAGTGGGATGGTGGAATTTTAATAGTGAAAAGTATGTTATGTAATCTATTCTATTTGAAATGGGTCATATGCCATCCATCATCCATTTTATATGTATGTTATAAGGATGAGGCTCTATGTCCATCCATTTGTGTGCATTCTTCGATAGTTTGAGGGGAAACTATTATCATCTTGTTCCATCCAATCAAAGTTAACAACCTCATTGTTATGATAAAAAATGCTAAATGAAACTTCACATAGGGTGATATTAACAATGCTTGAGAACTGCTTTTAGTATGTGGTATTTAGCTAAGTTAATTAGCAACTTCCTCAAGGTTAAGTAGCTAAGCGCTTCAAATTTCCTAAAGTCCCATGTCATCCTTTTCAAATACAATCTTAGATTAGATGTAGCATATTTAGTTCCCTATGCCACTAGTCTCCACTATGTGATTTAGTAAAAAAATTATTCCATATCTCATCGACATCTAAATTTGTGAGGAAGATATGAGAATATGTCCCTGAGAATGTGACGGATAGTGCACTTAAAAATGCTTAGCCAACAAAATATGTAGAGAAACTAGTGATACTTGTGGCCACTATTGTTAAGATAGAATCCTTGTAAAATACTAAAAAGAGGGAACATAGTAGGCGAAAAACTTGATAATAAAATTCATATAGCCCAAAATACCACTAGTCTAACAAACTTACTTTGGTCCACCTTGGACACTAAACAATCTCTAATTCATTTCATTTTTAGGGACTTTTCAAGGAAGAAAAACCTTAATCTTGTATTTCTTATCTAAATAGTAATATAATTTCTTGATACTATATTTTTAAAATGACATATTTGGTGAAGTGCATGGGTTTTTCTCTTTAAGAAAGAAAACCTCCTTTGGAATTTGAGCCACATATATGGCTAGATGCATAAAATATTATACTATATGCCATTTATAAAGCAACGAGGTTTTCATGAAATCTAATTTCTTTATAGAACTATTACCCAACTTGTACATCAAATTATTTAGTTTTATTTCCAAGCAAGATAAAACTCAATCTTCAAAACGAAGATATTTTTTTTAGTCTATTTTTATCCATATATTAGAGGGTTTATGGAGTAACATACAAAGTAATAAAGAAATACGGGATTATTCCAAGTGACAAAAGAAATTTTACACGAGAAAATATAGTGCATGATTCTTAAGATAAGCCCCTAAGCCAAACAATATTAACATTTTGACAAAATAATCCTCGCACATTAAATTAGTTGAAGCTTCTCCAAGTTTCAAAGATTTGGTAACCATAATTGCAATGAGATGCTACTAATGATGTCATTCTCTAATTATCCATAAAATTGGGAATCTTGTTGGAAATTATAAAAAAGAATGCCTACATATCATCCAACAAGCTTATACGCTTGCATTACGACTTACAAACCTATAGGCCTATAGGCTACGATGTCTACCTATAGGTGGTGGGCGAGTCGAGCGATAGGTTTGCGCTTCTCTGTGTTGCGGATCGGAGTCGGGAGGTATCGGTCGGGGCTTCGGTCCCAGGAGAAGAGGGGAGCCCACTAGCGGTGAGTACACGGAGTTTGTCTTATGCGGATATCGTTGCTGGCATTGACGGAAGGTGGGAGCTGGTACGTCGGACGAGTGGGGGCGAGGGATCCATTGGAAAATCGTCGGATCATTGGTGTTGGTGGCATAGAGAAGGGGCTCGGCCCAGGGCGGGGGAAGCGAGTGTCTCGGAGAGTTCGAACGCGGTCGTAAGAGAAAGATCGGTCGATGATCTTTTGAGAAACGATGGTTTTGCATTTGTTTCTGACCTGGATCCTTCGTGATTCTGACGAGAGGGGCTTATGAAAACGAGAGATAGGAAAACGGGAGAGGTATCACTAACCTCTTAAGCCATGAAGAACGAGTGTGGCAATCCTGTCCATGGGGGACTAAAAGAAAGCTAGGAGGTGCAAAGCTAGGAAGGATGGGGAACCGAAGAGGAGAAAAAAGAAAAAAGAAGCTGGATAAAAGCCAACAAAAGCGATTTAAACTACGTTACGGGCGAATATATAAGATGGGATCGGGTCTCTCCAGTGGCTAGCGAGACTCTTGTAGGTAGAGCCATGGGGAGGCACTTCGTTCTGAAAACGGTGGTTGCATGGGGTGAGGTGAGCGGAAAGCGGTCTGGGTTATGTTCCCGGAAGTGGTGCTACTTACTAAGGTGGTTTGCCTTCAACTTCCTGCTACCCGGAGAACATATTCGATGGAGTGCGCAGGTCTGGGCTTGGATCATACGCCTTTGCTTCTCAAGCAACGGCACCCTCTTTTTGATGCTAGCGGGGAGAGAGTGGACTGCGCACCCTGTGGGTTCGTATCCCTGGGCCCCGCCCCTCTTCACTATTAGACTGAGGGAGCACCTTCGAGGATCGGTAATACGCTCGGGGTTTTATTGAAGCTGATCTATCCTTTGCAGTCTAACCACAGTAGTTACTTAGAATTTTTAGTGATGGTCGATATCGGAGAAGGATTGGGCTGAATCTTGAACCTTCGGTAGAGGCAACATGTTATCAGCTTGGTCCCCGGACTATGAAAATGTGCCCTTCGGATGTCACCGATGTCATGCATACGGACATCTACTGCTTCTAGCTGTGGCATTCCCCCTCGACTTTGTCAAAAACGGTCGGTTAGGCGCTGCGAGAGCGTTCCAAGTCGAGAGGCTACGGTCCTTCCATTGCACAAACTCTTTGTCCTCAACGTTTATTTCCAAGCTCCCCGAACCCATCTTCCTCGGGATGCTGCAAGCTGGTTGCTTTGGGCTCTCGGCATTTGGGTGTGGAGCCTCTTCACGTTAATGGTGGAACCGCTCTCCCCGAGTCTTGTGATGGTGTTCCTATTCTGTTGTGAAGGGCCATAGTTGTCATTTTAATGCGGATTTTCATCGAAGGAAGATGCCTTGTTGAAGTCTTGTTATTTCTTTTTTGACAACCTCTCATTTGGGTTCCTTTCCTTTTGCTCCCATTATTAATGTTTCCCTTAATTTGGTAACAAAGTCAAGTTCGGATGGTATGGTTGACGGTGGATTGTTACCACAATGGCAGTTCTTTTCTTTCTCGGCCCGGTACCTCGAGGGAAGACCCTTGTCTTTGATCCAGGTGAAGGTTTGATGGCTCCTTTGGAAACCTCGGCCCTTTGGTCATGGGGTATAACACAGCGAGATCTAGTGCAAAAAAAGGTGCGGGGGGGTTAGGGAGGGGAAACTTCCCCGGCGGTAGGGGGCGGGGGGAAGAATTTCCTTCTTGGCGAGAGCTCGGGACCGAGCTATCTTTGGATGTACATGATGGGAGGCGGTATTCTGTTGAGAGGGCACTTAGAGCAAGACGGTCCACGAGGCGAGGTGTGTGATGAAGATCATGTCCTTCAATTGCGGGGACAGGGACCCCAAAAGGCGCTGGGAGGATCATTTTGGAGTGTCGGTTAATTTTTGTGAGAGACTTTAGGAGCAAGATCTGGTCAAAGATAGATTAGAAGGTTATGTTTGCCTGGGTGGATTTTGAGGCAATGGATGCTAGAGGGAGATCGGGTGGAAATTTGAAATTTGTGAAGTTTTGGAATGAAAGAACAATAAAACCTCTAAATTTTTTGGGGTATGGAGTCTGTTTTGGGGTTAAACTTTCGGGCTTTGGAGCTTGATATGGCTTTCAATATTTTCAATATCTATGGCCCATATCAAGGCCAAGTTCCCTTTTTGGGACTCTCTATTGGGTAACACACTACTCAAGGGGGACTCGGTGATTTTTGGGAGGAGATTTAAATTTTTCTTTGGGCCGAGTGCGAGGTATGGGGTCCTCATGCACACTCTTGATTCATTGAGCGGGTACTTTACTCAAAAACTTGTGGAGAACCACTTGTTGGATATTGAGCCTTTAAAGGCGAAGCCCACTTGGAGGAATAATAGAAGTCTTTGAAGATAGAATAGCGAAGAGAATTGATCGTTTTACGGTGGCGGAGCGGTGTGGGCAGACACAGCCTGGAAAATTAGCGATTGGGTTGGATGTGGGGGTGCTTGATCACTTTCCTATCTTCCTCGATTTAAAGATTGGGCCTAATCGGCCTCTAGCCGTTAAAGTTTAACAATACACAAGCTCAAAGACAGGATTCCTTTAAAACTCTCATCCTTCTTGGGTGGATTCCTTATAGGGGTGATAGTAATCTATACGCGGCTTTTCATTAGGCGAGAACTTTAAGCGGATCAGGAAACGGTGAAGACACAGTGGCTTCCAAGAAGATTGAGGGAGGATGCGGACACGAAGCGAGGTTGAAGAGGAACTCGCGACTGTGAGGGGATAGGGGGGGGTTTCTCTCTCAAGCGGATAAAGATGCCCTTGTTGCTCTCGAAAAAGAAGGAACTCCCTTCTAATGGATAAGGAAGAATCTTGGAGGCTGAAGAAGCGGGGCCACCTGGTTGGCTTGTGGTGATGATAATACGAAAATTTTCCACGCCTTTGCCGCGGTCGGGAAGCGTACTATTTGGAGCTTGAGGGATGGTCGGGGCTCTAAACACTCCTCCTTTGAGGCTAAAGCTAAGTTGGGAGTTGATCATTTCAAGGCTCTTTTTAAGGCTCTTGTTCATGCTTCTGCGGCGGAGGTAGTTAGAGTGGCTCAGCTTTCCGAGTTTTGTGGAGGAGGCGAGGATAACGGATCATTGATGGTGAGGTTATTGAGAAATTTTGGAATTAAAGGAGGTCCTCCATGGATTTTCAAAAAGACAAGAGCCCTGGGCCGGATGGTTGGTCGATTGAATTTTTTTTGGCTCTTTATGATATTTTAGGGGCGAGATCTTACGAATGTTGTGGAGGATATGATTTTCGGGGAGGATTCAGTTGTTTAATTCCACCTTCTTAGCTTTAATCGAAAGTGGATAACCCCCTTTCATTGGGCGATTTTAAAATCAATATATCTTTATGCTTTGCATTTACAAAGTGGTGGCTAAGGTGATTGCTAGAAGACTCAAAACGTGCAGCTCTCCATATCTCTGGGGAACAATTTGGTTTTTTACGGGCCAGACGGCAAATTCATGAAGCAATCGGGACGACTCAAGAGGTTCTCCATAGCATGAAGACCAAGAACCTTAAAGGGGGCATGCTAAAAATAGACCTCTCCAAGCCTATGATCGGGTAAGTTGGTTATTTATTCGTATGCTCTTCGCTCACCTTGGCTTCGGCATTTCGGCACAATGGGTGGATCATGAGCTGTGTATTACTCTTGTATCTTTCTCTGTTTTGATTAATGGGGGAGTTTTGCTCCCCCTTTTTTCATCTGAAAGGGGCCTCAATCGAGTTGCCCTCTTTCGCCCTTTGTTCTTATTGGTGGGCGAGGGCCTAAGCGAGCTCTTAAGGAGGCAACAAGACGGGGCTCTTTGAAGGGCATTCCGGTTGCTCAAAATCTTTCCATCACTCATCTTCTTTTGTTGATGATGTGTTAATTTTTGCTGCGGTTCGGTGCGAGATGTTACTCTCGGAGGATTTTGGCCCTTTTTGCAAGGCCACCGATTATGGAAGTGAACGTTGCGAAAGTCCTCCATCACTTCACATCTTTTGAGGGTGGAGGAGAGGCGTGAGTTTAGAAGATTTTCCTTATAGTCACATGCAGAGTCTGGTTGATGGGGTGACTTACTTGGGGTTCCACCTTAAACCCAATGATTATAGGGAAACATGATTGGAGTTCGTTTCTTTGGAAAATTTGGATAAGAGGTTAAGAGTATGGTGTCATAAATGTTTGTCTAGAGTTTGGGCGCTTAACTCTTGTTAAGTCGGTTTAAGAGGCTGTCAGAATATATTGGCTGTCCCTCTCTTGGATCCCAAAAGGTATTTTGGAGGCGGCAGGAAGGGATTTTCTTTCGTTTCCTTTGGAGTGGAAAGCGAGGACACGTTGGTGACTCCTTGGGTTCGGTGGGGAGAAAATTCTTGTCCCAAGGTTTCCAGGTGGTTGAGGGGCCCGAAAAACATTTTTCTCTTTGCTCGGGCTCTAGGCGCTAAGGGTGGTTGGAGGCTCATTAATGTTGACGGCCTTTGGTCTCGGGTGATTTTTCGAAATATATTGCCCCTTTGACTATTGTTGATTGGATTAGGAATCCAAGGAAAACATCTCTTCAGTGGTTACGTGATTTGGAAGGCTCTCGTTAATTCCTTTCACATTTTGGAAACAAGTTTCGCTTGGGAAGTGGGTAGTGGCGAGAGCTACGGGTTGGTGAGGACCCTTGGATGGGAAGTGAACTTCGGCACATCTTCTGCAACGAAGAGCGAAGCGCCCACCGGGGCCTTAAGGCGGAGGGGATTACTTTTCTTGCTCAACTTGCGATACGATCGGAGAAGATTGGGCATTGAGTCTTGGGTTTTGGCCTCTTCTTTGGGTACGGGAGATTGATGATGAGAGGGCTGCGGGAAGTCTACATTAGGGCGTTAAAACGGGCTCACATTACTGCTCCGGGAACGGGAGGATATGATTGTCAGGATTTTGATCCGTCGGGATCTATTCTCCTCAGGGCTGGCTATAAAAAACTTAGTGTTGGGGGCACTTGTGGGTGATGAGCGGTGGTGGTGGAAGAAACTTTGGAAACTACATTGCCCCAAGACTCGCATATTTATGTGAGTGTGTCCTTGAAAACAAAGTCCCCACTTGGGACGTCTTTGCAACATAGAAATTTTGGTCGGTGGTGCGTTT
Source organism: Pinus albicaulis (assembly GCA_034641835.2). NCBI lineage: Eukaryota > Viridiplantae > Streptophyta > Pinopsida > Pinales > Pinaceae > Pinus > Pinus albicaulis. The sequence goes on along the minus strand of CM076584.1, from coordinate 485,655,349 downwards.
GTGTAGTGCGCGTGGAGTCGGTCAATCACCTTTTCCTTGTTTGTCCTTTCATTAAAGGGGTGTGGATGGAATGCTCAGTGTTTGTTGGGTCTTCTTTGTCGTTGGGAGGGCTTAGTGTCGGGGGGGGGGGGATGTTTGGTGGGCATCTCATGCGATCGAAATTCAAAAGCTCACACTCTTCTTGTGATGCAGGGTGTTTGGTTGGCCGTAACCGATTACTCTTTGATGGGGTGGTCGGTACACGGGTCATCGGTGCCATGACTATGGGTGCCGCACTGCTCTTCCAACACATGTCCATGTCTTGATCAGAGGGAGAGTCTTTGATCTTTGGACATAGATACAGAAGAATTAGTGGGGTTTCTTTGATGGGGCGATGCAACAAAATGTATGTGGTGGAGAGGCTCTTTTGTTTCTCTCGATGCTCATTGGTATGAAATCTCGGTGGGGCTTGGGGAAGGATCGAACAACAATGTTGAAGCTGGTGAGCCTTAAGATCCTACATTTGTTTGCGGTGGAGAAAGGTTGTAGAAGGTTAAACTTTTTATGGTGATTCCTTGAATGTGATTAAGCTATTTGGATTATGGTTATCGGCATTGCGAGTGCTCCACTTACGACTGTTGCTTCGTTACGGTAGGGAGAGATCCTATCCTCTCTCGAATCTTTCTCCTGTCAACATATTTATCGTGAAAACAATGACTTGGCGGATCGAGCTTACAGAGGCGGATCCGGCGGGTTGGGGGCCTTTGGCGGATAAGAGAACATCTTGGTGGTGATATCTGCGAATACTTTCATCAATCCTTATTTGAATGAGGAGCTCTGTGTGTCTCCTTGCAGCCTTGATTCCTTTATTAAGCCTTTCAATCCATTGTTTTGTTGCTATGTTTCACTAAAAGATGTCGGTATTCGGAGAATTTTTCGTAGCCTGCGTTTGTCACAAATGTTTATGGGGTGATGTCTGGATTTGTTTGCCTTTTCTTGGCCGTTTCCCATCTCCTACGGCTATGGCTTGATGGGGTTCTGTGCACAAAGTTACGGTTTGTCTCCCTTCAGTTCATTATGGAGGACTTGCCTTTTTCTTTCTTCGGGATGATAAATTCGATTGCTTGCGCGAGGGCCGATTTTGTATACCTGGATGAGTACATTGCGTGTTGTTTACGAGCGCCTCACATGGGTAACCTCAATGTTTTTAGATGATGGCTTTGTTAAATCTCTGTCTTCTGAACGGTTTTCTCATTGGAGGGCTTCAACGGCGGGTTGAGCACTTGTTTTATCAATTTACGAGCGTTCTGGATTCACGAGGCGGTGCTCCATATAGACTATGGTTTTGTGGCGAGTTCGATATGGATCGGGTGAAGGTACGCTGGGTGCAACTTTTTATGAGTGGTTTACTTTATTTATGGGCGGTGGTCTTGGTCTCATTGTTGTGACGGGATGGTCTCATTGGTGCCGGCGCTTTAGTAGAGCGATTTTTAGCTTTGTTGTGACATGATATTCTCCAAGGGTCTCATTGTGAGACTTGAACTTTTGAGCTTGCTTGTATAAGCGGTCTAGGGATATGCATAGGCTTTGTTAGATTGAGATCCTGTCTTTTGTAAACAACCTTCGGGGTTTGGTTCTTTTTGAACACACATCTTGTGTTTTTTTAATGTAATTTTGTACACATCTATTTGAATAAAATTAACTTTTTTCTCGGGAAAAAACATACAAAGTAATAAAGAAATGCAGAGTTATTCCAAGTGACAAAGAAATTTTACACAAGAAAATATAGTGCCTGATTCTTAAGATAGCCCCTAAGCCAAACAATATTAACATTTTGACAAAATAATCCTCGCACATTAAATTAGTTGAAGCTACTCCAAGTTTCGAAGATTTGGTAACCATAGTGCAATGAGATGCTACTAATGATGTCATTTCTCTAATTATCCATAAAATTGGGAATCTTTGTTGGAAATTATAAAAAAGAATGCCTACATATCATCCAACAAGCTTATACGCTTGCATTTACGACTTACAAACCTATAGGCCTATAGGCTACAATGTCTACCTATAGGTGTATAGAGTACAACAGCATGTTGTAATTCCTTACCCTACAGGCCTATAGACACGTAAGTGAACATCTGTCCTATAGGATTGTAGGTATGTAGGTTGTAATGTAACCTACAATCATGTAGGTAGATATTACTCTATAGCCAAATGAAACAAGCATGGACAAGGAGAATGGTCTAGTTGCTATGTTTGATCTTGGTGTGGGAACTTACAATACATTATTCCTAAGGAAAGTAATAATGGTGCATTTGAGGTCAAAGGCCTCTAATGGAATAACTCAAGCATTTATTAGTATAAATTTAAATTTGACAAACTAAAATGAATTTAGGTCAATTAAAGTATGTATGTCCATTCAAAATGAATTGATTTCTATTCACAAGTCTTTGGTAGATCTACTATGGAGTCTTTTCCAAGTCAAAAGTCTAGTGTGATCCTTTGGAGAAGAAACATGAATTGCTCCAAGTGGAGTTAACAAGACCTAATTCTAATGGATCCATTGCAAGAATTATATAATTTAAGGAAGTTCTTGCTAATAAATATCTATGTGAATATAAATAACTAAAACCAATGTAAGTTTTTACCAATTATATGAAATTTTCATGGCCCATATTGGTTCTCTATTCTTGCATGAAAATTGTTTTACAAAATGAAAGTTCTTCAAAATATAGACTCTTAATAATAGGAGAAAACTAACCTTCTCTACAATAAAAAAAATAAAAAAATGGTATTGTTCTTGAAAGGGCCATGCTTTTCATTCTTTGATACACTTGTGATACCTATAACATGCAAATAGTACAAAAGCATGAATTGAGCAAAGTAAAAACTACTTCCATCAATGCCACATGCCATAAAACTCTAAATTTGTCCACATTTACAATTCACTAGTTCTCGTAGTACAAAATAATAGAGAATCAAATAAAGAGAGTAAGAACTAAAATCCCATCACCCGTTGTAACATTCTCCAAGTAATTAGCCTCTCTAGAGCGAGAATGTACTTCTCTAGTTGCCATCATTTGGGGCTTAGGAGTCTTCTTAACCATGGATACACGGCATGAATATCTATAGAGTAAAATTTTTCCTATGCATCAAATGATATAATATTTTAGAAAATCTAACATAACAAATTAAAAGGACCTTATTAAAGAAAATAATTAAAGATTTACATCATAAGTTTCCATACACTAATAAAGTAAGCAACTTCCATTAGAGAGTGGAAAAAAGTAACTTGATGTACAATCTTAGTGTTTTGGACCACATTATATCTCAAGACTTGAAATATCTGATTGTGTTATTCCCTTCTCAATATTTCCCCAAGGAGTCTAACATTTTTGGAGAATTCAATGCTTATCACACAACATTATTGAGAACATAGACCATTAGGGTAGTCTAATTTACCTTCAAAGCATTGACTAAACAACATCTTGAAATCACTATAAGAAGCATGTTTCAATTGCATCAACAAGAAGCTTTAACAATGACACCCTAGACCTTTCATTGATTCATTTTATCCATGGACATAAAAAATCATAATCAAATAAAACATCTTCACTTCCATATCTGTTAGTGTCTAATAGTCACCTTTGATCAAAATTCACTCTTTTCTTGTAGTTAGAGTCTTATGGCCAAATTGTTATATTTTCAAATAAAATTTGACATATGTCTTGGTTGTCAAATGGTCGAAGTCATTGTCTAAGTGTAATGTTGCTCTCATGTCATGGTATTCAAGGTCAATTCATAATCAGTTTCATGAGTCATTTAGTCACCATAGGTCATTTTCCATTTATTAAGTGTCAATATTTATAATGGAAAGTAAGAGTCATGGTGTCATAAGGTTGATCATGAGAGTGTCATGGTATATCATATTTCCATTTGGAGTCATGTCATCATCATCCAAAACTAGTAAGTTGTGATGAGAGTTAGAAAATTAGGGAATAAAGTGGTTTAAAGAGAATCATAGGTACATCTATGTCACACATTGGAGATGTAACCTTCCTATTGAAGAATGATCTTATGGTACAAATCACATCATTAAGTCATTTGGTCAAAAGTACATGATGTCACTCCACTATCGAAGCCAAAATCGAGTTTTCAAGTTATAAAGGGACATCAAAGCATTTCAAAACGTCATTATATCCTTCAAGAGCTTAAGAGTTCCTATTTACCTCTTTGAAGAGTTGCCATATCCATCGAGAAGTTAGATTTCTTCATCAACGCATATTTCATCGGTTCTTGCATTTTGGAGGGCCTTGCTACGCTTTTCAATTGGAGGTCAAAAGGGAGAAATAAAGGCTTCGGTTATCATCTTAGTGCTTCAAAGGTTCTTTTAACAAGTAAGTCAGCCTTTCAAATCCTCTATGTAGTCTTTTTCTTGACAAATTGATCAAACTCAATCCTTAGGGTTTTGCTGCGCTTTCTCTTCCAATGGTCTATAGCTTTAGTTGAGAGGGATTATCCTTTTTTTTGAGTTAATGAATCCTTAATTATCCTCACTAAACATTCCCCACACTTTCCCCTCACTAAAATTCCTTCATTTCACCATTTCCCTTATCAAACTTGACTTGTTCTTGCGCTTCTGCTTACAAGTTTGTGTTTTCTCCTTTTCTCCCCTCATTTCTCACTAATTTTGGGAAATTACACTTTCATTGTGTTCCTAACACCTATACCTACCTCCCATAATATTTTTCATTTTTTTCCTACCCCATCCCCTCCATTCCCTTCCCTCAATTTTTCGTGTTTAGCTACTGTTTTGCGGATCAAAGTCCTTGCCCTCTCTTGTTTGGAAATTAGGTTTTTACGCCAAAGTGAAGCTATAAACATGGTGAATACCGGTGAAAGGATGAGGTATAAGGAGAGATCTAAATATATGAGCCAACTCATATGCAAGAGGTTAATGCATAAGAATTTATTATAAGATGTGAGTGAGCATGTTGCCTAGGGTTTGACTAAAGGTGCAAGAGGTAGGCTATCATCATGATTTAACAAGCCTTTGCCATCAATTTCAAGAAGGATTAGGCAACTATAGAAGGATCAATTTTTCAATGTCATAAGGGGTCATAGCTTCAACAACTACTATCCCTAATCAAGGTGAAATTTGGTTCAAGGGAATGGATTTAGACTTGGGGGAACACTACAAAATATTCTTGAAACCACAATGCAAAGACTCCTTCTCATGTTTTTCCTTGCGGGCGATTGTTGGACAAGTAAAACCATTTGATGAAGTTTATTATGAAGTATTTCACTTGTGAGCAGGTTTAGCATGCTATCTCAATATCACATCATATTATTGATGCATTTCACTTCTAGAGAAGCCCCTAAACCTACCTAAATATCTTTTTAGAAGTTTGGTGAAGATGACGAGAGGTGCGAGTCCTAAAAGAAAAGATCATCAAGCAAGCCTCTTTCATCATGCTCTAGTCAAGGTAATATTCCTCCACAGTGACACATATCAACATGTCATGGGAAGCTTTCTTGGAGGAAACTACTCGCTTACACCTTGTCTCCAACTAGTCAAAGAGTTAAGGCTCTCCTTCATCATCATCCACACCACGGGGAGCTGAAACATCAAGCATGCCATCGGTGACAAAAACTTGACTAGAACATAGATTTAAAGGACAAACAAGAAAGGTAAGGAAAGTTTGGTCTTTGTTCTGAAGCGAAGAGGAGATGCCTAGGTCTAAGCCTAAAACTAGGTACGAATCAAAAAGACTATCTAAGGAGGTACATTGCGAAGAAGTAGTGCGGTACGAAAACTTGAGAAGACACCTGCGAGAAAACACGATTCACCATTGCATAATGAAGAAGAGATGCCTCCAGACTTGAGATGGTTGACCTAGAGAGAACAACATGGAGATAAGGGTAGCGAGAAGATATCATCGAGAGAAGAAGGCACGATTAGAGAGTTGAAGGATGACCTAATCCAAAGCCAATTTCATGGTGGCTTTCTTACATCAGGATAATAGACAGTTCAGGCAGAATCTAATGCAGCAGAGCAAGTCATAAGAAGACCCTCCATCAACATATAAAAAAAGTGTTTTGATAGCAAAGGATAAAGGTAAGGCCATTATTGATGTTGAGCTGTTTGAAGAGAAGAACATTCAAACAAAACCTAGGAGACTTAAGACAAGAGAAATGGTTAGGAAGGAAAAAAAATCTAGAAGATCCATCTCCTCCTCAAGCTCAGTACACCGTATCTACTCCTCAAGCTCAAGATACTATATTTGACTCCATAAGTGTTGATATTTATAAAAACAAGGAGTATTGTCTTGACAGAGTGAATTTACACTTGGAGAAGCTACTAGAAAAAGGAAATACGGATACCACCATGCAAAGGAATATGGAAAGGCACTATTATGCTAGCAACATGGTTTGCAAGGTTAGGGTGAAAAACATGAAGAAGAAACTCAAAATAACCCAAAGGAAACTAAAAATGAAGAAAATCCTAGATCTACTGGTTGATCCATCACTGGTGGTATGAAATAAAATCATAAATAAAAGAAAAAGAGACACAATTTTGAAAATTTGAATTTTTTTGAGCACATAGGGAAAAAGCATCCTACAAAAACACAACAATTAGTTGCTATGATTTTTATTAGAGCATCCAAATCCAAAAATTCAAGCATGGTTGGATAGATAATGACTTAAGGATATCAAAAAATCACTTTAGGATTCTTGTAAAGTCATAATTTTGAAGAAAATGATCAAACAATTCATTTTTCACACCTTTGTGCCACCTTTTTTGGAATTCGTTGTGTTTCTAGACACTTGTTTCTAAAATCAGCTTTGAGGGGGCTAAAATGATGATTTTGGATGACTTAAAGATCTCAGAGTATAGTAGACATCCTAAGATTTCTTCACCAACCTTCAACATCATTCATAACCTTTTCTAAGTCATCCAAAAATCGAGCCAAATTTGGTGTGTTTCTGCTAAAAAAATTTGTTTTGTTTTTGGGAAAGTTTGTTGCGTTTATGGATTTGAAGGTTTTTCACTACACATGGAGGTCAAAGGTCAAACTTGGGCAATGCAATAGTTAACTCGTGAGTTTTATGATAATTAATAGGCTTATTAATGGTTATCTTTGTAAATAATCTTGTGATTAATGCCTTGAGAGATAAGCTCAATTAGTTAGCTAAATAAGAGGAAAGTTGTTTCTAACTTCCCTAGGATTAGGCAATGAGTCATTAGGATCATTAATTAGTTGCGATGGATCAGGATTTAATCCCTTAGAGGTGGAATCTTGTCTTTTTTATATATGTTCTCAGACACAAGTAAAAGAGAAGGTTGGATACCTGAAGTTCACACTTTTTTGGAACTTTTGTACTTGACTCTTTGTAGAACTAATATATAGCCAGTTGCAACTATTTTTATGGGATTCTTGTGATGTAGTTAGTGACAATGTTTTTCTCCATTTTTCCTTATGCATCTAATGATTAAGTTTTCCTAGTAGCCACCTATGTTCTTCTTGTGTTAATATCATAAGTTTTAAACATGTTACATTGCCTCATATGATTTGTTTTATCTGATATTTTCATATAAGTGTTTTATCTTATAAATAAATGAATTCATACATGTATGCTCATTTTACTCCTACGTTATTTCCTCCTCACCACACTACAATGAAAAATTCAAATTATGTCACTAGTTACATATATCTTGCCTCATCCTATGACAGAAAAACTTAAATCAAAAGCCCTACTAAGCTAATAGCTAGCCTAAAACCATAATACTCTCTAGTCACTTCCATTGGCTATGAGATTGATTTTAAGGGAGCCCTCTCTAATTTGGTAGGGCTAGATAAAAAATAAAAAGTTGGTCTGTGGTTACCTCTTTGGTTTCCTTTCTCAGCCTTGGGAGACTAAGGAGCTCTAACATTTTGGTGTCCCTTCCAAGGAACGAGTCTCAAATCTTCCTAGGGGATATTTCTTATATTTTTTTGAAATCTAGACTCGTGGGTGATAGGTGCTAGCACTCAAAGAAGGTTGATTTAGTCATTTTGAGCCAAAGTGCAGACTGAGAAGAAAATTGGCTCCCAAAAGGCATATGAGGTCCAATCCTGATCCCAATCCTTCACCATTAGTTAATGACCTTGAGAGGCTATTGAGAAAGCATAGGTCATAGTATCAAGAAGTTAAAAAAGGTACACCTCCACTAGTAAGATCCACATCTTTTCCTGCAAGGTTGGTTGTTCCCGAAGATTTATCTTTTGACCTCAAATTTGAGTCATATTTATTCAAGTCTAAGTCAAAATCATTCCTCTCAGAATCATTTTTTGATCCCATTAAGGTTGAAACATATTTTCTATTTTTTGAGTCTTCATATTTTGAGGGTGATAGTAAGGTCTAGTGAGATTTTTATAAACTTCAGAGTTTGGTTGATCAGTTCCAAATAACCTATGAAAAGGGATATATCCAAAATGGAAAAATAACTTTATTTTCTGCTACATATACTGTTACACCTCCTCATATAGTTTCTCCATCATCCTCCATTTCCAGTCCATCACTTCCTCTGCAATCATTTCCTCCATCAACACCTTCTACTGTGACTTCCATACAACCTTTTACAACAGTCCTGACAAGATTTGCTCGTTTTATTTTACCACCAAAAATTACTTCTTTGCCTCAAAATTATGGTCATATATTTCCTTTGTTTGATGGGACAACAAACGTCATGACTCAGCAACACATAGTTAAAGTGATTGATTTTATTGATCTTGAAGAAATTAATAATGATGATGCCAAAATGTGCATAATAGCACAATTTTTTTAAGGGGAAGTCAATAAATGGTTTTGTTCCTTGAAATTTTCTTCTATAGCCAATCCAAAATAGTTAATGGCCCTATTCCTAGAAAATTAGGAAGAAAAAAATAACCCTCTCCAAATTATGGCTGAGTACAATGCTTTGAAGAGAAATACTAATGAATATGTGTAAGATTTCATAGCTAGATTTAATAGGATATATGATTCTATCCCAGAAAACATTAAGCCTCCTCCTAGCCTAGAAATTATTCATTATCCGGATACTTTTGATTCAGATATGGCCTACCAATTGAGGGAGAGAAATCCTACTACCCTTGAAGACATGCAAAGGAATGCAGTAAGTTTTGAGGAAAATATTCTCATCAAAAGTCAAAGATGAAATCAGAAAAGAGGGTTACCATAAAGGAGGAGCCATATACTTCATCTGAGCATAAAATTGATACTTTTATTGAGAAAATGAAGAATATTATGGACAAGATGACAATCACAGATAAACAAGTAGAACCTCCAATCAGAAATACCAACTTCAGAGGTCAACAACAACAACCTCAATACAAGATTAAACAAAGGGAGAAAAATGGTCGAGATCAACAAGGTCAAAAAAAGATCCATACTCCTTTCCAGAAAAATTATACAGAGGGAATTGATGAGGAAGAAGAGATCTCAGATGAAAATCACTTTTTTGAGGAAAATTAGCAACCCATTTTCTTGACTGAGGAGGATGAATTTGTGAAGAACCTTATGTACCTGATGATTAGTAGTATGTTCTTTCTCGTGATGATATGTTGGAAATACATACAGAGGATTATCAAATAGGTTTTCAAAACTCCCTTAGTCAATTAAAAAGGCAATATGGTTTGAGAAATATAAATGTTCCCATAACTTCAAATTAAAAAAAAAAAATTTCTCAAATAGATGTTCATAAAAAATAAACGATCTCTGCAAATCAGAATAAGGAAATAGGACCTATTATTACTAATAAGGGAAAAATTAATGAAGCTTCCACTATCAATCTGAGGAAAGAAATAGAATCTGAAGCTGGAGGACAAAGAAAGGAGATCCCAATCAGAGAAAAACCTCAAAAGAAGGGCATGTCATCTAAAGAGGTAGAAAAGAATTCTACTTTATCTAATATTGAGAATGAAATTTCAAAGCTTAAAGTCTCAATTCCATTGACTAGATTAATTAAGAATGACCAATACAAGTTTCAAGTAGCCAAAATTCTTAAGGTTGGCCAAATGTATGATATGGTAAGTGTTAGTGATGAACACCTCGAGATTTTTTTGGCCCTGTTGTACATGTTAACTTAGAAGACAGTTGAGTTCCACTTTTTTACCTCAGTCTCAAAATTCATGACTTCATCCTCCATAATGCTATGCTAGACTCTAGGACCTCACATAATCTCATGCCTAAAGCGATCATGGATAAACTAGGATTGGATATTACCATGCCATACCATGACCTTTACTCTTTTGACTCAGGAAGGGTTAAGTTTCCTTGTCTCATGAAAGATTTAGTGGCATCCTTAGATCAAATTCCAGGTAAGAATGTTCTTATGGACATTTTGTAGCTAATATTCCTCCGAGATATGGAATGATTCTCTCCTGATCATGAGAAGAAAAACTTAAAAGGTGCTTTGCGGTTAGACTTTTCCTATGCTACTATACCAGGTTTTGGACAACTCGAAAAATTATATAGGGAGAACAAGATAAAGTACATGATCAATAACAAAGGAAAACCCCATAACCACCCAATTCATGTTGTACATAAAAATTTAGAGTCATTTTTTTTTGTACAACGATGTTTTTTCAACATTGTTAAAGGATTTTATGGAAGAAAAACAGAAAATTCAGAGATTTAAGATTGTGTTCAAGAAATTTCAAGTGCGGAAAAGTGAGAAAAGGAATCAAGTAGCTTGTGCCAAATGCAGCAGTAAAAAATACAGCTAAAACAGTGAATGAGACTGAGCCTATTGGAACAACATATTATTCTCAAACAATCAATCAAGATCAGTCATCCAAAATTGAGCTTCCCAAAGAAGAGAATGGCCTATGGACCATGGATCTTGATGGAGCCTTTGGTAAGGAAGGATTTGGAATTGGAATTTAGATTACTGGTCGCATGAATCAGTCATCTCATCTTCCTCCTAATATCTGGATGTGTTCCTATAAATTAGTATTTGATTTTTCCAACGATGAGGCAGAATATGAGGCTTTGATAGCTAGTCTTAAAATACTCAAGAAACTAGGTGCTAAGAATATTTTTGTATCTGGTGACTCCAAGTTGGTAATAAAGAAATTTGAAGGGGAATACTAGGCCAAGAATCCTAGAATGCAAGCATATCGTAATGTGGTATTAGACACTCTTAAGACCTTCACTGAATACACTCTATCATTGATTCCAAGGAATAGTAATATGATTGTTGATGCCCTTGCCACTTTAGCGAGTATGTTCTAAATTTAGGTTTTTCCCAACAAGAAGTATGAGATCAATGTTAAACATTTCCCTGTTGTTTTGGAAAATGTTGGGTATTAGCAAGTCTTCCATAATGATAAAAAAAAATGATAATATTTTATAGATGGAAGAAGATTTTGTTAGTTCACAAATTGATGATCAATTTTATGAAGATGATCAAGAAATGCATGCAACGGAATTGAAGGTACTACAGTTGAAAGATAACTCAATTCGAAGAGGTCTAGTACCTTTGGAGGAAATTTTTTATCATGATGATGTTGCACAAAAACCAACAATTATGCCAACTGAGGTAAGAGTAGAAGATCTTAATCTTGGCACTCTTGAGAAGCCCAAAATGGTTAAGATATCAAATTATTTGAGTCAAGAGATGAAAGGTAAATATGCAACACTCATGACTAAATTTGCTAATGTTTTTGCATGGGAATATAGTGATTTAAAGGTGTATGACAAGAGCATAATTTAGCATACCATTCCCATAAAACCTTATCAGAATCTTCCGTAAGAAACTCAGAAGGATGAATCCAAAGTTGCTTCCCTCCATTGAAAAGGAATTAAATAGATTTTGCACTACTAGTATTATTTTCCATCTTCATTTCTCAAATTGGATGTCAAATTTAGCACCTGTAAATAAGAAGACAGGTGAGATCCGCTTGTGTATTGGTTTTCACAACTTAAATAAAGTGTCATTGAAGGACAACTATCCACTTCCAAAGATGGATCATATCCTACAAAGGGTAGTTGGTTCTTCCAGAATTTCATTGTTAGATGGATATTCTGGGTACAATAAGATATTGGTTCATCCAGATGACCAAGAAAATATAGCCTTCACAACACCTTGGGGTACTTTTATGTATGTTAAGATGCCCTTTGGGTTGAATAATGCAGGAGAAACCTTTCAGCGAGCGATGGATATCACATTTTCAAATGAGATGGATGTGTTTTTGGTCATTAATCTTGATGACATAACATTTTTTTCAAATAAAAATGAAGAAAACTTGCAACACTTAAAGAAAATATTCCAAAGATGCAGAAAATTTGGCATATCACTAAATCCAAAGAAAAGTTTGTTTGCTATGGAGGAGGGGAAATTGCTCAGTCATATTATATCCAAATATGGCATCTGAGTAGATCCTTCAAGGGTTGAGGAAATTCAGAATATGAACTATCCTAAGAGTAAAAAGGAAATTCGATCATTCAATGGTAAGATCAATTTCTTGAGAATTTTTATTCCTAACCTTGTTGAACACTTAAGGGAAATCACCAATATGTTAAAGAAAAACATCAAGGTAAAATGGTCAAATGAGGAAAGAAAATCATTTAATCAATTCAAGTTTGTATTATCCCATGCTCCCATCCTTATCATCCTGAATTATAGACTTGATTTCATCATGTTTTCCTTTGCCTCTGAACATAAACTAGCTGGTGTCCTCATGCAAAGGAAAGATCAGAAAATAGAGTAGCCAATTACCTTCTTTACTAGGATAATAAGGGATGGGGTCTTGAAATGTAATATTATTGAAAAGAAGGCATTGGTTCTAGTTAAAGATTTTAATATTTTTGAGTTTATATCCTTCATTCTCATGTTATTGCATATGTTCCAAATGTTGTTGTTAAAGATGTGTTAACACAGAATGACCCTGAAGGTAGACTTGGTAAGTGGATAGCCTCTATGCTGGAATATGATTTAGAAATTGGATCTACAAAACTGATCAAAGGTTAAGGCCTAGCTAAGCTCATGGTAGACTCTAACTTACATGCTTTAGATATCAAATTTATTGATGCACTTTCCGAGGAGCAGGAGACTAATTCATTACCTCAGGTATCTCAATTTTTTATTTCATCACCATGGTATTCAGATATAGTTCATGTGCTGCAACATTTGAATCCTCCACCGGGTTTGCCCAAGAGTACTGGTAGATATCTAAAATTGAAGGCTCTTAAGTATTGTATTCTTAATAATGCTTTATATTGGAAAGATCCACGAAGGGTTTTATTAAATTTTATGGTAGAAAGTGAAGTTAAGAAAGTGATGAATGATTTCCACAAAGGTGATTGTGGTGGTCATATTGTTTGGAAAACTACAAGAAATAAGATATTGAGGGATGGCTTCTACTGGACAAGTTTGTTTTTAGATGTATATAAAGCAGTCATGAGTTGTCAAGAATGCCAAGTTTTCGAAGGAAAGAGAAAATTGTTATTGATGCCCTTGAAACCAAATGCATTTCAAGCACCCTTCCAGTAGTGGGGGCTTTACTTCATCGGTGAGATTCATCCTCCGTCATCAGCTCAACATAAGTGGATACTCATTGCCACAAAATAATTCACAAATTTGATTGATTCCATCTCCACGAGACAAGGTATAGTCATGATAATTATTCAGTTTTTGGAGAGTAATATCCTACCTCATTTTGGCTGCCCATAGAAAATAATTAATGAAAATGCATCATCTTTCAAATCCAAAATTATGATAGAATTTTGTGATAAATATCACATAAGACTCGGGACTTCAAAAAAATATTACCCTGAACGCAATGGGTTGGCAGAATCATCAAACAAGTCATTGGTGAACATAATCAAAAAGTTGTTGCAAGGGGACAAAAGGAATTGGCACAAAATTTTAATTAATGCTCTAATGGTAGACATAGTTAACACAAAAAATATATCAACATGTCACCCTTTTAGTTGTTCTATGGCGTAGATACAATGTTTCCAACTTTCCTAGCAGTGATGGTGATGAAAATCCTACAAGAGATTGATAGTGAGCCAAATGACATTCAACGAAGAATTAATCAAATGAACAAATTGTACCAGTCTAGGGAAGAAGTTTTCAAAAACACCTCAAAGCTCTAGAAGAATATTAAGAAGATTTATGATAAGAAAAATAAGGCTGATGATTTCAACTTGGGAGATGTTGTTCTCCGATGGGATGCCCGAAATGAGGATAAAGGTAAACATGGTAAATTTGAAAACCTATGGAAAGGAACCTACAATATTTTAGCATTCATGGGTAATAATGCTTACTTATTATAAGATTTTAATGGGCAAGCACTTCTAGAAGGACTGGTGAATGAAAAGCTCCTCAAACACTATCTTACCTGATCTTGAAGAAACGGTTTCACTTCCATTGTAAATAAGATTTTATTTGCTGTCAAAGAATAAAGGAGTTGTCAGAGAAGCTTGAAGCCCAAGGAGAAGGCCATAAGGCTTCTCTGATTAGCTGTTCTTTTATTTTTAAAGTTCAAAATTAAATTCATTTTTTGAGTCAAGTCGAGTCAGTTATTGTTTTTCTCAATTTAGTCAGTCAGTAATTTGAGTGTCAAGTTTGTGTAAGTTACTCCATTTCTAAATGAATAAGGTTACTTGGCCTACAATGTTCTTGACACCTCCTAAATGAGCTTCCATCCCCATTGGATCCAACGTTAGTGTCCAATAGTCACAGTGACCAAAATTTACTCTTTTCACTGTAGTTAGAGTCTTATGGTAAATTTTTTATATTTTCAAATAAAATTTGACACCTCTCTTGCTTGTCAAATGGTCAATTAATTGTCTAAGTGTGATTTTTACTCTCATTTCATCGCCATCAAGGTCAAATAATAATCAATTTCATGAGTCATTAGGCACCATAGGTCATTTTTCCTTCATTAAGTGTAATTATTTAAAATATGAAAAGGAAGAGTCATGGTGTCATAAGGTTTATCATGAGAGTGTCAAAAGTGTCATCATATTTCCATTTGGATTCATGTCATCAACATCCAAGACTAGTAGAGTGTCATGATAGTTAGCACTTAGGGAATAAATCACATCATAAATTCATTTGGTTAAAATCATGATGTCACTTCACTAACAAGTCAAAATCAAGTTTTTAAGCTATAAAGGGACATCAAGGCATTTAAAAACTTCATTCCATCCTTCCACAAGTTTCAAGAGCTCCTCTCCATTAATTTGAAGAGCTGTCATAGCCACCAAAACTTTGAATTTGTCCACCACTTCTCTTACATCGGTTTGTTGCGTTTCCGGAGGGTCTTGTTGTGCTTTCGATTTGGAGGAAAAAAGGAGAAAAAATATTTCTATTATCATCGCAGTGCTTCAAAGGTTGTTTTAACAAGTAATTCCAACCTTACAAACCCTCTATGTAGCCTTCTTCTTCAGAAAATTGGTCAAAATATATCCCTAGGGTTTTGTTGTGTTTTCTCTTCCAATGGTGTTTTTCTTCTTTTGAGAGGAAAATTCCTTGTTTTGGGGTTCATACATCCTTTATTATCCTCATCAAACATTCCCCACTATTCACCTCACTAAATATCCTTAATTTATTCATTTCCCTTATAAAACCCAGCTTGTTGTTGTGCTTCTGGAACAAGTCTGTGTTTTCCATTTTTCCCCACTTATTTCTCACTTATTTTGAGAAATTTCACTTTCATTGTATCCCTAACAACTATCCCTACCTCCCATAATTTTTTAAGATTTTTTTCATACCCTTGAACCCCTCCAGTCCCTTCCCTAAAGTTGCTACATTTTTAGCCTTGTTTTGTAGCTCCTAGTCCCTTGCCCTTGTTTTGAAACTAGGGTTTTATATCTAAAGTGAAACCAAAAATATGGTGAAGACCAATGAAAGGAGGAGGTATAAGGGAGGAGATATCTCGAGATATGATTCAACTCATATGCAAGAGGTCAATGCATCAGAATTTATCATAAGATCATTTGAGCAGGTAGGCTACCTAGGGTTTTGTCTAAAAGTGCAAGAGGTAGACTATCATCATGATCTAACAAGCTTATTTTCCATCAATTTCAACAAGGACCAGGAAACTATAGCAGGGATCAATTTTCCAATGTTAGAAGAGGTCATCGCTTCAATAACTACTATCCCTAATCAAGGTGAAGTTTGGTTCAAGGGAATGGATTTAGACTTGGAACACTACAAAATGTTCTTGAAACCACAATACAAGGAGTCTCCTTCTCATTTTTTTCATAGAAGTAAATTTTTGAACAAGTACAACCCTTTGTTGAAGATTATTATGAGTTATTTCACTTGTGAGGGAAGGTTTAACAGGATATACCAGTATCATATCATATTATTGATGCATTTCACTTCTGAAAATCCCCTAAACTACCAAACTATATGTTTATAAATTTGGTCGAGATGACAAAGAAGGTGTGGTATAAAAGAAGAGATCATCAAGAAAGCCTCTTTCATCATGCTTTATTCAAGGTAATAATCCTCCACTAGCTAACATAAGTCAACGTATCATGGGAATATTTCTTGGAGGCAACTGCTTTCTTACCTATCTCCAACCAGTCAAAGAGTCAAAGCTCTCCTTCATCAACATTCAGACCACAAGGAGTTAAAACATCAAGCATGCCATCAGTGACAAAAACTCAGCCTAAAAAAAAGATTTCAAGGATAGATAAAGAAGGTAAGAAGCTGGTCTTTGTTCCTAAAGCAAAAGTGGAGATGCCTAGGTATAGGCCTAAAACTAGATCTCAAGAAAAAAGGATACATAAGGAGGTTGTTAGTGAAGAGGAAGTTGAGTTGAAAACCATGTGTAATATCCCAAAAGGGAGAATGCAGTAATACACAAACACAATATTTGAAACAAAAAATTATGTACACATAAATTATGAACAACACAGAAATAAACATAATAGGTGAGCCATTTTATTATGTAGGATATGGATTACAAATACAATAGTGCATAAAATAGAAGCGCTCAAGCCAAAGAAATGACCTAGAATGATCGTGAAATCATGCCAAAGCAGGAACTACGTAACCGGAGCTATTGGAAGCTGTATAGTGTGTTATCCCTTTAGGTGATGATGATCTTACAACTGTTGGATGAAAGAGAAAGTGTATATATATGGTGCTCTAGAGCTCTAATGATGCTAAGATTGTAGATCTGGACACTATGATGGAAACCCAAGATAACCCATAAAGGAAATCTAGATCTAAGAAGATCATAAATTCACCTTCCTAGAGTCTGATCCATTGACTGCTGGGTCATTCAGATCTGAAGCATAAACTAATGTAACGTGGCTGAAATGTGTTAAATATTAGATCTATGCTTTGAGGGATTATCCCTCATTTAGATCTCCAAGATAAAAGCTTGAGATCTAGCTTCTTCTTCCTCCTCTCAAGATGACAACTCTTACATACACAACAATTGGAAAAATTGCACTATCTGGGAAGGAGAGGCTAATTCCTACTGCAAAATATGTCTGATCAGCTAAATAATTATGGAAACAATAAGTACAAAGTGAGGAGAAGATCCCTCAAAGGATTTCCAACTAAAGTAATTGAAACTTCCCTCCTCCAATGGATCTACAAGACTGGACAACGCAATCCTTGATGGGATTTGTGCTGCATGGAGGTATGATATGTTTGGCTTGATGCCTGATATGGATTTGAAGCTCAAGGTGAAAGGATGAATCCTCCACAGGTTCCTCAACTGAAATACTGAAGGACAACCTCCTCCTCTCAAACCCTAGTGCATGAAAATGAAATTCCTGAAGATGTATGGGCTACAAAGAGTAGGAACAATGTGGCACCAATGCATGAGGATGAATGGAAGATCATAATAACCTTCCCAAAATAGTCACTCGACGTCCCCCATGGGTAAGGGTGGACTTCCCACTCAGGAACACCCTGTGCTAAACAACACCACAGACTTAGCTAAATAGTTTAAGCATGCTTGGGAATGTCAAATGACAATTCCAGATCTAGATAGATCTCAAATCAATAATAAAAAATCCTCCTTCCAATGTTGCCCTGACCTTTTGTATATGATTTGTGAGCCTTCCCATGCCTTGGCACACCTCATAACCATGCTACACATGTGGACATAAGTCTCCATGTTGATTGTGTTGTCTCTCCATTATCTCCATGATCTCTGCATTTAACGTTCACCCTCTCCATCATGTCATCACTTATTGTTCTATGATCTTACTTTGATTCTTCCTTGATCTTACTTGAACCCTTCATATCTCCATGTTCTTTCTTATTAATGATGTTTGATCCCCACTCTTTAATTCATTAATCAACTTCTCCATTATTCTATGATGTAGGTTTACTAGCTAATTAACCATGTTCACACTCTTAGGAGTGGATTTATTCATCTTAAGGAGTTATGGGTCCCTTGGCCCATTTATTTAATTAGTTAACCAAGATAAGTAAGAACTCTAATATTCCAATAAACATATATAAAATTTGGAATATTACAGTCCTCCCCTCCAAAATGTTGCTTGTCCTCAAGCAACTACAAAATTAGATGCTCCATCCATCTATTTTCCCCCAAATGGTGCTGGGTATGTGTTATATTCTTTCCATGACTAGCCACATGCGCTGTATGTTGCGCCAGGCGCAGTAGGGGGGTCACAAGGGGGGAGGCAGCCCCCACTGTTGGGGTCTGGGGCAGCACCCCAATGAAATTTTTTTTGGTGTGTGGACCCACTCATAGGCGGACCCACCCTTGTTTTGTGCATGAGTTTGCACATGGTTTTGGGGTACGATGGTTTTTGGCCCCTGGTATTTTGTAGATCCGGTCAAGAGAACTACGGTTATGTTCTAATCCAGGGTTAATGGATTGGGGTTTATGTATGCTTCAACATGTATATATATGTGTTGTAACACTAAAAGGAATATAATGAAAAATCAAGCTGGTTGTCTCGATTTGGGATCCAAGGGAAAATCTCTGTGTTTATCTGTTTTATGTTTTATGCTCTCGCTATTGTTTATTTTTTGTTATAATATTCGTGTGTAGATAATTTCTGTTTAGGGTTAAAACCTACATTTGGTATCAGAGTTGTTTCGGCTTCAAGGGGATCCCTTTGCTGCTGAGGGTTTTTTTCTCGGGCCTGAGGTAGACCCTGTTCAGTGGGAGATCTACAGGATCGATTCTTGTGGTGAAAGAAGATGGCGAGCGGCGGAAAGATAGAGATCGAGAAATTTAATGGTCATAGTTTTGAGTTGTGGAAGTTCAAGATGGAGGATCTGTTGGTGGATAAAGATCAGTGGATTGCGGTAGATCCAAGTACTAAGCCAACGACACTGTCTGATGAAGACTGGAAGAAATTGGATCGGAAGGCTAAGAGCACAATACGGTTGTGTGTCTCAGATTCAGTATTGTTGAATGTATCTGGGGAAGCTACGACAAAGAATTTGTGGGAAAAACTTGGGACTTTGTACCAATTTAAGTCTCTGGTGACTAAGTTGTTCCTGCTTAAAAATTTGTATAACCTGAAGATGAAGGATGGAGAATTAGTGACAGAGCATATGAACGCCTTCAATAATGTGGTAAGCCAGTTATCATCTGTTGATATTAAACTCTTAGATGAAGATAAGTGCATTATTTGTTATGTTCTCTACCATATTCGTGGGAAAGTATGATTATTGCAATAGGTAGCAATACAACTACCTTGGATTTTTATGACATAGTCTTAGCCTTGTTGTCGGAGGAAATGAGATGGAGAAATATGGAGGGTCATAATGGAGATGCATTATCTGTACAAGGAAGGTCCCAGAAAATAAACAAGAATAAGGTTTCGAGTGGGAGATCTAAATCTAGAGGGAGATCTGAATCTCCTAGAAAGTTTGTAAAGGTGTGATAGAAATGCGGAAAGGAAGGGCACTACAAAAGGACTCATGAAGATTTAAAGCTCCTGAGAAAGGAAAGGGATCTGATGATGCTCCTTCCGTAGAGGCAAAAACCACCTCAGATGAAGGTGGGGATGTGTATTTGGCTTCTTCTTCAAATACACATGTAGATCATGAGTCATGGTTGATTGAATCAGGTGCATCCTTTCACTTCACTCCCCATAGGGAGTGGTTCTGTGAGTATGATAAATATGATGGTGATGTCTTCCGATGATGGTATACGTAATCATCTGGACGTGGAAAGGCCAAGTTGAAGTTACAAGGTGGAAGGATTAGAACACTTGATGGTGTTCTGCATATTCCCGTATTGGCCAGAAATATGATTTATGTAAGTAATATGGATGATGTTGGTGTAAAAATAGTGTTCAAGAAAGCTTCATGTAAGATAGTTCAAGGAGCACTCTTATTCGTGCAAGGAGTTCAGGTTGGAACCTTGTACAAGCTTAATAAACGTTATTGATGGGTGTAACAGTTCTGTGGTTCCTGAAAGTGGAGTGGAAAGCCTAGCTGTCTCTGGAGAAAAGACCATGCTATGGCATCAAAGGCTTGGACATATTGGAGAGAAGGGTCTTTGGATACTACATAGAAATGGCATGGTAGAAGGTATGTCTAATTTCTCTATGTATTTTGATTTCTGTGAACATTGTGTATATGCGAAGGAGAATCGGGTGAGTTTTCCTTCTAGTGCTAAGAGGGCGAACAAGATATTTGAACTTGTGCACAGTGATGTGTTTGGAGCTGTGGCAGTTCCATCACTGGGAAAGTCTGTGTACTATGTTTCATTCATAGATGACTTCTCAAGGAATACATGGATATATTTCTTGAGGAAGAAATCTGAAGTCTTTGACAAATTTAAAGAATTTAAGGCTCTGGTGGAAAAACAGACAGAGAAGAAGATAAAGGCGTTGAGGACAGATAATGGTGGGGAGTTCTGCAAGAAGGAATTTGAAGAGTTCTGTAAGAAGTGTGGTATAGCACGGCAGAAGACTACTCCATACACACCTCAGCAAAATGGAGTTGCAGAAAGAATGAATAGAACACTTATGGAAAAGGAAAGAAGCATGCTCAGTGGTACCGGGTTAGGACAAGAATTCTGGGCAGAGGCAGTGGAGACTGCATGTTACTTAGTTAACAGATCACCTTCATGAGCGTTGGAGGATAAGACTCCACATGAGGTATGGACTGGTAAGAAACCCTCTCTTTCACATTTAAGGGTATTTGGATGTGATGCATATGTACATGTTCCAAAGGAGAAAAGGACCAAGTTGGATAATAAATCTGAAAGGTGCATCTTTATTGGGCATAAGGATGGTTTAAAGGGTTACAAGCTTTGGAACCCAGAAACAAGGAAGGTTGTGTACAGCCGAGATTTGGTGTTTAGAGAAGTGAAAGATGTTGTTAAACATGAAGTCCTACCAAAGGAACCTGAGAAGATAGAGTTTGAGCTAAAGGAGGATGAATCAGACTCTACAACAGAAGAAGACTCAGAAGATGAAGAGCCACAAACTCCAGCTTTGAGAAGATTAGTTCGGGAAAGAAGGCAACCAGAAAGGTATAGTCCATCTGCTTTCTGTTCAGGTTTTGCCTTAACTATAACTGATGATGATCCCAGAACTGTCAGGGAGGCAGTAGATTCCGAGGATGGAAAACTCTGGAAGGAGGCCATGGTTTATGAAATGGCATCCTTGCACAAAAATGAGGCATGGGATCTGGTGGAGTTACCGGCTGGAAGGAAGCCCATTGGGAGCAAATGGGTGTTTAAGAAGAAGATGAATGTAGAAGGCAAGGTGGAGAAATACAAAGCTCGGTTGGTAGCGAAAGGTTATTCCCAGGTGCCGGGAATTGATTTTGGTGATATTTTTTCTCCCGTTGCCAAAGTTACTTCTATTAGATTACTTTTATCTATTGCTGCTGCATTTGATTTTGAGATAGAATAGATGGATGTGAAGACAACATTTCTTCACGGGGATCTAGAAGAGGAGATCTACATGAAGCAACCTAAAGGATTTATGGTGAAGGGTAAGAAAGAACTGGTATGCAGGTTGAAGAAGTCTATATATGGGTTAAAACAGTCACCAAGGATGTGGTATCAGAAATTTGATACCTATATACGGGGACTTGGCTTCACCAGAAGCAAGGAGGATCACTGTGTTTATTTTAAATTAATTGGTGACCGTGTTATTTATTTGGTCTTGTATGTGGATGATATGTTGTTGATTGAAAATGACAAAGAAATTATCCAAGATTTGAAGACCCAACTATTCTCCAAATTCGACATGAAGGATCTTGGTGCTGCAAACTATATTTTGGGCATGAAAATTAAGAGAGATCGAGCAAAGAGGAAGCTCTGGTTAAACCAGAGGAAGTATGTCAAAACTATATTGCAGAGGTTCACATTGTGATAGCAAACCCGTTGAATGTCTTTGTCTCGTAGGTGTAAAGCTATTTCGCTGAACAGTGTCCCAAGACACAAGAAGAAGAGGAGGATATGTCCCATGTTCCATATGCAAGTGCAGTGGGTAGCCGGATGTATGCAATGGTCTGTACTAGACCAGACATTGCACATGCAGTGGGAGTATTGAGCAGGTTTATGTCAAACCCAGGGAAGGAGCATTGGACAGCAGTGAAGCGGGTTTTCAGATATTTACGTGGCACTAGTGATTATGGATTGTGCTACCAGGGAAGACCAGGATTGGAAATAATGTTGGACATTCATGGTTTTGTTGATGCAGACTGGGCTACAGATCTGGACCAAAGAAGATCTACAAGTGGGTATGTGTTTAGCCTATTTGGAGGCGCAGTCAGTTGGATGAGTAAAAGACAGTCTGTAGTGGCTCTTTCAACTACAAAGGTAGAATACATAGCAGCCACTCATGCAAGCAAGGAAGCAGTTTGGTTGCAGAGATTGTGTTCAAGTATGGGGTTGGTACAACAAGCTATAAGGATAGACTGTGATATCCAAAGTGCAATTTTCTTGGCTAAGAACCCTGCTTATCATTCAAAGACAAAGCACATTGATGTTCAATATCACTTTGTTAGAGATATGGTTGAGGCTAAAAGGGTGTTGCCGGTAAAGGTGGACACTTTGAAGAATGTTGCAAATGCATTGACGAAGTCTGTGAGCACTCAGAAGTTCTTTTGGTGTAGAGAAACAATGGGTGTTGAAGAATTGGCCCAATGACTAAGCTCTCCGGTGGCCCCCTGTGGAAAGAAAACAACAAGTGGGAGAATGTTGGGTATGTGTTATATTCTTTCCACGATTAGCCCCACGCGCTGTATGTTGCGCCATGCCAGCAGGGTTCACAAGCTGTGAGGTAGCCTTAATCGTTGGGGTTTGGGGGTAGCGCCCCGGCGAAAAAAAAATTGGTGTGCAGTCCCACTCATAGGCGAACCCACCCATGTTTTGTGCATGAGTTTTCACATGGTTTTTGGGGTACGACGGTTTTCGACCCCTGGTATTTTGTAGATCCGGTCAAGGGAACTACGGTTATGTTCTAATCCAGGGTTAATGGATTGGGGTTTATGTATGCTTCGGCATTTATATATATGTGTTGTAACACTAAAAGGAATATAATGAAAAATCAAGCTGGTCGTCCCGATTTGGGATCCAGGGGAAAATCTCTGTGTTTATCTGTTTTATGTTTTATGCTCTCGCTATTGTTTATTTTCTGTTATAAGATTCGTGTGTAGATAATTTCTATTCAAGGTTAAAACCTACAAATGGCATCCACATAAGGAAGGCCTCCCCATCTACTGCAATATGTTATGCATGCCCATCTCCAAAGTTGTCTCTATAAAATGTCTAGAGTGACCTCCAACTACGTAGTTAGATGTCCCTAATCTCCAATGAAGTTCCAAGTGACAACCACATGTTTTCAAACATCATCATCAATACATGAGATACATGAAATGAAGTGGTTCTTCCCACAAAATGAAAGCCCCAATTAACAAAACATTTCTTCATACCATGCTTCATGAAGTAGACTATGTCTCTCCATTCTTTCTTCTTTAGCCCTGTTGGCCTTGTTGGATCCAAGCATCATCCCAACATTGTGAAAAATAATAAGTAGAGACATATGGGTAGACATGAAAGATGTCAAATCATATTCTCCCAATAGAAGCCATTGCAGCACAGCTTCTTGCTGCCACACCATACCATCATCATACCAAGTGGGTTGGCCATATTCTCTCAAATGGAGCCACTGCAGCAATGCATCTTGCTGCCCCACCACATCATCATCATACCAAGAATGGTGTCCATACTCTCCCAATAGAAGCCATAAGAGGAATGCCTTTTTCTTCCATCCTCCATCATTATCATGCAAATTAGGGAAGTATGTCAAAACAAACTCTCCCAACTAGAGTAACCATAGCAACAAGATCTCTTGTTGCCTCTTCACATCATCATGTGAATCATGGAGCAACAACATAATGATTGACATGCGGAATTTCATATCAGCCCAATACAAACAAACTCCATTGTTAAACATCATTAGAATGTTATGCCATGTTCCAAACAATACAAAACACATAGACATGGGAGATGTCATGTGATGGCTAAACTCTCTCAACAACATCCAAAGTAACCATGCCTTCTTTTGCTACATTATGACCTTGATATGAAAGGCATGGGTCAAGTGAATATGAGATATTGGGTAATAACCATACTCACCCATAAGCAGCCAGCTTAGCCATGCCTCCTCCTTCATTACATTAGTGTTGTGAAAGCCATGGATCATGGAAATTTGTGTCGTTGGGTAGTAACCATACTCACCCAAGAGCAACCAGCATAGCCAAGCTTCTTGATGGCCTGTATCATAGCTCTACAAGTGGCCTTGCAACCCCTTGCTCCACATCAACATCCATTCATCCAAATGTGGGTGATGGATCTCATTCTGCATAAACTTGATATCCTCCCATTGTAGGACACCAACCTCCTCAGAATTTTGAATATTTTTTCACTCCATGATATGTTGAAGTGCACCTCCCATGAGATCCCTCCATGAGATCCTCTCATCATTGGTCCTCAAAAACCCATAAGGTTTTGAATATGCTCATTGAGAAAGTGTCATCTTGAAAAGGAAAAATATTTCTCATATCAAGTTTTCTACCATCTATAATCTATCTCTCCAATGCTTCATGAGTGAACCTGCCATTGGAATGTTCCAACAATGAATGGGTCCTCTTCTCATCACTATTGATCATTGATAGTGCCGCTGATATCCATGATGATGTATCTGCTATCTCATGGAAAGGAACAATGCTAAACTCATAGCCCAACATTGTACATAAGATTATGCCCATTCCATCTCCTGAAACTCCACACTTCAAATCAAAGGGTCGAGTGTAGCTCAACAATGAAAAACTGGGATTTATGTTCATCTTTTCCTTGATTATATCAAGGTTCCTCAACACAGTGATAGGTTCTTGCTTCAAATTAGCATGTTTCTCTAATCCTTGGTTGTGCAATGGCCCTGATGGCATGTCCCCACAAGCTTCAATAAGAGGTACTGAAACTATATGTGATGGAAATGATTGCAAACCTTGGACCAATTAATGTTTGGGAACATCTTGCAAGACCAAAAGAGTTCATTCAACTGGGGAAATGGTCTCTCCAACTGATGGTAAGAGTGATGCTTTCTCTTCTATCAATGTACCAGCAATGGAATCTTCATCTTCTTCCTCATGCATCTATTGAATCATTCATGGGACTCTATATGTCAAGAGCCTAATACTACCTTGAAGAGATGTAGTTGTCTCTCTTCTTGATACAAGTACTTCTGCAACTAGTGGTGAATGTAGTGAATCTTTGTCTAGAGTGACAAGAATGACATTCTCCCTTGGATTATTAGGAAAATCCCCTTTGTGAAATTTCTTTGGTTCTCATCTATCAAACTCCTTCCCTATCCTTTGAAAGAAGTTTGAATATTTAGGTACCTTTGCATGCTCTATGTGACCAAACCACCATTCATTTGCCTCACCTTGAAGGTGAAGAGATATAATCTGAACAACCTCTTTCTTAGCTACAAGATGTATCCTAAAAAATACATCTAACTCTTTCCTCCAAGACGTTGCACTGCTTGAGGAAGATCCATCAAAAGTAGTCAAATAGAATCTATTGTGACTCTTTCTTCTATTACTGTTGTGGGATCTCCTTTCTTCCTTGAGTTGGTAAAACTATTGGAGAGTTAGATTCTCCTTGAATGCTCTAGAATGTGCTTTCTACTCTTAAAGATATAGACTTAGAGTCTCATGAGTTTCAGGCTCCAAACTTCTTCTATCTCCATACCATTCACTTTCCTCTTCAAAGAAAGTGGGCATAGTAGATATTTGAGGAGCTCTATGCTTATCCAGTCTTCTTTGCTACTAATAAGAAGTACTAGGACCTTCTTCATTCTAAGCCCTTCTTGAGGTTTCTGTTTGCCTTACTCTCTTCAGTTCATTGATCTCCTTGAAGATATCCTTCATAGTTCTAAAGAGATATGCAACAAAAATTAATCCCTCCATTATTTACAGATCTATACTATCTTCTTTTCATATGATGTCAATAATGTCCATAAGTTGAGCCAAAGATCATGATATGATACCACTGTAATATCCCAAAAGGGAGAATGTAGTAATACACAAACACAATATTTGAAACAACATATTGTGTACACATAAGTTATGATCAACACAGAAATAGAAAGAATAGGTGATCCATTTTATTATGTAGGAGAGGGATTATAGATACAAAATCGCATATAACATAAGCACTCAAGCTAAAGAACTAACCTAGAATGACCCTAAAATCATGCCAAAGCAAGCACTGCATAACTGGAGCTACTGGGAGATGTATACTACGTTGTCCCTTTAGTTTATGATGATCTTACGACTACTAGCTGAAAGGGAAAGTGTAGATATATGGTGCTCTAAAGCTCTGATGATGCCAATATTGTAGATCTAGGCACTATGATAGAAACCCAAGATAACCCAAAAAGGAAATTCAGATCTAAGAATATCATAAATTCACCCTCCTAGGGTTTGATCCCTTGACTGTTGTGTCATGTAGATATGAAGCATAAAATTATGTAAGTGGTTGCAATGTGTTACATATCAGATCTATGCTTTGAGGGCCTATCCCTCCTCCATATCTCCAAGCTAAAATCTTGAGATATAGCTTCTTCTTCCTCCTCTCAGGATGAAAACTGCTGCATACACAACAAATTTCTAGGAAGGAGAGGTTGATGCCTATCGTAAAATATGTCTGATCACCTCAATAATGATGTAAATAGTAAGTACAAAGTGATGGGAAGATCCCTCACATGATTTCCAACTGAAGTACTGGAAACTTCCCTCTTCCAATGGGTCTATAGGACTGGATTGCACAATCCTTGATGGGACTGTTGTTGCATGGAGGTATGATATGTTTGGCCTGATGCCTGATATGGATCTGAAGCACTGGAAGGCTAAACTTGAAGCTCAAGGTGAAAGGATGAATCCTCCACTGGTTCCTCAGCTGAAATACTAAAGTACAAACTCCTCCTCTCAAACCATAGTGCATGAATGCATAAGTCCTGAAGATGTATTGGATGCAAAGAGTAGGAACAATGTCACACCAATGCATGAGGATGAATAGTAGCTCAGAATAAGCTTCCCAAAGTGGGCACTTGAAGTCCCTTGTGGGTAAAGGTGGGATTCCTTCTCGGGAAAACCCTGTGCTAAACAACACTATAGACTTAGCTAAACAGCTTAAGCGTGCTTGGCAATGTCAAATGACAATTCCAGATCTAGAAAGATCTCAAATCAATAATCCAAAATCCTCCTTCCAATGCTGCCCTCACCTTCCTTATATGCTTTGTGAGCCTTCCCATGCCTTGGCCCACCTCATAATCGCGCTGCACATGTGGACATAGGTCTCCATGTTGAATGTGTTGTCTCTCCATGATCTCCATGATCTTTGCATTTAATGTTCACCCTCTCCATCATGTCATCATTCATTTCCCTATGATATTACTTTGATTCTTCATTGATATCATTTTAACCCTTCATCTCTCCATGTTCTTTCTTATTAATGATGTTTGATCCCCATTATTTAATTCATTAATAAGATTCTCCAATATTCCATGATGTAGGTTTACTAGCTAATTAACCATGTTCACACTCTTAGGAGTGGATTTATTCATCTTAAGGGTTTATGGGTCCCTCCACCCATTTATTTACTTAGTTAACCAAGATAAGTAAGAACTTTAATATTCCAATAAACATATGTAAAATTTGGAATATTATAGTCCTCCCCTCCAAAATGTTTCTTGTCCTTAAACAATTACAAAAGTAGGTGCTCCCGCCATCTATCTTCCTCCAAATGGCATCCACATAAGGAAGGCCACCCCATTTGCTGCAATGTGTTATGCATGCCCATATCCAAAGGTGTCTCTCTAGAATGTCTAGAGTGACCTCCAACTGCGTAGTTAGATGTCCCTCATCTCCAATGAAGTTCCAAGTGACAACCACATTCTATACAACATCATCACCAATGCATGATATATATGAAATGAAGTGGTTCTTCCCACAAAAGGAAAGCCCCAATTCACAAAACATTTCTCCATCTTATGCTTCATGAAGTAGACTATGTCTGTCCATTCTTTCATCTTTAGCCCTATTGGCCTTGTTGGATCCAAGCATCCTCCCAACATTGTGAAAAATAATAAGTAGAGACATATGGGTAGACATGAAATATGTCAAACCATATTCTCCCAATAAAATCCATTGCAGCAAAGCTTCTTGCTGCCACACTATACCATCATTATACGAAGTGGGTTGGCCATATTATCTTAAGAGGATCCACTACATCAATGCATATTTCTGCCACACCACATCATCATCATACCAAGTATGGTTTCCATACTCTCCCAATAGAAACCATCAGAGGAATGCCTCTTGCTACCATCCCCCATCATTATCATGCAAAGTAGGGGAGTATGTCAAACCAAACTCTCCCAAGAATAACCATAGCAACAAGATCTCTTGTTGCCTCTTCACATCATCATGTGAATAATGGAGCAAAAACATACTGATTAATATGTGGAATGTCATATTAGCCCAATAAAAACAAACTCCATCATTACACATCATGAGAGTGTTATTCCATGTTCCAAATAATAAAAAACACATAAAATTGGGAGATGTCATGTGATGGCCAAACTCTCTCAACAACATCCAAAATAACCATGCCTTCTACTGCTACATTCTACCCTTGAGTTGAAAGGAATGGGTCAAATGAACATGAGCTATTGGGTAGTAACCATACTCAACCAAGAGCAGCCAGCGTAGTCACGCCTCCTCCTTCATTACATCAATGTTGTGCAAGGCATGGATCATGGAAATGTGTGCTATTGGGTAGTAACCATACTCACCCAAGATCAAACAGCATATCCAAGTTTCTTGCTGGCCTATACCATAGCTCTGCAAGTGGCCTCATGACCCCTTGCTCCACATCAACATCCATTCATCCAAATGTGGGTGATGGATCTCATTCTGCATAAACTTGATATCCTCCCATTGTAGGACACAAAACTCCTCAAACTCTTGAAGATATTTACACTCCATGATATGTTGAAGTGCACCTCCCATGAGATCCCTCAATGAGATCCTCTCATCATTTTCCCTCCAAAACCCATACGGTTACGAATATTCTCTAGGTAGAATTTTCTCTTTGAAATGTGAGATGCTCATTAAAAAAGTGTCATATTGAAAAGGAAAAAGATTGTGCATCTCAATATGTCTACTATATATTATATGTCTCTCCAATGCTTCATGTGGAATGCTCCAACAATGAATTGGTCCTCTTCTCATCACTGTTGCTCATTGACAACATTGATGATATCCATGATGATGTATCTATTTCTCATGGAAAGGCACAATGCTAAACTCATAGCCTGGCATTCTACATAGGATTATTCCCATCCCATGTTCTAAAACTCCACACTTCAAATCAAAGGGTTGATTGTAGCTCAGCAATGAAGAACTAGGATAAATCTTCATCTTTTCCTTGATTATATGAAGGGTCCTCTGCACAGTGATAGGTTTCTTCTTCAAATAATCTTGTTTCTCTAATCCTTGCCTATGCAATGGCTCTGATGGCATGTCCCCAATAGCTTCAATAAGAGGTACTGAAACAATATGGGATGGAAATGATTGCAAACCTTGTACTAATTGATGTTTGGGAACATCTTGCAAGACCATAAGAGTTCCTTCAACTGGGGCAATGGTCTCCCCAACTACTGGTAAGAGTGATGCTTTCTCTTCTATCAATTTACCAGTGCTGGAATCTGCCTCTTCTTCCTCATGCATCTCTTGAATCATGCATGGGACTCTATATGTCACGAGCCTAATACTACCTTGTAGAGATGCAATTGTCTCTCTTCCTAATACAAGTACTTCTATAGCTAGTGGTGAATGTAGTGACCCTTTGTTTAGAGTGACAAGAATGACATTCTCCCTTGGCTTCTTAGGAAAATCCCCTTTGTGAAATTTCTCCGGTTCTCTTCTATCAAACTCCTTCCCTATCCTTCAAAATGATTCTTAATATTTAGTTACATTTGCATGCTCTATGTGACCAAACCATCATTCATTTGCTTCACCTTGAAGGTGAAGAGCTGCAATATGAAAAACCTCTTTCTTAGCTATAGGATGTAGCCTAAAAAATACATCTAAATCTTCCCTCCAAGACTTTGCACTGCTTGAGGAAGATCCATCAAATGTAGGAAAATAGAATCTAGTGTCCCTCTTTCATCTATTATTATTGTAGGATATCCATTCTTCCATGAGTTGGAAAAACTTTTGGAGAGTTAGATTCTCCATGAATGCTCTAGACTGCACTTGGTACTCTTCAAGATATATACTTAGAGTCTCATGAGTTTTAGGCTCCAAATTTCTTCTATCTCCATACCATTCACTTTCCTCTTCAAAGAAAGTGGGCATAATATATCTTTGAGGAGCTCTATGCTTCTCCATTCTTCTTTGCTACTGATAAGAAGTACTGGGGACTTCTTCACTTTGAAACCTTATTTAGATTTCTCTTTGCCTTACTCTCTTCATTTCATTGATCTCCTTGGAGAGATCCTTCATATTTCTAAAGGGAGATGCAATAAACATAATCCCTTCATTATTTATAGATATCTACTATATTATTTTCATATGATGTCAAGAATGTCCATAAGCTTAGCCAAATATCATGCTATGATGCCAGTTTAATATCAAAAAATGGAGAATGCAGTAATACACAAACGCAATACTTGAAAAAACATATTATGTACACATAAATTATGAACAACACAAAAATAGAAAGAATAGGTGATCCATTTTATTATGTAGGAGAGGGATTATAGATACAACAGTGCATAAAATAGAAGCACTTGAGCCAAAGAAATGGCATAGAATGACCCTAAAATCATGCAAAAGTAGGCACTGCGTAACTGGAGCTATTGGGAGTTGTATACTGCGTAGTCCCCTCAGCTGATGACGATCTTACAATTTCTACCTGAAAGGGAAAGTCTAGATATATGGTGCTCTAGAGCTTTGAAGATTCCAAGATTGCATATCTAGGCACTATGATGGAAACCCAAGATAAGCCAGAAAGGAAATCTAGATCTAAGAAGATCAAAATTTCACCCTCCTAGGGTTTGATCCCTTAACTGTTGGGTCTTGTAGATGTAAAGCATAAAATGATGTAATATGGATGCAATGTGTTAGATATCAAATCTATGCTTTGAGGGCTAATCCCTCCTTGAGATCTCCAAGCTATAATCTTAATATCTAGATTCTTCTTCCTCCTCTCAAGATGAAAACTGCTGCATACACAACAATTGGAAAATTTGTGTTTTATGGGAAGGAGAGGCTGATCCCTACTGCAAAATATGTCTGATCAGCTCAATAATGATGGAAAAAGTAAGTAAAAAGTGAGGGGAAGATCGCTCATAGGATTTCCAGCTGAAGTATTGAAAACTTCCCCACTCCAATGGATCTACAATACTGGACTGGGCAATCCTTGATGGGACTATTGTTGCATGGAGGTATGATATGTTTGGCCTGATGCCTGATGTGGATCTGAACCACTGTAAGGCTGAAATTGAAGTTCAAGGTGAAAGGATGAATCCTCCACTGCTTCCTCAGCCGAAATACTGAAGGAAAACCTCCTCGTCTCAAACCCTAGTGCATGAATGCATAATTCCTCAAGATGTATGGCCTACAGAGAGTATGAAAAATGTGGCACCAATGCATGAGGATGAATGGCAGCTCAGAATAACCTTCCGAGAGTGGGCAGTCAAATTCATCTGTGGGTAAGGGTGGGGTTCCCACTCGGGAACACTCTGTGCTAAACAACATTACAGATTTAGCTAAACACCTTAAGTGTGCTTGCGAATATCAAATGAAAAATCCAAATCTAAATAGATCTAAAATCAATAATCAAAAATCCTCCTTCCAATGCTTCCCTCACCTTCCTTATATGCTTTGTGGGCCTTCCCATGCCTTGGCCCACCTTATAACCACACTGCACATGTGGACATAGGTCTCCATGTTGACTGTGTTGTCACTCCATGATCTCCATGATCTCTGCATTAAATGTTCACCCTATCCATCATGTCATCATTTATTGCTCTATCATCTTACTTTGATTCTTCCTTGATCTCATTTGAATCCTTCATCTCTCCGTGTTCTTTCTTATTAATGATGTTTGATCCCCAGTCTTTAATTCATTAATAATCTCTCCATTATTCCATGATGTAGGTTTACTAGTTGATTAACAATGTTCACACTCTTAGGAGTGGATTTATTCATCTTAAGGGGTTATGGGTCCCTCCACATATTTATTTACTTAGTTAACCAAGATAAGTAAGAACTCTAATATTCCAATAAACATATGTAAAATTTGGAATATAACAGTCCTCCTTACCAAAATGTTTCTTGTCCTCAAGCAACTGCAAAAGTGGATGCTCCAGCCATCTATCTTCCTCCAAATGGCATCCACATAAGGAAGGCCTCCCCATCTGCTGCAATGTGTTATGCATGCCCATCTCCAATGTAGTCTCTCTAGAATTTCTACCGTGACCTCCAACTACGTAGTTAGATGTCCCTCATATCCAATGAAGTTCCCAGTGACAACCACATGCTATCCAAAATCATCATCAATACATGGGATACATGAAATGAAGTGGTTCTTCCCACAAAAGGAAAGCCCCAATCCACAAAAATTTCTCCATCCCATCCTTCATGAAGTAGACTATGTCTCTCCATTATTTTATCTTTAGCCCTGTTGGCCTTGTCGGATCCAATCATCATCCCAACATTGTGCAAAATAAGAAGTAGACATGTGGGTAGACATGAAACATGTCAAACCATATTCTCCCAATATAAGCCATTGCAACAAAGCTTGATGCTGCCACACCATACAATCATCATACCAAGTGGGTTGGCCATATTCTCTCAAGAGGTGCCACCAAAGCAATGCATCTTGCTGCCCCACCACGTCATCATCATACCAACTATGCTGTCCATACTCTCCCAATAGTAGCCATTAGAGGAATGTGTCTTGTTTCCATCCTCCATCATTATCATGCAAATTAGGGGAGTATGTCAAAACAAACTCTCCGAAGAGTAACGATAGCAACGAGATCTCTTGCTGCCTCTTCACATCATCATGTGAATCAAGGGGAAACAACGTACTGATTGACATGTGGAAAGCCATATCATCCCAATACAAACAAACTCCATCATTACAAATCATGAGAGTCTTATGCCATGTTCTAAAAGATAAAAAACACATAGACATGGGAGATGCCATGTGATGGCCAAAATATCTCAACAACATCCAAAGTAACCATGCCTTCTTTTGCTACATTCTGCCCTTGATAGGAAAAGCATGGGTAAAATAAATATGAGCTATTGGGTAGTAACCATACACACCCAAGAGAAGCCATCATAGACATGCCTCCTCTCTCATTACATCAGTGTTGTGCAAGGCATGGATCATGGAAATGTTGTGCTGTTGGGTAGTAACCATACTCACCCAAGAGCAACCAGCATAGCCAAGCTTCTTGCCAGCTTTTATCATAGCTCTGTAAGTGGACTTGCAACCCCTTGCTCCACATCAAAATCCATTCATCCAAATGTCGATGATGGATCCCATTCTGCATAAACTTGATATCCTCCCATTATAGGACACCAACCTCCTCAAAATTTTGAATATCTTTGCACTCCATGATATGTTGAACTGCACCTCCCATGAGATCCTCTCATCATTGGCCCTCCAAAACCCATAAGGTTTTGATTATGCTGTAGGTAGAATTTTCTCTTTGACCTATGAGATGCAAATTGAGAAAGCATCATCTTGAAAAGGAAAAAAATTTCCCATCTCAAGATGTCTACCATCTATCATTTGTCTCTCCAATGCTTCATGAGTGAAGTTGCCATTGGAATGATCCAACAATGAATGGGTCCTATTATCATCACCGCTGCTTATTGACAGTGTTGTTGATATCCATGATGATGTATCTATTGTCTAATGGAAAGGCCCAATGTTGAACTCATAGCCAAACATTGTACATAGGATTATGCTAATCCCATCTTCTGAAACTCCAAAATTCAAATCAAAGGGTCAATTGTATCTCAAAAATGACAAAATAGGATAGCTCTTCATATTTTCCTTTATTAGATCAAGGTTCCTCTGTGCAGTGATAGGTTGTTGCTTTAAATCATCATGTTGCTCTAATCCTTGGTTATGCAATGGCCTTGATGGCATGTCCCCACAAGCTTCAATAAGAGGTACTGAAATAATATGGGATGGAAATGATTGCAAAACTTGGACCAATTGATGTTTGGGAACATCTTGCAAGACCATAAGAGTTCCTTCAACTGGGAAAATTGTCTCTCCAACTACTAGAAAGAGTGATGCTTTCTCTTCTATCAATGTACCATTATTGGAATCTGACTCTTCTTCCTCATGCATCTCCTGAATCATGCATGAGACTCTATATGTCAAGAGCCTAATACTACCTTGCAGATATGCAATTGTCTCTCTTTCTGATATAAGTACTTTTGCAGCTAGTGGTGAATGTAGTGACTCTTTGTCCAGAGTGACAAGAATGACATTCTCCATTAGCTTCTTAGGAAAATCCCCTTTGTGAAATCTCTCTAGTTCTCTTCTATCGTTTTCCTTCCCTATCCTTTGAAATAAGTCTGAATATTTAGTTACCTTTGCATGCTCTATGTGACCAAACCACCATTCATTTGCATCACCTTGACGGTGAAGAGATGCATTCTGAACAACTTCTTTCTTAGCTACATGATGTAGCCTATAAAATACATCTAACTCTTTCCTCGAATACTTTTCACTGCTTGAGGAAGATCCATAAAATGTAGGAAAATAGAATCTATTGTGCCTCTTTCTTCTATTACTACTATATGATCTCCATTCTTCCTTGAGTTGGAAAAAAATTTGTAGAGTTAGATTCTTCTTAAATGCTTGAGACTGTGCTTTGTACTCTTTAAGATATATACTTGGAGTCTCATGAGTTTTAGGCTCCAAATTTCTTCTATCTCCATATCATTCAATTTCCTCTTCAAAGAAAGTGGGCATAGTATATCTTTGAGGAGCTCTATGTTTCTTGAGTCTTCTTTGTTGCTGATAAGAAGTACTAGGACCTTCTTCACTTAGAAACCTTCTTGAGCTTTCTCTTTTCCTTACTCTCTTCATTGCATTGATCTCCTTGGATAGATCCTTCATAGTTCTAAAGAGAGATGCATCAAAACTTAATCCCTCTATTATTTATCGATCTCTAATATCTTCTTTTCATATGATCTCAAAAATGTCCACAGGCTGAGCCAAAGATCATGCTATGATACCACTGTAATATCCCAAAAGGGAGAATGCAGTAATCCACAAACAAAATATTTGAAACAACATATTATGTACACATAAATTATGAAAAACACAAAAATAGAAAGAATAGGTGATCCATTTTATTATGTATGAGAGGGACTACATATATAACAATGCATAAAATAGAAGCACTCAAGCCAAAGAAATGGCCTAGAATGACCCTGAAATCATGCCAAAGCAGGCACTGTGTAACTGGAGATGTTAGGAGTTATATACTGTGTTGTCCCTTCAGTTGATGATGATCTTACAGCTGCTGGCTGAAAGGGAAAGTGTAGATATATGGTGCTCTAGAGCTTTGATAATGCCAATATTGTAGATATGAGCACTATGATGGAAACCCAAGATAACCCAGAAAGGAAATCCAGATCTAAGAATATCAAAAATTCACCCTCCTAGGGTTTGATCACTTGACTGTTGGGTCATTCAGATCTGAAGCATAAATTGATGTAAGATGGCTACAATCAGTTACATATCAGATCTATTCTTTGAGGCCTGATCCCTCCTTCAGATATCCATCTATAAGCTTGAGATCTAGCTTCTTCTTCCTCCTCTTAAGATAACAATCGATGCATACAAAATAGTTAGAAAAACTGTGTTGTTTGGGAAGGAGAGGCTGATTCCTTATACAAAATATGTCTAATAAGCTCAAGAATTATGGAAACAGTATGTAAAAAGTGAGTGGAAGATCCTTCACAGGATTTCCAGCTGAAGAACTAGAAACTTCCCTCCTCCAATGGATCTAAAGGGCTGGAATGCACAATCCTTGATGGGACTGCTGCTGCATGGAGGTATGATATGTTTGACCTGATGCCTAATATGGATCTGAAGCACTGGAAGGATGATATTTAAGCTCAAGGTGAAAGGATGAATCCTCCACTGGTTCCTGAGCTGAAATATCGAAGGAAAACCTCCTCCTCTCAAACCCTAGTGCAGTAATATGTAATTCCTGAAGACGTATGGGCTATAGAGAGTATGAAAAATGTGGCACCAGTGCCTGATGATGAATGGTAGCTCAAAATAATCTTTCGAGAGTAAAAAATCGAATTCCCCCTTGGGTAAGGGTGGGATTATCACTCGGGAACACCCTATGCTAAACAACACTAAAAACTTAGCTAAACAGCTTAATTATGTTTGGGAATTTCAAATGACAATCACATATCTAAATAGATATCAAATCAATAATCCAAAATCCTCCTTCAAATTTTTCCCTCACCTTCCTTATAATATTCTTTGTGAGCCTTCCCATGCCTTGGCCCACCTCATAACTACACTGCACATGTGGACATAGGTCTCCATGTTGACTGCATTGTCTCTCCATGATCTCTGCATTTAATGTTCACCCCCTCCATCATGTCATCATTTATTTCTCTATGATCTTACTTTGATTCTTCTTTGATCTCATTTTACCCCTTCATATCTCCATTTTCTTTCTTATTAATGATGTTTGACCCCCACTACTAAATTTATTTAGAAGCTTCTTCATTATTCCATGATGTAGGTTTATTAGCTAATTAGCCATGTTCACACTCTTTGGAGTGGATTTATTCATCTTAAGGGGTTATGGGTCCCTCCACCCATTTATTTACTTAGTTAATCAAGATAAGTAAGAACTCTAATATTCCAATAAACATATGTAAAATTTGGAATATTACACCATGGATCACCTCTAAGTAGGCATGATTCACCATTGCATAATGAATAAGAGGTACCTCTAGAAGTTGAGAAGGTTGGCCTAAGAGGACATCATGGAGATAAGGCAGCAAAAGATTCATCAAGGAGAAGGAGGCACGCATTAGAGATCTAAAGGATGATCTATCCAAAGCCAATTCCATGGTGGCTTTCTCACAATAGGAGAATATATAGTTGGGGCAGGCTCAAGCCACAAGAAGACCCTCCATCAGCAAGTAAAAAATGTGTTTTGATAGAAAAATATAAAGGTAAAGCCATTATTGATGTTGAGAAATTTGAAGGTAAGAACATTAAAACACAGCCTAGGATACCTAAGACAAGAGAAATGACTAGGAAGGAACATAATCTAGAAGATCCATCTCCTCTTCAAGCTCAAGATACTATATTTGACTCCATAAGTGTCAAGATTGAGAAAAACAAGGAGTATTGTCTTGAAAGAGTGAATGTACACATGGAGAAGCTACTAGAAAAATAAAACAGGGATACCACCATGAAAATAAATATGGAAAGGCACTATTATGCTAGGAACATTATTTGCAAGGTTACGGTGAAAAACATGGAGAAGAAACTCAAAGGAACCCAAAGGAAAGTCAAAATGAAGAAAATACTAGAAATATTGGCTGATTCGTCACTAGTGGTATGAAATCAAATCAAAAATCAAAGAAAAAGAGACATTTTTGAAATTTTGAAGTTTTTTGTGCACACAGTGAAAAAGAATACTATAGAAACACAACAACTAGTTGCTGTGTTTTTTCTCAGAGGGTCCAAATCCAAAAATTCAAGCATGGCTCGATAGCGAATGACTTAAGGATATTAGAAAATCACTTTAGGTTGCTTGTAAAGTAATAATTTTGAAGAAAATGATCAAACATTTCCTTTTTCAGACCTTTCTTCCCCCTTTTTAGAAATTCGTTGCATTTCTAGACAGGTGTTTCTAAAATCACTTTTGAGGGGGCTAAAATGAAGATTTTGGATGAATTAAAGGTCCCAAGGTATAGTAGACATCCTAATATTTCTTTACCAACCTTCAGAACCATTCATAACCTCTTCTAAGTCATCTGAAAATCAAACCAAAGTTGTTGTGTTTCTGCTAACAAAATTTTCTGCGTTTCTGAGAAAGTTTGTTACGTTTCTGGGTTTGAAGGTTTTTCACTATACATGGAGGTCAAAGGTCAAAATTGCTCAATGTAATATTTAACTCATGAGTTGTATGATGATTAATAGGCTTATTAATGGTTATGTTTGTAAATAATCTTGTGGTTAATCCCTTCAGAGATAAGCTTCGTTAGTTAGATAAAAAAGGGGAAAGTTGTCTCTAACTTCTCTAGGATTAGGCAATGAGTCATTAGGTTCATTAATTAGTTGTTATGGATCAAGATTCGGCCCCGTAGAGGTGGAATATTGTTTTTTTTCTATAATTACTCAGAAGAAAGTCAAAGATAAGGTTGGATACTTGAAGTTCACACTTTTTTGGAACTGGTGTAATTGACTCTTTGCAGAAATAATAAACAGGCAGTTGCAGCTATTTTTATGGGATTCTTGTGATGTGGTTAGTGACCATTTTTTCTCCATTTTTCCTTATGCATTTGGTGATTAAATTTTCTGAGCAACAATATATGTTCTTCTTGTGTTAATCTCATAAGTATTAAAAAGGATACATTACCTCATATGCCCTATTTTATCTGCGATTTTCAAATAAGTGTTTTATCTTCTAAATAAATGAATTCATACATGTATGCTCATTTTACTCCTTCTACATGATTTCATCCTCACCACACTACAATGAAAAATTTGATTTTTGTCACTTGTTACATCTATCTTACCTCATTACATGATTTTTGTTGATCCTTTGGAACACTTGGCCTAGTTCCTATTCTGATGATTCTTATCCAAAAAAACCTAAATAAAAAACCCTACTGAGCTAATAGCTAGCCTAAAACCCAATTACTCTCCAGTCATTTCCATTGGCCGTGAGATTTATTTTGAGAGAGACCTCTCTGATTTGGTAGGGCTAGATACCAAATCAAAAGTTGGTATGTGGTTACCTCTTTTGTTTCCCTTCTCAGACTTGGGAAAATAAGGAACTCTAACAAGAGGCAACACTGGAAAAAAGGTGAAAAATTATTGTAGACAGTAGTGCACTCAGATAGCACATTGGAAAGTTACAACTCATTGGAATAGTGTGGGAGCACGAGAATACTGCACAGGGCAGGATTAGGAATTGGGGGCATTTATTGAGCATAGAAGACATTATTTAGTGTGTTGCGGGTTCTTGGTTGAGAGTGGAATAAATAGAGGAAATATTACCCAAACAATAGGGAGGAGATGGCGTGGTATTCAGAACCCCTATAATAGCTATTTGTTTGGTTTATTTTCCCTTGAGAACTCCTCAAATTCTTAGCCTATATCAATGGTTATTGGCTAAAAAAAAAGCTACAATATAGTCAATTTATGGTTGGGTGGAGATTTAGAGTCCTAATCTCAATTTCTAATATCACCTATAATACAATATAATGTCTTCTTATGCTAATGTAAATGAGATTTTCATTGTGATGTTATATTGTTTCCATATTTCATGTGTTGGTAATTAGAATGTTCTTATTTATTATGAAATTAATTTTATAACTTGAATGATAAATATGCATGGGTTGGAGGCTTGATTCTCCGTATAACTCTTTCGAGCTTAATAATATTGATTATGGCTTCCTCATTGGTTTTATGCTTTGTAATCATGGTCGTGGCCATCCCTATATAGATAAATTATGTGTGATTTTGTGGGTAAGATCAAGAATAAAATTCCATATTCGACTAACCATTGAGGGAAGCTTTATATTGATAGAATATATGGGTACCTTTGGATAAACTCAAGAGGGATAGACTCGACACTGTATAAATGATGAGAGTTCCACACACACACTGATATATATATATATATATATATATATATATATATATTAACACGCACATACATACATATGAGGGTGGGGCCGAAGTGCTTGTTCAAGCTGAAGAGGGATAGGCCACAATGGTTGTGTTGAGAGAGTATTGACTTATAAATTTACATTTATAAAGGTTAAATCTCATCACAACCTAAAGGAAATAGAGTCAAGAGGTAGGATGATATATTCTAATAGATAGGAGAATTTCCATATTACCATTAATTGGCTAATATATATATATATATATATATATATATATATATATATAGATATATATCTTACATATGCACAGCTTAAAGTATGACACAGTGAGGGGAAATGTCGCTTGTTCAAGCTCAAGAGGGATAGTCCACAATGGTTGTGTTGAGAGAGTATTGACTTATAAATTTACATTTATAAAGGTTAAATCTCATCACAACCTAAAGGAAATAGAGTCAAGAGGTAGGATGATATATTCTAATAGATAGGATAATTTCCATATGACCATGACCACAAAAGGCCAACTCCCTTATAGAGGTGTGTCTTTCAATTATGTCAAGGAAATATTTGGGTGTAGATTTCCTGAGAATTGTCGTTCTTATGTGGAATATACAATTGTGGACAAAAGTATCTTCCCTAGTTCGAGTGGCCTAGTCTAGAAAAAAAAAAATACAAAGAATATAATGTTTCCCTTAAATTAATTAAACAATGAGATGAGGCTCACCTAGAATCTATCGCAATCTTCACTCTCTTTCTGGCTTGTACACTCCCATCCTAGCTCTGATTTCTATAATCAAGAATTGCACATAAAAACACAACAAGCCAAATATATATGATATCTATGTAGCATTATCCAATCACTTCATTCAATGGGTCAACAAAGCATTAAAGCATATGAACATCAACATCACATATAGGAAAACAAGTTTCTCCTTTTATTAATACAAATGGAGAGAGTTACAACCAAATATAGGATATGATCATGTTGAGAACTTCCAAAGTTTCATTTTCCTTCCTTGCCACAAAAGACACCTCTATGTCACCTCAATGCATGGAATGACGACTCTCCTAGAACCAAGGCAACAACATGAGCGTAATCAATCTCAAAAATCAAACCCCCAGCTTGTGGATGGTAGTAAATATATAGGAGAGGATGGTAGTTTAGGAATTCTTATCCATTTACCAATCTAGGTTTGAGATCCCCTTTTAATGGGAGCATGAGCTCAAGGGATAAGGGGTGAAATATCCAAGGTAGCATGAGATAGGATTCAAATGTCTTATGCAATGTAAATGGTTGAAACAAATTCTGGAAGCTTCTGGAAGAGGGAGCTTCGAGATTCTTTTTATTTTTCCCAAATTTATAGAATCATCGCACCCCAGCAAGGGAAAAACTACTAATGATAAATTTAGGTTTAGAGTGGAGAAACCTAGATTGAATGTAGTATCCTAAGGGAAGAGGGTTCATTGGGCCTTAAAAGCATGGAAATGAAGCAGTTAATCCCAAAAAGTCAGGGATTAGGGAGATTCATGCCTAGGGATTTGTGCAAGGATGATGACAAGGTGTTGATGGATGTTTCTTAATCTAATTAATAGGCCTACTAACCAGATTTGATAAAATTGCTTATAAAAAATATCCCCTTAAAGCGCAAAGTCAGAGGTAGTGGATGAATGAATGAAGTGATTTAATTTGTGACAAGTCTAGATCAATAACAACTGGTCAAAATCACCATTTGTTACAATCCATTTATATATTTGATATATTTCTTTAGGGAGGCATACCCATGCTCAACACATAAGCTAACATTACACGAACAATGATAAAAAGGACATGTCCACTAATGACAAATTATGGACCCATGACTAGATGATTGTCTGATCATAGGCATCATACTTTGTAATATTGTATTAATATTGAAATCACAACCCATATGGATGTAATATATCTGGGGTTTTCTATCTAATTCACACAATCGTTGAATGTATGACTATAACCATGCAAATCAATGAGATGAGGTCGAATATGGTATCAACCATATGATTACCGAACAATGATGTAAGCCATTAATAGATGCAAGAGAAACCATCGATGATGTTAATGGATCTGAAGGTACTATAGTACAATATGTATGGTGTGAATGAATTATTTTAAGTTGAACACCACACATAATCTTCCAGTCGAAGGCTAATGATGTAAACTTGTTTCCAAGAGTGAGGAAACTTGCCATCGATGTATGCAAGATCCAAGGTACCGAATGAATATTTATAAGTTAACTTCCTAGATAATGAGTTGATGTCGATAGGAAGCGACCCATCACAAGATGGACTTGATGTATCCCTCATCAATGACACGAAAAAGGTATCATGATTTAAGACATAATGATGCGGATACAAAACTAGATTACAAACGATAGACATGGAATGAAGGCTTAATATTATTGTAGCAAATATCAAATGAATGCATTCTCTTCAGCATACTAAAGAAACTGAATGGAATTGGAAGCATTGACCCAAAACCAAAAATGAAGGCATTGAAATGGTTTGATGAACCAAAAGAATTGCAGATTTCCCAACCCAATAGTGATGAAGATGAAGTGGAAGAGTGTCATGTTCAAGAGTGACTCATTGCCTTTAACAAGTTGATTACGAGGTTTTCCCAACTTCCCCAACCATTTTTGGTCAGTACCTCTTTATTTTTTGAAAAGCTTG
The DNA here is from genome assembly GCA_034641835.2 of Pinus albicaulis. Lineage (NCBI taxonomy): Eukaryota > Viridiplantae > Streptophyta > Pinopsida > Pinales > Pinaceae > Pinus > Pinus albicaulis. The sequence continues at coordinate 485,612,199 of CM076584.1, read as the reverse complement.
AGGAGGATAACATATGCTTGATCTGTAAGTTCATCCTTCAGATGGATCCCTCCAAGTATGTTTAACAAACCCTGAGAAGGATTGGTTCAAACTTGTCATGATCGATAAGTCCATAATTGTTTAATGTTTTTACGAGTCCAAAAAAGGTACAACTTGATGTATTTTTCATGTTTAGAGATTTTGAAAAAAGAGGTGAAAAAGAAAACTCCAAAGGTTTGTTTTCGTAGATAGTTCCTTGAGTCCAAAAAGGCAAAAAATAATACCCAAGAGCACCTCCAAATCATGTTCTACTAAGGTATTCCTTTTTTGTAATTAGTCTATCTCACTCTAGAAAAGGGTTAAACTTATACCAAGTAGACATATTTTCATTTAATTTAATGATGTTTAAAATACAAGTGCTCGAAAATATTTTCGTATTTTGGGAGTCTGAAAAGAGTCAAAAAAGGATTCTAGGGTTTTTTTTTAGTGACTTTATAGACCTCGAAAAAGTGATAAAAGTGTGCACTTTGGTCAAAATGATTCATAACATGAAAAAATCCATTAAATATTTGTCGACCTTCTTAGAACACCTGTTATGCAACCAACTCAAAAAATGGAATAAAAGATAGATCAACGACTTATAAATCAGCCTCTTCGGGTGGGAAATCTGCTTTAAATTACATAAATGAACAGTTATTGGATGATTAAAGTGACAAAAACTTGATTTCTATATATAGGAGTCTAAGGGGTAACAATATAATCAGAGCCTACATAAAAATAATAATGTAAGGGCATAAGAATAACAATAGTGGGCTTCTATGGGGCACAATAATAACAGTATTGGGACTACATGGTCACAAAAATAACAATAAGGGGGCTACACTAATATTGATATCAATATGGAATTATTGGGATGGAAAATATTCTTCTGATGCATAATATGATGATGTCCTTGCTCATGGTGAAAAGTCCCTCTTATTGGATAAGGATGTCATTAATGAATATGTCAAGATATTAATGATGCCATTATGGTGTCAATCCACTAAAAATATGTCTTGTCCTAGATGCTTGAACTAACAATGAAGACACCATAACCTTATGTATCCTTGCTCTTGATAAAGGATCCATAGAAATCATGATGATGTTCTTACTCCTGATGAAGAAGCCTAGAACCCAGATGATGTCCTTACCCTTGGTATTTAAGGACTATATATGAATGACCACACTTTATGATGTCATACAGGATGGAACTTGATGAATGTCTTAATGACATGGACACTTATTAGAGACATGACATGAAGGACTTGCAAATCACTTAATGGAAAGACATGACATGAAGGATTTGGAAATATCCTGATGGAAAATAAATAAATGTTGTACTATGGTTGGTGACATATAAATACACTATTATTGTATGTCATGAATATCCCACACGATCCTATGATTATGAAGAAGCCAAAAAATGGAGAAGCCATACTGACCCAAACATTCCTTATGTTGTCCCAAAAGTTTAATGCATAATATTTAAGGAGAGTCACAATTTTTTTTTTTTTTGCCACATTAGAGGAATATTTTCTCAATGGGACCTAGACGATCTTAAATAGGATTGTTTCCTCTTTCCGATGAGCTCTTACATGCCATAAACTCCCAATGGTTTGTGAAAAAATGAATTTTTAAGTTTAAAACTAATATTTTTTAAGGCTACCTAGCCTACACCTAGACATTCATGCCGACCTCCCTCCAAGAGACGTGTATATTTATTAAAGGTCAAAATCCTATATGAATATGACGTCCAACATCTCATTTCAACCATGAATTCGGTTGAAAATTCAAATATTGAGAAAAAAATTAAGAAGGAGGCCAAGAAGGACTTTGGCATCATGTTTTGGGCTAAATATTTGTGATTTGGTTACCTCAAGCTAGTGGACAACTCAGAATAGGAAAATCATCTTGAAACTTGAAGTACACACCTGTGTTTGCAACATTAAATAATGATCATTTGTTGGAGGATAGAACTCTGATCTTTATTACACATTGCAGTCCCATGGAGGCTAGGTTCTAGCATTGGGGGCTTGAAGCTACAACTCATTTCTGTAGCTTACAATCCCATTGAATAACTTCAGACCAATGATCCGAGGCTTGTAGAGGCTCAGATTAGTTATAATTTATACCTCATATCAGTGAAATAAAGGCATTGACTTGTGATTATATTATGTTGAACCTCATACTTGCATTGCAACCTAGCTTAGGCTTGGATTAGCTCAGTCATGTGAATAGGTTTCTCCTTAGCTCAGACTTCAAGGAAGCTCGGTGCTATTGGTTCAGTTAACTTTGGAGACTTCTATGTGGAAAGCTTGTACTTGCCTCCTATAGAAGCTAGCATTATAGAGGGTTGTATTGGATTGCAGGTTATTTTTTATTGCAGTCTTGGAATGTATCAAATATGTTGGTTATCTTCTATGAATGTTAATTTATTGGCTACAACTGGTTCATTATCTAAAGTAGTGAAGTAGAAGGAGTATTGAAGATATTATTTTCTAGTCATTTAATAAGAAATTAATAAGGACTTCATCATCACTATTAGAGAAGGAGACCCACAAAAGTTTCAAGAAGTAAAATCGATACCAAATCACAACCACATAATAAAAAATAGTGTAATCACATCATCAAGGAAGAACACATTTAGTTCACAAAATTGAAGGAAGAACAAATGCATCAGTTTCATCATTAGAACAAATCTTAAGCATTGAAAATAAAACATAAAATATCTTGTTTGAATGAGCATATTTGGAGCATTTTTTTCCTGAGGAAACATTATAATAGCAGGGAATACTTGAAGAACATAAGACTTGGATCAGTTTTTGGATGGACCCTTGTAGACTTCTTGTTGAAGTAGTGTAGAATTTGGTCTTGGGGACATTCTTAGAGACCTTGATTGAAGCCATAATGTAGTGACCTTGGAAATATTGTTTGGGTATCATGAAGAGTAGTGGTGGCACCTTCATGTGAAGAAAAAGTTGGCATTGATGGGATAAACATGTTGAAGAATAATTGAGGGTAGTGTTAGCGAAGATATTGTGAAGGCTTATTGCAGAGGATATTGGGATCCTTGAAGAACTGTTGGATCTATCTTGATGAATTTAAGTCATGGTTTGGATCCCTAGAGGGTAGGAGTCCTCAAAGACCAGGTTGGTTTTTGTATGAGAGGTAGGGTTGGAGCCCTAGAGGTTGGAGCCTCAAAGTGACAAGGTTGGAGCCTTGGAAGATAGGATTGGATCCCTAGAGGTCGAATCTTCAGGAAGTACAAGTCGGTGCTTGGAAAATATAGGTTGGAGCCTAGGAGATTGAATATTAGTTTCATTATCTAGGGTTGGAACCCTACATATATAGTACTTGATTTATTGTAAAGAATAAATTAATAAAATTATTTATTCTATCATTTTTAATTTTATGTTCTAAATATAAGTGATCTAAGAGGTAAAAAAACAATTGAAAAGAAATACTGATTCACCGCCCCTCTCAGTATTTCCAACAATTGGTATTAGATCCGGTACCTTCACTCAAAGCCTAATAACTTGAAGGTTGATCATTAGAAAAAAAATGGAAAAGCCAAGGAACAAAGACACCAATCCTAGGCTAAATATGTGTCTTCCTCAACCATCGAATTGAAGTCAATAAATTCACGAAGGATCCATTGTTCAATGGAAACTTTGATATATGGGAGGCAATAATGAGGAATTTCTTAAAGACTCAAGGCGTTGAAGTTTGAAAATTGGTGATTACTGATAGCATGATGGAAGGAGAATCCAAGGATTACAATACAAGATAAACAAATCCAATTTTGGATGGGATACCAAACTCTATCAAGGCCATTTTTGAAAAATGTTCGTCAGAAAAAGGCATATGGGACAAACTTCATGATATTCACTCAAAAGGGGCATTAACAATGATCTCTATTCAAGAGGATGATGGAAAACAAGAAAAAAACTGAGAACCCATCAAGGAAAATGAAGATAAGAGAGATGGTGACAAAGCTAAAGAAGGACTATAAAATGAAGAGAAAAAATGAGACTTTGAATAAGATATCCTAACTAAAATTATGGCTTCCATGGAAGAGATTAACAGGTTGAAAAAGGAAAATGAGGAAATTAAGAAGAAAGCACAAGTTGGTAACCAAGACAAGACAAGGAATGAAGTTGACCTTTTCAAGATTCAAGAACAAGAAAGTGATGAGGAGCTCACCAAACTTAAGGAGGAATTTAATCTAAACAAAAGAAATCATCATGAATAAGTCATGTCCATGAAAAATCAATTGGATAAGGCAAAGAAAAGGGAAGAAAATTTGTCAAGATACCTTGAAAAAAGACTCAAGAGCTTCTTCTTTTTTAAACGTAAAAATCGGTAACCTTTTATTAATAAAAATGAAAAGTTACACATAGCATATGCATTGAAGCATTTTCAGAAATTGCCCATTGGGCTCATGTGCTCTCGCACACAATGCGTTGTAGCAAGGCTACCTTGCATTCAGAAAAAAGAAAAGAAAAAAAGAATGAGAAAAGAGAAAAGATAGAGGGGCAGAAAAACTGGAAGCTGCTAGATCGTGGGAAAAGTGTCCCACAAATCAGGTTTTTCTCCCTTTCTTCTTCTCAACCTTGCGCCATTCGCCCTGAGATGGCTCGCAAGTGACAAGGACAATCTGATTTTCTGCACTTTTGGTTCCTGTATCCTTGTCCGAATCTGAAGTTTCTGATGTATGGTGTCTTTTGATCCCTCCACTACTCATGTCCACTGCATTCCTGTCTGATTGTTTCGTCTGAAAATGTGGATCCACTAGTACGGTTGTGTCCTTTTTTTGTGCCTCTGGTTCCTGTGTAGTCTGCTGATTTCCTGGTGGGACTAGTTCCTCTTCTTCTTCTGACTCGTCCTCCTCTAAATCAGGAGGGGGATATTGCCAGCCTTTTCTCTGCTTCCTGTTCGGTTTCTTTTTGTTATTGGCTTTCTTAATTTCTGGGCATGTATTTTGTAAGTGTCCTGTCATCCTGCAATTACTGCATCTAAATGCAGTATTCTCATAATCTAATGATTGCAGCCAATTTTGTTGCTTATAAATCAGCATAATATTCTCCGGTAGTCCTTTGCTTAAATCTACCTCCACGCAGATCCGGGCAAAGGTGAAGATTCGTTGTTCTAGTCTTTCCATATCTGTTTTAATATAACGCCCAAGACTGTTCCCAATGCTCTCAAGAACCTGATCATTCTAGAAATGAAGGGGCAGGTTGTAAAGTCTCACCCATACTGGCAGTCTGAAGACTGCCATAGTGTTGGGGTCAAAATCTGGAAACCATGGAGTGATAAACAACCCCGTGGACCCCCAGAACCAAGGCCCCTCTCTGATTATGATATCCCTTTCCTCCGAAGTTTGAAATTTAACAATAAAAAAACCCTTCGAACAGAGATGTATTTCCCATTCCAGGGACCATTGGGTGAAGATCTAGTGAAAAAGGTCCATGGGTTTGGGCCAGAAACCATTGAAGCGACATATTAATGCCTGAGCTTCATATGTCTTGATATGCTCCTCTGTTGCTGAACTATTGATTTTTAGAGCAGGGGTTTGTTCCTATTGTTCAACTATGTAAGGCCTCGGAGTATTTCCGGCTTGTTCTGGAGCTAAGCCGACTCCTTTTTTCCCCTGTAGAATATTTTTGAAGGAGGGGCCACCATTTGTTTGCCTGGGCGTGCTCTGGTTCACAGCGCCCCCTCGCAGGCGCAGATTTAGGGTGATGGTACTCCCTGCTCTTATGGCATAATCCTTTAAGAGCCTGCAATCCTGGAGAGAACTGTGCCCGTTAACCAGATGTTGTATCGATACTGGGTAGCCCATCATACCCCAAATTTGCTGCTTGAGTTGCAGGATTGAGGTGTCATCGTTTACCCAGGCTAAACGTGACTTACCCACCGGCAGTTTGATAAAGATTTGAAAAGGAGGAGAGTTCAGAGGAGACGAGTTCTTACCTATGGAGTGGGATTCAAAGAACGAATTTGTTGAGGGCTGCTCCTGTTTATACCGATCCCTTCTCATCTCTGTCTCTCCTATCTTCTGAATCAGTGGGCAGTTCTGCAGATCGGGCTTAGGTACCTTTTCGCCCAGAGGAGAGGAAGAGAAATCGCCGAACTCTGTATCTGCATGGCTGCCAGATTCCTTGAAAATTGTCAATCGCGCCTTTGCAACCTCTTCATCCTGTGAATTGCCCCACAGCGGATCCAAGGCCAGTTGGAGACGAGATCAAATTACGGAGATCCGATGCAGCAGCAGCCATTGCGGATTTGCTGGGCAAGGTCCACATGCATTTTATCAGATTTGAGAAGCCCCAATCCGTCAGCGTGAGAGCCGCACCACCGATCCGACCATATAGTCTTTGCTCTCCCTTGATGCAGACCCCATGGAGTAGTGGGCGCAACGGAGGCTCCAACAGAGGCATTATTCACAGAGTCTTTTGAGCTGAGCTCCTTGGCAGAGCTTTGAACTCCGAGCAAGAAGGAGCCTATGTGGGACGCGGCCAGATCCAGACCAAAAACCACGAGTACAAGGGAAGTTTTGTTGGGTCACGGGGATCCGCCTGAGACCAACCCGGGTGGTGGCGACGAGCTGTCTCAACCTAGCGCTTCTCATTTTTATCCCGAACCACCAATCGCTTGAGTTCCGTCAGTTATCTCTTGCCTTTAGACTCAAGAGCTTAAACAAACTTGAAGTAGAGATTGGTAAATACAAGGAAGATGTCTCCTCCCTTATATATCAACTAGAAGAGGCAAGGAAACAAGCACAAGGACATGAGAAGGTGATGAAAGATTTGACATTCATAGAGGGACAAGTTGATGAAGCAGAAAAGGAGAAAAACACCATGGCATGCCAACTAGAAGAAAAGGATGATGACATCGTCAAGTTAAGATCATAAAATCACTTCTTTTAAGGCCCAATCATGTGAAGAAAAAAATATGAAGGAAGAACTGGAGACCATTCTACTAGAGAAGGATGAAGATTGCAAGGAAATGAAGGAAGAAATTGTATTTATTAAAAAGGAAGTTGAGCTATTGAATAAGAAATTTAAAATTTCTCAAACCCTATATGACATCCTAAGTCATCAAAGGTCTCCTCTTGATAAATCAGGTCTTGGCTATGCAGGTGAACCCTCAAGAAAGAATGATAATGCTTCAAACAACAAGGAAGTGAGGAAGCCACAAAAAAATAATACTCCTACTTCTAGCAAAGGCAAGATTCAAGATGACATTAGAAGAAGTCCTAATCTAAGAACACTTGTAGATAATGTCAAAAATAAAAAAAGAAATGAATATCCAAGGAAAAAAGACTTCAGAAGTACTTGAAGGAAATCTTCATCTCCCATGTACCAATGCATATTTCTTGGATATTGCTATTCTTGTACACAGTTTGGGACTTTGGGAACATGGAAAAAAATTGTAGGGAATATCATAAACATAAACATAATGGTCCCCATCAATATCCTAGAAGCAATTTTGGAAGAAGAAGTCATGACTTATTATTCATGAACAGGATAGAGTGCTTCAATTTCCATAACATTGGACATATGGAACGTGATTGTAACTTGACTTGGGCTCCTAAACAAGCTAAATATATGACAACCAAGCTAGAGAAGAAATTTACACAAATATGGAGAAGGAAGCTGGTTGAATCTGAAAGTCTCTTGAACACTCCAACCAACAACACATGTTGTTGATCTGATGAAGTCATCCTTGATATTCCAAGTATTTCATTGTTAGACTCTGCCAAAGGAGACCATGCATACTGTCAGGGTGAGCTTATGATTCTTAATCATTCTTGCAGAAGCTATCCATAAATAGGCCCTATGAAATTCTTGATGAGTTACATGGAAATAATCTTTTTATAGATCATATATTGGGATAAACTCATTTAACAACATGATTCCTTACTTATCTGATGGACTGTTGTTGAAGATTTCTTCCACTTGATCACGAGTTAGAAATATTTCCTATCTAAATAAGACAGAGGATTTTATACAGGCAGGGATATTTATTTCCTCACATGAAGAAATAATGGATCATATCTCCAGAAGGAAGAGCACCATTACAGGGGGAGTAACATACCTATGAAGAACTACTATTGATGAAGAAAAGAAGCAGTTTGACAAGGGGAGTACTTGGTCACCCCATTTTCCATTGATGTCAAAGGGGGAGAGACTGTTGGAAGGGAAATAATATTTCCATCAATGAAAATGGGGGAGATTTTTAATGAAGATTTTTATTGATGTCAATATGGAATTACTAGGATGGAAAATATTCTTATGATGCAAAATATGATGATGTCCTTGGTCATGGTGACAAGTCCCTCTTCTTTGATAATGATTTCCTTAATGAAAATTTCAAGCTATTAATGATGCCATTATGATGTCAAGCCACTAAGAATATGTCTTTTCCTCGATGCTTGAACTAACCATGAAAACACCATAACCTCATGTATCCTTGCTCTTGATAAAGAAGCCCTAGAAATCATGATGATGTTACTACTCTTGATGAGGTCGCCTAGAACCTGGATGATGTCCTCATCCTTGATATTGAAGGACTATACATGAATGAACACAATTGATGATTTCATATGTGATGTAACTTTATGAATGTCTTTATGACATGGGAAATGATTGGAGACATGACATGAAGGACTTGTACATCACTTAATGACAACACATGACATGAAGGACTTGCAAATATCCTAATGGAAAATTAATAAATGTTGCATTATGGTTTGTGACATATCACTGCACAATTATTGGATGACATGGATATCCTACATGATCCTATGATGATAAAGAAACCAAACAATGGATAAGTGATACTGTCACAAAAATGATTCATGTTGTCCCAAAAATTTTATGCGTAAAATTTAAGGACAATCATAAATAAAAATAAATTTTTCTAGATTAGAGGCATATTTTATCAACGGGTACCTAGACCATATTAAAGAGGTTTTTTTACTCTTTCCAACGAACTCTTACATGTCCCGAAACCCCCAACGGTTTGTCAGAAAATGATTTTTTAAGTTTAAAATTAATTTTTTTTAAGGCTAGCCATCCTACACCAAGACATTCATGTCGGCATCTCTACAAGAGATGTGGGCCTTTATTAAAGGTCAAACTAATATACAAATATGACATCCAACACCTCATTTCAATGATGAATTCAGTCAAATTCAAAGATTGAGCACACAATTAAGGAGGTTGCAAAGGAATTTCACATCACGTTTTGGGCTAAATATTTGTGATTCGGTTACCTCAGGCTAGTGGACAAATTAGACTAGGACACTCATCTTGAAACTTGAAGTATACACCTGAATTTGCAGCATTGGATTGTGCTCATTTTTTGGAGGACAAAACTCTGGTCTTTATTACAGATTCAAGTCCCATGGAAGCTAGGTTCTAGCATTGGTGGCTTGGAACTACAAATCAGTTTTTTAGCTTGCAGTCCCATTAAAGAACTTCGGACCAATGATCTGAGGCTTTTAGAGGCTTATATTAGTTAACATTTATACCTCAGATAAGTGAAATAAAGGCACATACCTGTGATTATATTAAACCAAAATTCAGACTTGTATTGCAGCCTAGTTTAGGCTTAGATTAGCTCAGTCTTGTGGGTAGGTTTCTATTTAGATTGGACTTCAAGGAATCTTGGTGCTATTGGTTCAGTTACCTGTGGTAGACTCTGTGTGGTGAAATTTTACTTTCCTCCTATAGAAGCAAGCATTATAGAGGGTTGTCTCATATTGCAGTTATTCTGAATTGCAGTCTTGGACTATCTCAAATATATGAGTTATCCTGGCTGAATGTTAAGTTATTGGCTACAAAAGGTTCATTATCTAAAGAAGTGAAGTAGAAGGAGTACTAAGGATATAATTTTCTGATCATTAAAGAATAAATTATTAAGGAAATCATCATCATTGTTAGATATGGTGACCTACAATAGTTTCGAGAAGTAAAATCGATACCAAAGCACAATCACATAATCAAGAATAGTGTAATCACATCATCAATGGAAGAACATATTTAGTTCATAGAATTGAAGGAAAGACAGTTGCATCAGTTTCTTCATTAGCACATATCTTAAGCATTTAAAATATAAAATAAAAGATCTTGTTTGAATGAGCATCTTTAGAGAATTTTTGTCCTGGAGCAACATTATAATAGCATGGAATACTTGAAGAACATAAGACTTGGAATTTTTTTTGGATAGACCCTTGTATACTTCTTGTTGATGTAGTGTAGAAGCTTGTCTTGGTGACATCTTAGAGACCTTGATGATGTTGAGATTCAAAAATATGATGAGCTTAGTGAAAAGATCATTTTCACTAAGTGGGCCCGCAAGATATTTTTGGCACAAGTCTATTTTTAGACTATGTCTATTTTTAGACATGATGATCATATTTCAAAAGTTGCAAGATGCTATTTGTGGATGGTTGATCAAGTTGGAAAAATAGATGAAATTCTATTTTTTAGAATATTGGGAAAGTCTATTTATATATCATCAATCTAAAAATAGATGCATGTCGATTATTATTAGCTCTTAATAATAATCAGACTCTAAACAAAAACTTATTCTCTTGGAGCACTTTCTTCCAGAATTACTTACCTATGGCATTCTTGATGACAAAGGTACGTTATTCTTGAGAGTTCATGAGACTAATGCATGGAGGACTCAGTTAGAACTCAAGTGGCAGAGTTATGACACAGTTGGAAGAAGTAGTTATGGAGTGGTATTTGGTTTAACTCAGTTAGACTCAGTTGAGCTAGTTGTATCTAGTCTAACTGAATGATACACTAGTGAAAGTGGAGTGAATTAATTAGTTGATTAATTCAAAAATAATAACTCATTAATCAACTAAACAATACAATAGTTAACTACATTGCATGGCAGTTTCAGTGGAGACCAGTGGAGAGATAGGTGAAAGGGCAAGATAGACTATCTTTTGTGACTATAGTGATGCATTGATTTCATCACACACTCAATGGAGATGCCAATAAGGATTGCGCAGTCGGAGTAATTTGAATTCATTCAGAGCTATTCTTCAGCAGAGATTGCGCGGTGGAGGCATCCTAGTAGGTGGCAAAGATCGGTGCATGGATTTGCAAGATTAGGCATGATTAGTGTATGACGATTGTACTGTACTGAGAGCTTGTGATAAGATTTGTATGTTTGTATGATATTTCCATATGATCTCTGTGTTACATAATATATAGTTGTGGTTTTCAGCTTCAGGCTTTCCTGGTTAAAAACTGTGTTATGTGCGATTGATAATTTTTGTTTATGCTTCACATGTGTGTGCAATTAATTTTTCCGCAAAAGATTAACAAGTGGAATAGATTTAGTGTCTTACATAAAGTTAAATAGTGTGAGATTAGGTGGATCTTGGACATATGCATGCTTAGTTCATATAATTTCTAAATGGTATCGGAGCATTTTTTATTAAAGATTGCAATTGTGAAGTGAGTTTGTGCTGGTGGACAATTTGAATTTGCTACAGAAGATTCTTGGTGCAGAAATTGAGTATACATTGAAATGTATTTCAACGGGTTGAGATTGGAGTATTCCCTTGATGGGAGCTCGAATTACATATCCAGGAAGGAAAGGATGGAGGGGTTTCTGGAGGATAATGGGCTAAAGGAGTTCATCGATAGCAATGTTCCTAAGCCAGGATCTAACAATGATGCATTACTTGATGCATGGCAAAAGAAGACTGCAAAGATGAGGAGGATTCTGTTGGAAGGTGTGAAGGACCACATTGTGTCCAACCTTCATGGGAAAACCACTCCATTCTTAATGTGGAAGGCTTTTACAGACTTTTTCCAAAGCAGAAGTGACCAGAGGAAGTTGGCACTTAAATACAAGCTCAAAAAAATAAAAATGGAGAAAGGCGACACTATTCCAAGATACCTCACAAAGTTTGTCCACTGCAAGGATGAGTTGGGAAGTGTGGGGGTTATTTTTTATGAAGAATACTTCGTGAACTTGGCTCTCCTTGGGCTTCCAAAGAGTTTTCATAGCTATGAAGACTCTGTTAATGGATGGGAGAAACTGCTCGAATGGGAGCGACTTTGGTCGGATCTTGGGCAAGAGGAGATAAGGCAGGGTACCAGGGATGTATCTTCATTGAAGAATGAAGATGAAGAGAATTTCACTTTGGATACCAAATAAAGGAAAGGGAAGGGGAAGAAAAATACTTCTAAATCTGCTGCAAAAGGAAAGAAGCAGGACTTGTCCAAAGTGAAATGTTTTCACTGTCACGAGCATGGAAATTTCACTACTAACTGTCCATAGAAGAAGAAGAATAAGCAGGTTGCTGGATCTATAGCTGGAGAGGCCTTAGCCTCACAATTTGAGCTAGATTTTTCCTTGATCGCATGATTGGTTTCAAGCTGCATGGGATCGGTGTGGTATCTTGACAGTGGTGCGTCTTTCCATATGACGGGAGAGAAAGAGTTGTTTAGTGACTTGGAGGAGAAGGACCTCCAATAGGCGATGATGGTTAGTACAGTACGATAGGCATTGGGACCATTACCTTTGAGAGGGATTCTGGTAATCCATTCTTGTTGAAGAATTTCATGCATGTTCCAGGTCTGAAGAAGAACTTGGTCTCAGTCGCAATGCTGGAAGACAGGAGTTATGATGTTTTTTTCAGTGAGGGAAAAGCTTTCCTTCGACATAAAAAAATGGGTCAAACCAAGAATGTAGGGTTCGAATTAAGAATCTCTACAAGCTGGAGGTAGATGGATGCACTGGAATGGTGGGAAAAGTAGAAGAAGTGGTGAGCCGAGATGAGGGCGAGTTATGGCACAGGAGATTGGGCCATCTTCACCGTGGCGCTTTGAAGATTTTGTAGAAAATTTCTACTATACTTCCCAAGGGTACTCTTGCGCATTCAGATCAGTGCAAAGGATGTACACTGGGTAAGTTTATGAAGACCACCTTTCATGAGAAGGAGAACCATGCTTCAGTGATCCTGGAGAGAATTCACACAGACGTGTGTGGACCATTATCGATTGCTTCAACAGTGAAAGACAAGTATTATGTGATATTTGTTGATGAATTTTCTCGTATATGCTGGATATTATTCATTCAGCAGAAGAGTGAAACGTTTTCAAAGTTTTGTGAGTTCAACGCATTGGTGGAGAAGGAGTCAAGGAAGCAGGTGAAAGCTCTAAGGAGCGATAATGGTGGTGAATACATCTCTGGAAAATTCGAAGACTTCTGTAGCAAAGAAGGAATTTGAAGAGAACTCATAACACCTCATATCCCACAACAAAATGGGGCCGCGGAGAGAAAGAACAGAACAATCGTGGGTGCTACACAAGTGATGCTGCATGACCAGGGCCTATCGATGCACTTGTGGGCGAAAGCATGCAACACTGTGGTTTATGTGCAAAACCGTTGTCCTCATAGAGTACTTGGCATGAGTACACCCAAGGAATCTTTTACTGGTAAGAAGTCTGATATTTCTCATTTGAAGATTTTTGGCTCACCTGTTTACATTCATGTGACGAAGGATGCCAGGAAGAAGTTGGATCCGACTGCAGAAGTTGGGATATTTTTGGGGTACACAGAAACACCCCAAAACTATCATGTGTATTTGCCAAACAGTTGGATGACTGTTATGCGACGTGATATAAAATTCAATGAGGTGAAAGCCATGAAGTTGTCACTTGATAGGGAGCTACACTTGCATGTGGAAGAGGAACTTCTTGTTCCTAAAGGTGAGCCTCTAAATGTGGATCAGCCACAAGAGGAGATTCATGGAGTGGAGGAGTCCACTCATGCAGAACCAAACATCAGACAAGGCAGGAAGCATACCACAAAAGCTGAGAGACTGAAGGTTGATGTGGCACAGAATGTAGGAGTTCCTACATCACAGCACAGACAGAAACAATCACCTGACCGATATACTGGATACATGGCTCTTATGAGCAAGTGTATTGTGATAGAGCCATCTTATTTTGAAGAAGCAACGCATGAGCCCACATGGGTAGATGCCATGGTGGAGGAGTATGACTCCATTGTCAGAAACAATGCTTGGGAGATTGTTCCAAGGCCGGTGGGAAAATCAATTGTAGGATCAAGATGGATCTACAAGGTAAAGAAAGTTGTTGATGGGAGTGTCGAGAAGTATAAGGCAATATTTGTTGCTTGGGGCTCCTCACAGATTGAGGGGATTGACTATGAAGAAAATTTTGCACCTGTCACACGGTATTCTTCCATATGGACCATCCTTGCTCTATCAACATAGATGGGTTGGCACATTCATCAGATGGATGTGAAGACTGCATTCCTTAATGGGATCATTGAGGAAGAGGTGTACTTTGAGCAGCCTGAATTATTTGAGATCTTTAGTAGCGAGTCGCATGTGTGTAGGCTCAAAAGAGCACTGTATGGGCTGAAACAAGAACCCCATGCTTGGTACACTTGGATCGACATTTATTTCACTAGACTTGGCTTCACCAAGAGTGAGGCAGATGAAAACCTGTACTAGATTGTGGTTGAGGGTAATATTTTAATCATTGTACTTTATTTTGATGACTTAATACTAACAGGTGATAAGCAGTTGATACACTCATGCAAGGAAGATCTTGCAAAGGAGTTTGAGATGAAGGATTTGGGCCTCCTTCATTATTTCCTTGCATTGGAAATATGGTAGTAGGAAGGTGAACTGTTTGTGTCTCAGGGCAAGTATGCCTGGGAGATACTGGAGAAGTTTCACATGCAAGGCTGCAAGCCTATCGACACTTCTCTTCTACGAAATTGGAAGAAAGAGGATGCTACATCGGTAGACGTAGTGGATGCCACTGTTTATCAACATTTGGTGGGTTCACTCATGTATTTAGTCAATACAAGACTGAACATATGCTATGCAGCGAACCTCTTTCACAAGTGATGGTTAAGCCTACCAAGCTCTTTTGGAAGGCAGGAAAGAATGTCCTGGGATATCTCAAGGGCACATCTGAGTATGGTTTATGGTACAGACAGACGGATGAGGTGAAGTTGCATGGCTTCAAGGATGTAGATTGGGCCGGAAGCCCAACAGACAGAAAGAGCACATCAGGAGGGATTTTCAGTATTGGGTCTACAACAGTTTCTTGGTATAGTAGGAAACAAAGATCTGTGGCACTGAGTTCAGTGGAAGCAAAATACATGGCAACAATTTTAGCTGCATGTGAGGCTATCTGGATGAGGAAGATTCTAGTCGGTTTTTTTGGTTCACATTTAGATCCCACGATGAATCATTGTGAAAATCAGAGTTGCATTAAACTCTCAGTTAATCTTGTGTTTCATGATAGATCTAAACATATTGATATCTAGTATCATCGTATCAGAGATTTTGTGGAGCGGAAGATCATGTTGCTTCAGTACATTCCTACGGAGGATCAGGATGCAGATATTCTGACGAAGGCGCTCACCAGGAGCAAATTAGAATACCATAGAGACATGATCGAGGTGAAGGATAATCCCTATCTTGTTGAGAGGGAGTGTTGAGATTCAACAAGATGATGAGCTTAGTGAAAAGAGTGGCCTTCACTAAGTGGGCCCGCAGGCTATTTTTGGCGCAAGTCTATTTTTAGACTATGTCTATTTTTAGACATGATGATCATATTTCAGAAGTTGCAGGATGCTATTTGTGGATGGTTGATCAAGTTGGAAAAATATATGAAATTCTATTTTTTATAATATTGGGCGAAGTCTATTTATAGATCGTCAATCTCAAAATAGATGCATATCTATTATTATTAGCTCTTAATAATAATCAGACTCTAAACAACTTATTCTCTTGGAGCACTTTAGTTTAGTGCACAGATGTGGAACAGCTGCGGATAGAAGGAATTATGCTATTCCTAAGGGTTTACTGGAGTTAACGCATGGAGGACTCAGTTAGAACTCAAATGGCAGAGTTATGACATAGTTGGAAGAAGTAGTTATGGAGTTGTTTTCAGTTTAACTCAGTTAGACTCAATTGAGCTAGTTGTATCTAGTCTAAATGATTGATACACTAGTGAGAGTGGAGTGAATTAATTAGTTAATTAATTCAAAAATAATAACTCATTAATAAACTGAAGAATACATCAGTTAACTACAGTACATGGCAGTTTCAGTGGAGACCAGTGGAGAGATCGGTGAAAGGGCAAGATAGACTATCTGTTGTGACTATAATGATTCATTGAATGCATCCAACACTCAGTGGAGATGCCAATGAGGATTATGCAGTCAAGGATGGAGTAATTCAAATTCATTCAAAGCTATTATTCAGTAGAGATTGCGTAGTGGAGGCAGGCTAGCAGGTGGAAAATATCGGTGCATGGATTTGCAAGGTTAGGCTTGATTAGTGTATGGCGATTGTACTGTACTGAGAGCTTGTGATAAAATTTGTATGTTTGTATGAGATTTTCATATGATCTCCGTGTTACATAATATATAGTTGGGGTTTTTAGCTTCAGGTTTTTCCGGTTAAAAACTGTGTTATGTGCGATTGATAATTTTTGTTTATGCTTCACATGTGTGTGCAATTAATTTTTTCGCAAAAGATTAACAAGTGGAATAGATTTAGTATCTTTCATAAAGTTAAATAGTGTGACATCAGGTGGATCTTGGACATATGCATGCTTAGTGCATATAATTTCTATAGATGAATCCCTCATGGAGTGACCTTGGAAATATTGTTTGGGTGTCATGACGAGTAGTGGTGACACCTTCATGTGAAGACAAAGTTTTCATTGATGGGATAAGAATTTTGAAGAATAATTGAGGTAAGTCTTAGAGAATATATTGTGAAGGATTATTACAGAGGATATTGGGAGCCTTGAAGAACCATTGAATCTATCTTGACGAATTGAAGTCATGGGTTTGAGCTCTAGAGGATATGAGTCCTCAAATTCTAGGTTGGTGCCTATTCTAGAGATAGGGTTAGATCCCTACAGGTTGGAGCCTAAAAGTAACAAGGTTGGAGCCTCAAAGTGACAAGGTTGGAGCCTTGGAAGATAGCGTTGGGGCCCTAGAGGTCAAAGCCTCAGGAAGTCCAAGTCGATGCTTGGAAATCATAGCTTGGAGCCTAGGAGTTTTAAGATTGGTGTCTTTATCTAGGTTTGGAGCCCTAAATACATTGTACTTGATTTATTGTAAAGAAGAAATTAATAAAAGTATTTATTCTATCATTGTTCATTTTGTGTCCTAAATATAAGTGATCTAACTGGTCAAAATAAAAATTGAAAAGAAATACTGATTCACCCCCCCTCTTATTATTTCCAACACAGTTCACGATTATTATGTAGAAAATTATCATCCTCCCATGTGGAATCTTTAGTGGGTAAGTTCTTACACATTATGAGATAATCTGAAATTGATTGATTGCATAGCTATCGATTTGTTGTTTCCATGACAGCTTCAGGTTACAATATGATTTTTCCTTCCTCATCAAGTTCTAGCAATATTGTTTGAGCTGGGAGTTTGTCACCTATAACCTTATATAAGCATGAAACATGGAAAACTGGTTTCACTCAGGAAGATGACGAAAGCTCCAATTTGTGTGCCATTGCACCAATATTTTGTAACACCTTGTAAGGACCATATTACTTTGGTGATTATTTATTATCATTCTTATCTTGCTTGAGGGACCATTTTTTTTTATGGTTGTAGTCGTAAAAAAACCCAGTCACCTACTGATCATAAATTGAATTGGGGGAAAATATTTGCTAAAATTTCAAAGTTCTTAGAATTTCTCGGAACCTAAACGATTTGATAGGTCTCGTTGCATTGATTTCGGTGCACTTCATTTCACCAAAAACCAACTCCATATGAGAAATTTGGAGCCTACTATCTGCTTTGCCAAACAAGGAAATTTAAAAAAAAAAAGTCAAACATGGGCAAAGGGGTAAATTTCTTGGTAAAAATTTAGTTTTCCTCCAGTAAATGGTGTGCTAACACTTGTCAGCTTGTGGTTGGCTAGAATTTCTAGCTCCATGGCAAATTTTGGTTGGATTTTGGGGAACCAATTCGATGAAGACACGTGGTGCAGTCAGGGGCTGCCATGTGCCCCCTCCCAAAGGCAAAAATATGGATACGTTTATGGTTGAATGTCATTATTATTATGTAAAAATTTTTATATGGTGGGCGGGCGGAGGTCGGACTCGATCCCGCGACCTACCCCACACTATGCGCCAACGATACCACTATACTATAGCCGAAGATCTTAACATGTTTGGGTTCCAAATCATATTTAAGTTTGACTAGGGTTTGCGGTAGGGTAAGCGAGGCTAGCCCCTTACCATGGGACCACCGCCCCTGACCATGACAAAGGCTAGAAGTTAATGCATGGAAGCTTACCACTAAACCAGGTTTAATTAACCCATAATCATGTTTTAGTGCTAATCGCATTTGTTAATGCGTATTTGTTAGACACAATTAATTAGTGCCTAACTCATAGTTAATGCATGCTTATCCAATAATTAACCCAGTTTAACATGGTGTAGAATTTGGCGGAGTTCGCCAATTTCAGCAGGAACTCGAAATTTGTCAGAGTTAACTAGAGTTGCTCTAGTTTTAGAGGGGTTTACTAGGCCAAAATTGAGGAAAATATAAATGGAGCAATATTCAACCACATTAGACTTAGAAAGAGTCTATCCTAGCAGATTTGGATTCTATGAGTAGTTTGGTTTAGGTTTCAAAGGCATAGGAGCACTTCTATAAAAAAAATTTCCACTTTGAATATTAAAGATGCCCAGGGCCACCAAGAGAGAAAACCATGTATGCTTCATCTGAAGACCATTTCCAAAACTAGAAGAGGTGAATTAAGGGTTTTCGGGTCTTCTGAATGCATTAGAGTAGGTTGGGAATCCATTGGAGCACTTTAGGTCCTTGTAATCAGATAATTTACCATTAATCCAAAGAGGGCCAAGCCATTGAAGCAGGTCTAAGGAGATGTAGCTCAGGAGGGGTGAACTCCTTTATCAGATATATGTAATGTGTTTGTTATTATTTCTCTACAAATCACTTTTTGTATGTGTGTTTTTAAAACTAATTTACCTCATGAATTTCTCATAAAAGACATACAAATTTGACACATAAACCCTCTATTAAGTGGTTAGTTGAGACAATCCTTAAGCACACTTTTATTTTATACTGATGAGGAAGCTAGCAAAAAAAAACGCTTTTTCCATATTCATATCAAGTTGGTATCAAAGAACATTTTAGCTCATTTTAACCCAAGTTTATCTCAGGGTTTTCCAAGGTTCGCTAGAAAATTAGCTATTGGTTTTGTATTTGTGCAAGGAGAATTTAACTGTGTGAAAGTTTATGTGTGTAGGTTGAATAGAGGAGAAGGCCAAGATTTAGAACGTAGCTCTCAAATCACATACACATAATATTTGTATGCATTACAATTTTGATGGCAGCTTCATCAAGCATTTTTTCTCATCAATCTTCCTTAGCAAGACTCTTTGATGAAGATTTGTCGTAGAAGCTCTTCATCGTGAGAGATTTGGTGCAAGATATGGCTGAAGATAAGAAGGAGAGCACTCTACTTCAAGAGAAGTTGATGGCCATGAAGGAGGATAAGTAAGAGCTTCTTGAAAAGGTGCATGAGATGGAGAATCAAATCCATATTGCAAATGAAACCGGAGATTCAACTCCATGATGCCAAGGAAAACCTAGCCAAGTATGTGCATTAAAAAGAGGTATGAAATTCAAGTTTATCTTCTCTTTCTTCTCAAAATGAATGTTTAGGTGATTTTTAAAGAGACATTAGAGGAATAGGGTCCAAATTATTGATGAAAATGGGCTATGAAGTAAAGGATTGGACAAACATGCACAAGGCATAGTTGAGCCAATTATTTTTGAGAAAATGCCTAGGTATTTTTTTCTTGGTTATGGAAAACATGATGGAGAATGCTCCAAAGCCAAGGAGGCACATGAAGTTGTTCCAAGAAATACTTTCATTACATGTTCATTACGTCAAGCTTGTGAAGTTTGTGTTCATGAGGAATGCAAAAGTTTTATACCCACTTTGCAAGAAGATTCCCATAAGCATGCAACTAGTGGAAATGGAAAACAAGAGGATGTTGAAAGCTCTAAATCCATTGAAGTCATTGTTGGTATTCTGAAGAGAGCCACTACCTCATCAGATTTACCTCTTCAAGAAGGTGATAAAGGTGAATGTGAAAGGTATAAATATTCTTTTAATTAAGTTGTTTTTAACTATGATAAACATGGAAAATTATCACATAAGATTTGGAGAAAATTTACACGTTATTTTTATGATTTGAATAACCATAATGTTTTGAGGTGTTGGAAGAAGATATCCATACATAGTAAAATGTCAACACAAAGGAGACAGAAAGAAAAAATTCCAATGGACAATGAAAACCATGTTGAAAAGAAGATACAATTATTTTTCACTCATTGCCATAAGCCGGGTCATCTTTTAGACAAGTGTTGGAATTTGTATCCAACAAATCATCCATGAAATTTAAAGAAAGTGGAGAGAGATGTTGACAAGAATGGAAAAGAGGATTTTGTAATTGATGTGGGTCAGGATGATTCACATGATGAAGAGCAGCTGAAAGAAGCACCATTGAAGTGGTTTGGAAAGATATGGTTAGGTTTTTTAACAAATTAAGGCCTTACATTGCTTTTCATAATTGATGCAAATCTTGCCTTATTGATGCATTTCTTGTTATCTGAATTCATTTATTTTTTCTTGAAAGTACGCTGCATATTGCACGAAGAAAGATGTTGGAAAAGTAGAGCTATGTTGACTCCATTAGATGAAACAAAGATGGAAATTTGTAGTTGTAATTTGCATGTGAATGCATTTCTTTTTCTCTAGAATACATGTTGCTTGTTTATGCCAGGAAGGTTTCCAAAGTGGAGTATGTTGACTCACTTTTTTGCAGCAGATTTGGTCATTTCATATCTTTAAGTACTCGTACATACTAATGGGATTCTTGTACTTGTGATTGTACTTGCGAGAGAGTTGAGCATTGTATACATGCTGGAGATTTTGTGTGTGTGAACAATGGAATTTTTGATAGTTTCATTGTGCTTGAACATGCATGATTGATTGACTTGTGTTGGTCGATTGCTTTGTTAACATGTATGTTTGTCAACATGAGAGTGTTGATAATTTTCATATGCATGATTTATTTACTTCTTTTGGTCGATTTATTATTACATGTATGTCATATCAACTTGTAAGAGTTGATTTAGTCTCCAAGAATGAAAGGGAGATGTTGACGAATTGTTTCATGAGATGTGAAATTCTTGTTTTTTGGGAAAATAATCGTCAAGTGTTGTACATGTTTTTGTTTGACTTAAGAGTCAACGGTTTGAAGACACATGTTTTGTTGACTTGTATTTCGTCGATGGGTTTGTACACCAAGATGTAATAATGCATGACAATGTTCACAACATGCAACATTTTTTTCTTTGAAGGAGCAAAAGGAATAGGTCGTCAAGTTGTGTTTCTTGAATAATGTGTATTTCAAGTTAATGGTTTTTTCTTGTGACAAGATGTCTCACGATTTTGGAAGGTCCAATCTTGAGCGACAGGCTCATGGTTTGCCTTCATTCTCAAATCATGGCATGAGCAGCATATCAATACTAGAGATGATGGAATCAAGAAGCGAAAAGAGGGACAAGATTCCAAAAAGTTTGCAGCCAAAACAATATCCATTGTAGACCATTTGATGTGTCGATGCCAAGAAGCAATAGAGATGGAAAATGAATTCTTCTAGATGTGGAATTTGGAACCGTGGAGATAAAAAGAATGGTAATTTTTTTTCTTGTGATTTATGATATTAGACCTTATTTTTGTAGTTAACTCAGATGGGCTTAACATGGAAAAGTGGTTTCCAAGGAGAAGCTTGCATCGAATGCATGTGTGTGCAAAGGAGGAACATGATTCTCAGTGGGAAGGTCATCAGTCAGATTTCGAAGCACAGAGGGATTGCTTTGGTACAAAAATGTGTTTAATCAGTCATCTAGAAGCCATAAAATGTTGGATTAGGTCAAAAAAAAAAGGAGGACATCGGTTGAAGTGCCAAACCATTTGCAAGGCAAGGCATGTCAGTGAACCAAAGTGATTTTCATGGAGATTTTTCCATGTAGAATCAAGTTGATGGAACTTGGAAAAGAGGAGTATTAAAATCTCATCAGATAACCAACTTTTGTGGGTCCAAAATCCTTTGAGTGGGAAGGAGTGATCAAAAACTGAATTGGGGGCAAAAAATTTCTAAAAATTCAAAGTGTTTAGAATCTCTTGGAACCTAGATGACCAGATAGGTCCCGTCGCCCTGATTTCATCACACTTCATTTCATCGAAAACCGAATCCATATGATAAAGTTAGAGCCTACTATCCGCTTTGCCAAACAACCAAATTTTCAAAAAAAAGTGAAACAGGTTCAAAGGGGTAAATTTCTTAGTAAAAATTTGGTTCTCCTCTGGCCAATGGTGTGATAACTCTTGTCAGCTTGTGGTTGGCCCAAATTTCATGCTATCTAGAAAATTTTGGTTGGTGTTTGAGGAACCAATGGGATGAGGACATGTGGTGTAGCCAGGGGCTGCCACATGCCCCCTCCCACATGCCAAAATATTGCTAAGTTTATGGTTGAATGTCATATAGTATTGTGGAAATTTTTTTATATGGTGGATGGGTGGAGGTTGGGCTCGACCCCATGATCACCCCCACACTACGCATCAACAATACCACTATACCACAGTCTAAGGTTTTAACATGTATGGGTTCTAAATCATATTTAAGTTTGACTAAGGTTTGCAGCTGGGGTAAGAGGGGCTAGCCCCGTAGGGCTAGGCCCTTACCGTGGGACCACCACTCATGACACAGTGGAGGCCATAACTTAATGTGTGGAAACTTACCATTAAACTGAGTTTAATTAACCCATAATCATGTTTTAGCGTTAATCACATTTGTTAATGCAGATTTGTTAAACGTGCTTAATTAGTGCCTAACTAATAGTTAATGTGAATTTATACGATAATTAACCTAGTTTAACATGGTGGAGAATTTGGTGGAGTCTGTCAATTTCAGCGGGAACTCCAAATTTGTCAGAGTTAACTGGATTTGCTCCAGTTTAGAGGGGTTTCCCAGGCCAAAATTGAGGAAACCATAACTACAGGAATATTCAACCAAATTAGGATCATAAAGAGTCTATCCTAGTAGCTTTGGATGCTCTGATCAGTTTGGTGCAGGCTTCGGAGGCACAGGAGCACTTCTGTAACTAGTTTTTCCAATTTTAAGGTTAAAGATGCCTAGAGCCACTAGGAGAGGAGGCCATGTCTGCTCCATTTGAAGACCAGTTTCAGAGCCAGAAGAGGCTACCTAGGGTTTTTTGGGCCTTCTTAATCCATTGAAGCAGGTTGGGAATCCATTGGAGCACTGTAGGTGCATGTAATTAGAGAATTTACCATTAATCCAATGAGGTCCAAGCCATTGAAGCAGGTCCAAGGAGATGTAGCCCAAGAGGGGTGAACTATTTATCAGCTCTGTGTAATGTTTTTGTTGTGGATTATTTCTTTGTAGTTTTCTTGTTGTATATGTGTTTTTAAAACTAATTTACCTCATGAATTGATCATAAAATACACACAAATTTGACACATAAACCCTCTAGTAACTGGTTATTTAAGACGATCCTTAAGCACACTTTTATTTTATACTGATGAGGAAGATAGCACAACAAAACTATTTTTTCCATATTCAAATCACCTACATAAAAAATTATCTTTTTGTGATGTTGATATGCCCGTTGTTTCATTGGATTATGTGCCAAAGTTAGGTTATCCTTTAAGAGTTGGAGAACTTGTTGTTGATGCTCGATGTGATCTTCCACTGCTTGAACCTTAGAATTTTCTCCTAAATATGATGTGATGGACAGTGGATGATATCCATAAAGCAATTTTTGTTGTAGTGCAGAAGGAAGTGTTATACCACAATTCAACCAGAGGTAACCACTTGACCTATTGTGTTTGGTTATCAGATAAAAAGAAACAAAGAAATCCTTTAAAACATTTGTTCAACGTATCAGTTTTTCCATCAGATTAAGGATGATAAGATGAGATATGAGCTATTTTAGTACCCAGAGAAGAAAACAATTTTGTACAAAAATTTCCAGTGGAAATGGGATCTTTTTCACTTGGAATAATATTTGGGTTTCCATGTAGATTTTGAATTGTTTCCATAAATTCAACTGTAATTGTACTACCTTTAAATGGATGAGATGATATACAAAAGTGTGCATACTTGGAAAGTATATCAACTACCACCATTATGACACTCTTTCCTTCAGACTTAGGTAAACCCATGATACAATCCATTGAAACCTCTTCCCAACGTTGACCTGGAATCCATAAATGTTCTAATAGACTCAGGGTCTTAATTGTCTCAACTTTATTTTGTTTGCAGAACAAAAATTCCACCACAAAATTTTGAATATCATATTCAAGGCCATCCCAAAAAAAAATTCTTGACCTCGTGGTAAGTTTCTAAAAATCTTGAGTGTCCTCCTAAGAGAGAGGTGTGCAATTCCAAAAGAATATTTGTTTTAGCTAGGAATTCTTACAAATATATAAGCAATATTTGTACCATATTGAATCATTTTTCCAACTAATGTATCTAATGCAATGGGATCTTGCTCCAATTTTTGAATGAGTGTCCACACTCCTTCGTCATTCTTCCACTCCTCTCTTGCTTCATTTATCCAATCTGGTTGGATATTATAAATGGCACAAATCAATGCTTACACATCCTCATCCTTTCTTGAGAGTGCATTTGCAACAAAATTTAGCTTCACTTTTTTGTAGATGATTTCAAAGTCATAATCCAACATATTTGTGACCCATCTTTCTTGCTCTTCTGAAGATTGTATTTTTTCCATAAATTATTTAAGACTATCATTATCAATTTTTGACTTGAAGTGTCTTCCCATTTGATAAGGTCGCCATTTCTTTCTTCAATAATGTTGTTATAGGTGCTACTAATATCCCATAATTCTTAAAAAACTTGTGATAATACCCTATTAACCTGAGAAATCCTAGGAGATGATTTAGGGTTGTTTGGAGTTTTGATTCATTAATGGATTTAATTTTTTTAGGGTCTACCTTAACACCCTCATGAGATACAATATGAGCCAGATATTCCACCTCCTATACTCCAAAGAAACATTTGTATTTTTTTTCCATATAATTTTTCCTCCTCCAATAGTTTTAGGACCCTCTTAATATGTTGAACATGATCTTTCCAAGACTCGTTGTATATTACTATATAATCAAAAAATACTAACACAATTTTTCCAAGGAATGGTTTGAAAATGGAATTCATCAAACCTTGAAATGTAGAATGTGCATTGGTAAGGAAAAAAGTCAAGACCAAAAATTCATAATTACCCTCATGAGTTCTAAATGTTGTTTTCAAAATGTCTTTAGTCTTGATTCTAATTTTATGATAACCTAAATGGAGATCTAACTTGGTGAAGTAAATTTCCTCATGTAATTCATCCAATAATTCATGAATGACAGGAATGGGAAATTTATATTTAATAGTTAGATTGTTTATATTCCTATAATCTAGACACATGCGCCATGATTAATCATTCTTGTACACCAATACTACTGGAGAAAAGAAATAACTTTGACTAGGTTGAATTATACTAGCCTCTAGAATTTTTACAATCATACATTCAATTTCTTTCTTTTGGGCATAGGGATATTTGTAAGACCTGATTTTTGGAGGAACACTTCCTGGAATCAAATGAATAGCATGATCATGATCAAAAATAGGTGGAAGGGCTTTGGGAGTCTCAAACACCTTGGAATGATTGTCCGAGACTTTTTGGAGATCTGTAGAAATAGAGGATTTCGATGTTTGAACCTTTAGTGAGAATATTTTAGCAATTGCGCCTCATTTTCCTTTCTTCAGAAGATTTGTAATGAAATTTTAGCTTATTAGCTTTCCTCGTTTCCCTCTGATACCCCATAATTCAACTTCCTTTCCTTCCCAAACAAATTTCAAGAAAATTTATTGAACATTAAAAGTTATAGTCCCCAAATATTGTAACCATTGACCTCCTAGTACAACATAATTACCACCCATTAGAATGGGAATAATTGGACTATTAAATGCATATTCCCCTATGGTTAGCTTGACATGATGGCACTTTCAAGATAAATTTATAGTTCCTCCATTTGTAGCCATCACATGACATTTTGGGGTTGGATATAGGAAGAAATTTAATTCCTTGGTTATCTTAAAATGAATAAAATTATGTGTACTACCCAAATTAATCAACGTTATTACCTTTTGTTCTTCATATATACTTCTATATTGAGAGTTTGAGGAGTGATAATTCTTGCCAATGTATTACAATAAATGGTTGGATTCATTTATTCCTTCTCTAGGGTTGGTTCCTGGTGTATATCCTCCTCTTTTAATGTTTCTTGTTCCTTTTCTTCCTCCTCTTCAAAATATATGTAAAATGATTTCTTCTCAGTGCACTTATGACCTTTAATGTATATGATATCACAACTATAAAAATTCCCTTTTGCTCATTTTTCCTCCAATTGTTGTGGTTTCAACCTTGTTGGTTGTGGAAGGATAAGAGCAACAACATTTCCATATTTATATTTGTGATTGGTAGACTTCCTTGTTTCCATAATGTTTCTTTCAACTTTTCTTTCCACACTGAATGCCTTCTCGAATGAATCAATTTCCCAAAGTAGAAACTCATGTTGGATGGTATTCTTTAATGTCCCTATGAAGAAATCAATCTTATTCTTCTCTAGAATAGTTGCTACCCTAATGTTCATGTTTTGTAAGTCCTCAATGTGCTCTTCCATTGAACCCTTTTGTTTGAGACTTATCAATTGTATAAAGAAGGTGTTAATCATTGTATCATCATAATGTACTATAATTTCCTTCGTAAAAATTTACCAAGTGACAAGTGGTTTATGAGAAAAAAGCCATTGATACCATACAAATATATTGGATTTTAAATATAAAGTTTCAATGCGTACCTTTTGTGTTTTTTTCACATTATGGAGATCAAAATATTGCTCCATCTGTTGTATCCATGTTATCGGGTCCTTGCCATAAAACTTCCTCATATTGATATTTGGAATATGGTGGTTCTTAAATCCAACATTAGAATCTATGAAATCACGATTAATATTTCTTGTGTTCTCATCATGAGTTTCATCTACTACAATTTCACCATTAGGAATCATTTCTTGTAGCAACTTTGTCAAACCTTCCTTCAAACCTTCCATGTCTTCTTTTATACCATTATTCATATCTTCCATGTTTCCTTTTAGTTTTTCTTCTATACCATCAATCTTAGATTCTTCACTATTCTTCAATCCATTCATGTATTTCTTCAAACCATCCATCTAATCTTTCATTTAATTTTGTAGAAATTATATAGCTTATGTGTTATATGTCCAAGATTCTCCTGATATCACACTATTTTAACTTCATGCAAAATACAGAATCTATTCCACCATTGATCATTTGCAGAAATTAAATCAAGATTGCAATGCACACATGAAACAATAAAAATTCACACACATTAACACAGTTGTTTAACGGGAAAGCCTGAAGCTGAAAACCCCAAATATCTATATATAATATATTTGATAGATATCATGTAACAATCCTCATACAAATCTGATCATATGAAGCTCTCAGTACAATACAATCGCTACACACTAATCAGGCCCGATCTTGCGAATCCATGCACCAATCTTTGCCACCTGCTAGCCTGCCTCTACTGCGCAATCCGTGTTGAAGAATGGCTTTGAAAGAACTCGAATTGCTCCACCCTTTCTCACGCAATCATCATTGGCATCTCCACTGAGTTTTGGATGCAATCAATGCATCACTATAGTCACAACTGATAGTCACACTTGCTCTTTCACCTATCTCTCCACTGGTCTCCACTGAAACTGACATGCACTGTAGTTAACTGATGTATTCTTTAGTTGATTAATGAGTTATTATTTAGTGAATTAATTAACTAATTATTTCACTCCACTCTCACTAGTGTATCAATCAGTTAGACTAGATACAACTATCTCAACTGCGTCTAACTGAGTTAAACTAAATACAACTCCATCAACTACTTCTCCAACTCCACCAGACTCTGTCACATGAGTTCTAATTGAATTACTCCATGTAATAGCTCAATTAAACCCTCATGAATAGCGTAATTCCTTATGTCATCTGCTATGCCACATCTGTGCACTTAACTGAAGTGCTCCAAGAGAATAAGATAATGTTTAGAGTCCAAATATTATTAATAGCTAATAATATTCGACATATCTATTTTTAAGCTGGTAGTCTAAAAATTGACTCCACCCAATATCTCTAAAAATAGAAGTCATCTATTTTTCCAACTTGACCAACCATCCACAAATAGCATCCTGCAACTCATAGAATATGATCGACATGTCTAAAAATAGACTCGCGGCAAAAATAGCTTGTGGGCCCACTTAGTGAAGGCGACTCTTTTCACTAAGCTCATCATCTTGTTGAATCTCAACACATTTTTGGTTACTCTTTATGAGAGAAAAAATTTTTGCACTTGATCTTGTCATTTTCATATATCATGTTGCACTTCTTCTTCTACATGCATCATAGTATAGCTTTTTGAGGGTTTAATGGGTGTAGAATTATTTTTGGGAGGAATTTAGAACCCAATACTGATATGTATGCTTCAATATGCCCTTGGAATCACTTCAGACTTATTTTTCAAACAAAATTTATGCAATTAAAAAAAGAAATATACACACGTTTGTATTTATTTTGAGGAGCTTGATATTGAAACTAGCGTATCTTTGTCATTTTAGATCCTAAACATTTGAGCTTCGGTCTTGTAGTATCCCTTTGACTCCTCTTTTCAATGTCATATCTTAGACCTAATTTGGATTCTTGAACATAAAATTATTCTTGATCTCCCATAATGTCCTAGTTATGGTTTTGTTTAGTAGAGAGACCTTGTACGATATGCCACATGTCACTATTTCAACCTTCGGATCTGAAATCAATACAAAAAAAATTAAATTCCACTCACTTTCGGTGATGTTTTACATAATTCCAATTTGATGCCTAAAATGACATTTATGACAATTTTCCTTCGACCTCCTATTTGAGATGAAATTCTCGAGCCACCAAAAATCCTAAATTCCACAGATCATATCTCCAAAAAATATAGCAAGCCAAGCTATAAAAAAATCATGATACTAATCAAGATTTCAGCTCCACGTGGTAAAAAAATTAGCTTCTTAAGCCTCGTAGAAACAAAGTTATAGCGGAAATTCCAAGAGACTTGTTTTAAGAGGAAAAACCTTTGAATCCCAAGATCTCATACCAAATTTTATGCAACCAACTCACAAAATAGAAGAAAATATAGATCAACAAATTATAAATTAGCCTCTTCGAGGGGGAAACCTTCTTTACATTACATAAATGAACAATTCCTGGATGATTCAAATGACAAAAACCTACTTTCTATATATAGGAGTCTAAGGGGTCCCAATATAATCAGAGCCTACAAAACAATAATAATGTAAGGGCACAATAATAACAATAGTGGGCTTCTATGGGGCACAATAATAACACTATGGGGACTACATGGGCATAAAAATAACAATAAGTGTCTATTGTATAGTACAACAATCCTCCCCATTTCAAAATTTTAGAATAAATTTTCACTTTAGAAATAGGTCCCCTTTCCTCTTTAGATAGAAATAAAGGACTTTAAGAAAATCTGATTATTTTAAAATAAAACAATAAAAAGATTCATTGTTTAAAAGTCATACATCTCATATCACATACCACAAATGCATGTGACCTTGAATATTTCCGATCCGATTAAATTTAAGTCTTGTGTCGCATCGGCACAAAATATAGAAGTATTCATGTTAAAAAGTCCGATGCGATCACAATCACAAATCGGTAAAATCTTATGATTTCACATTGTTTTGATAAACTCCGATGCGATGTAACCTATCGCAATCACATTTCAAAAAATTTATCCTTCATTCGGCCTATTTCATAAATGCCGATGCGATACGATTTATCGCAATCACACTTCAAAGAAGAAACATCACATTTATTTGATTTATAAAATCCTGATCTGATACGACTTATCGGAAATCACATTTATAAAAGGAAACCCTTCATTCAGTCTATTTAATAAATTCCAATGCGATGCGATTCATCGCAATCACATTTCAGAGGAATAACATCACGTCTACTTATTCAGCAAAACTCCGATGCGATGGACCCCACCATCATCGCAATCACAAATCGGTGGAAATATTATACAAGTTAATTCCTTTGGGAATGTCCGATGCAATATACTATCATTGCAATCGCAAATCAGTGAAACATATGAGATTATATTTGATTCCCTTTCAAAACCTCTGATGTGATGGATAGATAGTCTTTGTTTATCGCTGTTTGCGCTGCACATATATTATTTATTAATCGCAATCGGAAAATTCAAAAGGAAATGTTTCACTTTCATATTTCAATATCATCAATCTCCGATTTATACGATAATCATTAATCATAAAATCAAACAAATTATGGTGATCGATTCTAATATGAATGCATGAATATGACTCTTATGGAGGGAATTTAAGTTTAATATCGGTTAATCAATTAGGATCATTAATACAAATATTTTCACAAAGTTTCTCTTCTAACTTCATTCCTTCCCGTTCCGAAATGTTTTTCTCATTTGCAGAGCCATAGACCATCCAACCCTCTCATTCACCTAGCTAGTGAAACGATACTAGATGGGAAAATGTCTAATAAATTTAAGAAAGAAAGAAGTACAACCACCACAAAGACTGTTGTCACTCCCACAGTACCAAAAGAAAAACCAAATAAAATCAAACTAGTTACAGATACGGCATGCCAGGGTCTCGGGAAGCTTTCCTAGGAAGAAGTGTATGTTGAGAAAAATACTGAGAGGGGGGGGTGAATCAGTATTTACTGCATAATCAAAACTTTTCACTTTTTCATTCCTTAAAACCCATACGCTACTTTCTGTTATTAAACTAGCGTATACACAGATATCTAGTTATGTCATTAGTTCTTTGCTTAAATCATTCCATCATTCATTCATCAGATGTTCAATAAACAGTAAACATGTGCAGTAAGAACAGAATAAGCCATCACACAAAGCATCACACATGAACACCAGGATTTTTAGGTGGAAACCCAAGTCGGGAGAAAACCACCGCTGCAGTTGCTCAGCCTTCAATATTTTATTATAGAGAAAAACATCTTACAACATATGTGCTGGCGCAGACTTGACCAGCACGCAGGCACCCACCTGCGCTCGTTTACCAGCCTCTCCTGGAAGGGAGCTACGACCCCCCGACTCGTTTACCAGCCTCTCCTGGAAGGGAGCTACGACCCCCCGATCTCGTTTACCAGCCTCACCTGGAAGGGAGCTACGACCCCCTGACTGAAGGCTACAACCCTCAGCACCACCTTGGACCACGTTTCATCAATTTTCACACTGGATCCAACAAATTCAATAGAACAATACTTGTAGGCCACGTTTCATCATATTTCCAGACTGAACCCTTTCCATACTTTTAAGCACAAACATACATCACCAACAAATACTTATCAACACAGATCAGATAGGAGAAACATAGCAGAACAGATCAGATATTTCATACCCTTTGCTTCATCAAACCCTAGTTTGCATACGCACTTTTACTTCACTGATGTCGTGTATATACGCGCTTCCGTCCACACGAACAAGCGTATACCTCTGTATGTATTTTATTGCGCATACGCGCTTCCACTTCATCGAAGCCGCGTATATACACGCTTCCTCTGCGGCGAAGTAGCGTATAGATCTTCAATCATTATAGAGCAGCATACTTCTTTAGATCAGATATTCAGTTCAGATTTACCCTTTCACTTCAGACAGATGTTCGCCTAGATGTTCGCCTCATCACCGATCTAAGCATTCCATAATCAGATCTAGCAAATACAAATGCATTTCAGATCTAGATCCCCTTCTTCATCATTGGTGCATCATACATTCAGATTTATCTTCAAGTGTAACCTTTTCCATTCAGATCTACTTTAAAGAGAAGTATTCATTCAAGCTCAGACATCTTTCCCCCACACTCATGATTTGCACAATGAATTTCTTCTCCTTATATAGGTTTATCCTTTTTCAATACCACGGGTCAAAGCAATACCATGAGCCTTCAATACCACGGGACAATACCACGAGCCAAATCAATACCATGAGTCTTCAATACCACGGGCCAAAGCAATACCACGAGCCAAATCAATACCATGAGTCTTCAATACCACGGGCCCCTGGATTTTCACTTTTTGAGCACTTTTTCCCATACGCGACTTATCACGTTCTTTCCCGCGTGCATACGCGACTTCCCCTAGACATATCCGCGTGTTCATAGAGACATACTTTTTCATCAAGATTGAGCACATGCTGACTTCTTTTCTTCATTGCCTTCTGTACACACTGTAGATACATCATATTTTCTTCATCAAGAACATATTCTATCAAGCACAACTTCATCAAGTAAGTTGCCATCTTTTTCATCAAGTGAGTTTCCATTCAATGACAACACTTAGCATCATATTGCTAACTAACATCATATCACATCAGACACTTAGCATCATATTGCTAACAAACATCATATCACATCAGATTTACATCGTTTACCAAGTCCATCAAGTCAAGCATAACTTCATCAGGTGGATTGCCATTAAGGACAACACATGTCAACAGTCGCATGTCTTCATCTTCATTTAGTGGGTTGCCATCAAGGACAACACTCTACATCATATTTCCAACAGTGTATAATTTGATTGAAGTAGAAAAACCCATTGTAACATAGGTAAAAGTGATAGTAACAGATGAAGAAGAATTAGATTTTGATTTTGAGACTCCTCTCAAAGCACTTGCAAATTCTTTTCTTCACAGAATTGCGGCTCAGGAAAATATGTTCCCCTATTATGATGTAGTACGATGGGTAATAGACAATATCACCATCACAAATAGAACCTTCATCTGAGTTGCGGGAACAAGTTTGGGGTCTTTTAGAGCGGAAGATATCAAAGAAATGTACCATCTTCCAAATAATAAAAAGGTCTACAATAAACCTTTCATAGCAGATTTCACCGCAAGAAATGAAGTTCAATCAGACCCTATTAAATAATGGAGATGAGCTCCAGAGAAACATAAAAATGAAGCATCAGGTATGTACTCTGTGGAGTCTCTTGCACCCCCATATTGCTATGCTGCTGCAATGATGCGTAGACTCTTTGGGAATGACAATTCTATGAGGTTTTCAATTCAAATGGTACCCCTTATTCATGCTACTATAAATTCTAAAATTATGGATTGGTCGGTTATCCTTTCTGACAAGATAGCTAATAGAATTCTAGAATATAGAAAGGATAAAGACACTGGGAATACAACTCCTTTTCATTTCTGTGCCTATATCTTATATGCCCTATGTTTCAATTCAGAATTTCCTATTCTAGGTTGGAGATGGACTCCACAGGAACCTGTTCCGATCCACATTTACCATAAATTCTTGTGGAAGGTTCATTTTAAAAATCATGTATATAGGATTTGTCACAGTTTTTTGTTACCTGTCTATCAGACCAATTTTAACCAATTTCCTCCCCATATCTCTAAAAAATCAAAGAATGATATATCCCTTATTGGAAATTGGTTCGGAGAAGAAATATTTACCTATACAAAGTTTTTGGAAGCATTGTAGAACCCCATATATTACCTCTATATGTTCCTGACAAACTGTTAGCCCAAGAAATTTCTTACCAGTTGACAGAAAGAGTTATGTCAAGATGTTTAAAGAACGCCAAGAAATTGATGTGACCTACCTTTCGCTTTCATTGTGGAAATTATAGTCTAAATGATTTCAAACATGCTGAGAAGGAATTCATTAAAAGAAATTGTGTTGAAAGTTGAAGAAATCCCTCCTCTGGATATCTTTTATAGTCCTAAGCATAGGGCTGCTGTCAGGAAACAAAGGAAAAGAAGCAAGATAGATCAAGAATCACTCTCATCCCCACAGGTTGAATTCATGAATATTGTCTGGAAGAATATTGAGGTAGATCCTTCAGAGGATCTTACCAAATTATCACAATATGCAGGTGCCTACAATGCAGCCACTATAGATAAAGCTGCTGAAGTCAATCAAATGATCAAACAAAAAGACTCACAAATAGCAATTCTAGAAGAAAAGACAACAAATGATCAGAAAAAGATAATGCAGTTGGAACAACAGTTAGCAGAAGAAAAAATTAGAGCCAAACAGCTGGAAGAACAACTGAGTGTGGAAAAGAAAAATCTTGATCAGGAAGCTTTGAATAAGCAACAACAGTTGTCCCAAGAGTTGTCCAAGTTACAAACCCTGTTGTAAAATTAGAAAACTGCCAAAGTAGAGCAAGGAAAAATATTTCAAGCAATATTGGATAAATTTAAGGATTATCCTAAAATTGACCAATTTAAAACTGAAGCTCTAGAAACAAATAATCTATTGTCTCAGCAGTTAGATGATCTCTGTCAAAATATTGCACAAGTAGAGCCTTTATGTGAAATAACATCTTCGCTTATTGATGGATCAGTCAGCCTCGGACTTGAATTTGAGAATGAAGATGACAATATATAAGAGTTTATTTCATGGAAAAACTTAGAAGAAGGAAAGAATGCAAATCTTCCCATGATCGAAGAAAGACATACATAATTTTTTTTTGTTGAATGGGAAAAATAGTTGATTAAAGAAGAACAAGCTACATAAAGGGCCAGAGTTGTGATGAACAATCTGCCAAAATTAGTTAATGATAGCTTATATGCTACTAATTTAATTTCATATTGTATTCCAGGTAAATTACCAAAGGTGAAAGAAACTAATACTAGGTGGAAGCAGGAATTAATCAACAAGAATCAGCAAAATTCAGGAAATTACATGGGATGTCATGTGGGCATATTTAATTAAACCACACAGTCAACAAATGGAAATTAAATTCCTTTCAAATGCTATCAATTTCATCATTCCAGAGTTATCTGATGCCATGTACACTGGTCAGTTTCATTCGAGGCTGAGTCATCCAACCGAGGTCAAGGATATGCTCAAAATCTTCCATCTCAGCAATTGTGTTGAAAGTTGAAGAAATCCCTCCTCTGGATATATTTTATAGTCCTAAGCATAGGGCTGCTGTCAGGAAACAAAGGAAAAGAAGGAGGATAGATCAAGAATCACTCTCATCCCCACAGGTTCAATTCATGAATATTGTTTGGAAGAATACTGAGGTAGATCCTTCAGAGGATCTTACCAAATTATCACAATATGCAGGTGCCTACAATGCAACCACTATAGATAAAGCTGTTGAAGTAAATCAAATGATCAAACAAAAAGACTCACAAATAGCAATGCTAGAAGAAAATACAACAAATGATCAACAAAAGATAATGCAATTGGAACATCAGTTAGCAGAAGAAAAACTCAGAGCCAAACAACTGGAAGAACAACTGAGTGTGGAAAAGAAAAAGCTTGATCAACAAGCTTTGAATAAGCAACAACAATTTTCTGAATAGGTGTCCAAGTTACAAACCTTGCTGCAAAATGAGAAAACTGCCAAAGTAGAGCAAGGAAAAATATTTCAAGCAAGATTGGATAAATATAAGGATTATCCTAAAATTGACCAATTTAAAATTGAAACTCTGGAAACAAATAAGCTATTGTCTTAGCAGTTAGATGATCTCTGTCAAAATATTGCACAAGCAGAGCCTTTATGTGAAATAACATCTTCGCTTATTGATGGATCAGTCAACCTCAGACTTGAATTTGAGAATGCAGATGACAATATATCAGAGTTTATTTCATGGAGAAACTCAGAAGAAGGAAAGAATGCAAATCTTGCCAGGATTGAATAAAGACATAAAGAAATTTTGTTTGTTGAATAGGAAAAATAGTTGATTAAAGAAGAACAAGCTACATAAAGGGCCAAAGCTATGATGAACAATCTGACACAACTAGTTAAGGATAGCTTATATGCTACTAATTTAATTTCATATTGTATTCCAGGTAAATTACCAAAGGTGAAAGAAACTGATACCAGGTGGAAGTAGGAATTAATCAACAACAATAAGAAAATCAGAAAAATTTAGGAAATTACATGGGATGTCATGTGGACATATTTAATTAAACCACACAATCAACAAATGGAAATTAAATGCCTTTCAAATGACATCAATTTCATCATTCCAGAGTTATCCGATGCCACATACACTGGTCAGTGACATTCGAGGCTGAGTCATCCAACCGAGGTCAAGGATATTCTCAAAATCTGCCATCTCAGCACATTGAATACAGGAGAAAATCGATGAATTTGTTTTATTTTGATATCGCAAGTCTTTTTCAAGATCTCCAATGATATTTTTTAGCATAAGTTATAGATAATCTATTTTGTTAATTTCCTATTTAAACCCATTTCATGCATTTAGAAAGGGGTCCTGAATTTGTAATATTTTGGCTTGGATGATACATTTTTGTACTCCATTGACTATTTTATTTTTATAAAGGATCACATCCTGTGATTTATGGCATTATCTTTAAGAATTGCATTTATGTACCTTGGAGGTTGTTTTAAGTTAAAGCAGAGGATCTGGATATTGAGTGGCATCAAGAAAATATCTCAATGAATTTGGTATTTCTATCGATTTACTGTTATTTTCTTTATGTTATGAAGTATTTTCCTTGAAATTTGTTATCATTTATATATGCTTGTTTTCACAAATATTTATTTATCATATCATTTCTGAAGATATAGAAACATTCATCTATCATAGTATATGAAAATGATATATATAGAATTATGAATGCGATGTGTTATTCTAACTCTGTTTAATTTCTTAAACAGAGTTATCATTATATGATACTACATCTTTTTGTTGAATAATAATGCATTTTCATGGTTATTTGTTTAACTGAAACCATATTTAAGTCGTATTCATACTTAATGCCGAGGTTAGTTTTGAATTATTTGCAAGTTATAGTTTAAGTTAGATAGATTATATTAGTCAGTTAGTTCCATTATTCACCTACACAAACACTCCATCACCAATCCACTCATTATTAGGAAACTAGTCCTATAAATCCAGCCAGAGCCACCACACCAAATGGAAAAGGAGTTGTCCTAAGGTCCCGACTGGGTGGTTTTCCCCCGATGTTTGAAGCAGCAATTTTTGAGGCTTTAAAAATTTTGGCGCTAGAAGGAGGGCCTAAGCTATGAATGGCAAGTAAATCCAAATCTACAAGCCATTCTAAGAGCAATTCACCCTCGTCACCTTCTTCAATTTATTTTACATCTCAAATCTCTAGGGAGGAAATTGATAGAAATATTCAAACACCCACTACCAAAGTCTCAAATCAATAAAAAAATCAACGTCTTGAGTTCCCTGAAATACAAGCTTTAGTTAATAAACTCCAAGGATTCTCATTATCATTAGAAGAGTCTGAAATATCTGAAGGAAGTGTCACTTCACAATTTGTTTCTTCCAGACCTCTCACTAGGTCTCAAAGTGAAAAAATTGGTATTCCTCCAAAGGAATTTCCTTTAACAAGTCGAGTTAAAACTAGAAAAATCCCATCCGAATCAGATAGTGATATCATTTCTTCATCACAAACCCACTCATCTTCTTCCCAGACTCAAACCCAGAAGAGTATAGTTATTCCAACAACATCTACTCAAACACCATTTGTCTCTTCTAGTCCTTCAACCATTATCACAACAATGGCACAAATACCATGGACTAATCCAGGAGCTGTTGAAATGCCTGCACCTTTGCATGATTTTCTAGATCATCCTGAAAAATGGCTACCAAAATTTAGTCCTGACCTTGGTATACAAGCAGAAGAACACATTAATAATTTTATGTTATTTGTAAAATTAAATGTAGTAGAACATGAAGATGTTGTGGTTAGGTTATTCCCTTATACTTTGCAAGGGGCAGCAGGATCCTGGTATTTTTCATTACCTTCAGGTTCTATTAAAAGTTGGGATATTTTCCAAGAGCATTTCTTAACCAAATTTGGAGATGATAGATCAATAGCAACCCTAATCAATGATCTCTCCAATTTGAGGGCAGAACCCAAAGAACCCATCAAAGATTTTAATTCCCGATTCAATAAAATTTTGAATAAAATCCCTACAACATCGAAGCCCAGTGAGAAATTCAGAAATAAATGGTATATAACAGCTTTTCCCTCAAATATAGCAATTTTTTTTATAGAACTGCTAAACCTACTTTGGCTGAAAACATGAAAGAAGCAATTGCAGTTGAAAGAAGGATTATTGCTTTGGATAAGAAGAATGCTATTGAAGATAGGAAATTCAAAAAAGTCAGATTTAAGGATGATTCTAAGAAGAAAACACCAAGAGATCTATATTATCTGGAAGGCTTACAGAAAGTTCTGAAGACTTTGTCTAATGAGATGGTTGAGATTAAAAAGAAAGTGGCAGAGGCTTCTACCAAAAGGGCATTCATAAATTTAAAAAGAAATCAAACTAATGAATCAAAACCACCCAATTCAATCTCTAACACAGAGTCAGATCTAGAAGAAGATGAGGAAGATGATACACCTCCATTATCGGAAGAAGATGAAGAAGAAGAAATAGTTGAATTACATGGGATGTGGGATTTCATTCTTCCTAATTCAAAAAGTGAAAAGGATCAGGTAAGTCACCAGATAAAGTAGATGCTACTGATACTGTTCTTATTGGAGAAAGATCAAATTCTCAAACACCTCATTTTCTTTTGACTTATGAAATCTATAACAAAAATTTTCATAATTGTTTGATAGATTCAGGAGCATCATCTAATACAATGCCTACTTCACTCTGTGGAAGATTGAATATTGAACCACAAAATTTTGCAATTCATATTGTTCAATTAGATCGAACTAAAGTACAAGTTGTGGGAGAAATTAATTTAGTCACCACTAGGTTAGCTTCTGATCCCAGGATAGTCCAGAATTGATATACTGAATGCAGATATTCCTGAGTTTTATGGATTAATATTGAGCAGGGATTGGTCTGCAAAGCTTAATGGTTACATTGCCACTGATTATTCTCACATGTAGCTTCCTTACAAAGGAAAACCAAATCAAATAAAGGTTGAGCAAGGGAAACACATGATGCATACTGTAACTAAATTTGAACAACCAAATGAACCTGTAGCTTTTAATAACAACATTCTTGGAGGTTATTCTGCTGAATCATTCCTTGGGAATTTCACAGCAACACAATCACCTTTTTTTGTAAATACTTTTATTTCACAACTTGAAAATTTTTCACAAACCAATTATTCAATAAGGCTTAATGTTTTTGATACATATGTAGATAAACCTGTAAATAAGCTTTTATTTTGGTCTTTGTATTTCGATGGATCAAAATCGAAAGATGGCGCAGGAGCAGGATGCATTTTAATTGATCCAGATGGGGAAAAAACTATGGTTTCATGAAGGTTATAATTTGAGTGTACAAATAACACTCTAGAATATGAAGCCTTGATTCAAGAGCTTTATAAAGCAATAGGGTTGAATGTTAAGTACTTGAAAGTGTATGGTGATTCCGAAATTGTTATCAGAAAAATAAGAAACACTATCCATTGTCTTTCAGATCATCTTAAACATTATAAAACCCTTTTTAAAGACCTTACCACTAAATTTTTAGCATTCAACATATTTTCTATACCTAGAACTCAAAATACATTAGCTGATTTGTTAGCTAATGTTGCCTCCAAGCTCCTCTCGGCTGAAGATTACAGTCCAGATAGGTTTTTAGTCGAATTAATATTTCGACCATATGTTTTCAATAATATCACAAACTAGAGAGTATTCTATCATGATGAATATATGTTGAATTTATTAACTTCAGAGAAATCTTATGATGAACAAATAATTGATGAAAATGATCATGATCTTCAAAATACCTCAAAAGTAATGAAAATTCCATTCCTAAAACTGCAGTTAAAATTGAGGATCTATATGATATAAAAGACCGATTCAAGAAAGTTACTAATGCTAAACTTCAAAGTTCTACTTTAAAGTTTGAATTAGTAAATCTTGGTACTGAGTCTAAACCACATATTGTTAATTTAGGTATCGAGTTAACATCATAGGAAAGATAAGCTTTCATAAAACTTCTGAATAAGTACAAAAATGTCTTTGCTTGGAATTATGAGGATTTGAAAACTTATGATACTTCTGTTATCCAACATAATATTCCAATGTTTTCCGATGTAAAGCTAGTACAACAGAGGTTAAGAAAAATTCATCCCAATCTGGAAGGACAAATCAAGTCAAAATTGAACAAACTTTTGAAGGCGAAAATCATTTTTCCGGTAAGACATTCTAATTAGGTCTCCAACATGGTACCTGTCAGAAAGAAGAATGGAGATATTAGAATCTGCATTGATTTTAGAAATTTAAACAAGGCATCTCAAAAAGATAGCTTCTCATTACCAACGATGGAACAAATACTTCAAAAGGTAGCTGGTTCTGAACTCGTGTCTTTTCTTGATGGTTTTTCATGCTCTAACCAAATATTGGTACATCTAGATGATAGGCTGAAAACTACTTTCGGAACCAAATGGGGAACTTATGCTTACCAAAAGATGCCTTTTGGTTTAATAAATGTAGGAGCTACTTTCCAGAGAGCCATGGATATAGCATTTAAGGGTTTGAGTAATAGATCAGTTGTTATCTATCTTGATGACATAAAAGTATTTTCAAATAAAAGAGCCAATCATCTGCATGATTTGAAACAGATATTTGAAAGATGCAAAAGATTTGGTATTTATTTAAATCCAAAATAATCCTTCTTTGCTCTCAATTAAGGAAAACTCCTAGGATTTATTGTGTCAAAATATGGTATATATATCGACCCTGACAGAGTAAAAGAAATTTCTGAGATTTCTTTACCACATAACAAGAAATCCATGCAATCATTTCTAGGGCAAATCAATTTTGTAAAAAGATTCATTCCTGATTTTTCTCAAATAGTTTTACCTTTGCAGAATATGATTAAGAAAAATTCAGTTTTCAAATGGTTAAATAAAGAAAAGGAAGCTTTTGATGCAATCAAAAAGGAAATCATTAATGCACCTACATTGAATACTCCCGATTTTTCTAAAGATTTTATTCTGTATACCTTGGCTACTGAAACATCCTATGCTGCTATTTTAACACAACTCAATGATCAACAAAAAGAAGCACCAATTTCTTTATTTAGCTCAAATCTACAAGGATTTGAGCTTAATTATTCTGATGTAGAAAAACAAGCCTTTGCTATGTTTAAATCAATCAAAAATTTTAGACCTTTTCTCGTAAAAACACATACAAAGATTATTGTCCCATTCTCTGCAATGAGACAATTATTAATAAAAAAGGAAGTAGGAGAAAAGAGAGTTAATTGGGTAACAGCTTTGCAAGAGTATCATATTGATATTAAACTAGCCAATATTGTTAGAGGACAAGGTTTTTGAAGATTGTTAGCAGGAGCTCACAACATACCAGAACATCAAGATCAAGATAGTGTTGTCCAAGTAAATCAGATAAGTGTTATAGATTCCAAATCTCAGTATGTTGATCTGATATTTTACTTAAAAAATGGGTATGCTCCTTCTAATCTTAGCTATAAGAACAAGCATTCTTTAATATTAAAGGCTAAACATTATGAAATCATTGATGATGTGTTATTCAGAAGAAATTATAATTCAATTGTATTAAGATGCCTTGAAAATACTGAAGCAAAAAAGGTATTGCAGGAATTACATGATGGACCAACAAGTGGACATTTTGGAGGTGATACCATAGCTCACAAAATCATCCATGTTGGATATTATTTCCCTACCCTTTTCAAAGATACACATGACTATGTAAGGAAGTGTGAGACTTGTCAAACTGCTAGTGGAAGACAAAGGAAGCCAACTTTTCCTCTACAACCAGTAAATATTGAGCAACCATTTGAGCAATGGGGGCTTGATATTATTGGAGAAATAGTACCACACTCTTCCAAACAACACAGATACATCCTTACAACAACATATTACTTCACAAAGTGGGTAGAAGTAGTTCCTTTAAAGGTAGCCAATTCTGATGTAATCATTGATTTCATTGATCAATTCATCATAACCAGGTTTGGTGTACCTAATGCTCTTGTTTTTTATAATGCATCTTATTTTTCTAGAAGTAGTATAATGGAATTTTCAATTAAAAGAGGTTTTAAATTAAAATATTCAGCAAATTGTTATCGACAAGGTAATGGTTTAGCTGAACTTACTAATAAAAATCTCATCAAAATCATAAAAAAGACCATTGATCAGAATCAAAAGAATTGGCATAAGTCTTTAATTTTTGCACTACGGGTTGATCGTATTACTCATAAAGCTTCAATAGGTACTTCACCTTTTAATCTAGTTTATGGAAAGAAACTGTGATACCATCAAATCTTGTTCTTCCATCATTAGCCCTAGTTCAATTTATTGAAGAGAATCCTTCATCATATATTCAGTTGATATTTTATCAAATTCTTAAGTTAGAAGAAGATAGAGAGAAGAAAAAAGCATTCATGCTAAACACCAACATCTTATAAAATCTTCTTTTGATTGAAGTTCCATCGGATCCAAAACTTTGCAAATTCGTGATCTTGTTCTGAAATGGGACAAAGCACATGAATATAAGGGCAAGCATACAAAATTTTAAAAAATGTGGCTTGGACCATTTCATATTGCTGAAAATATAGGCTCATATACGTTCATATTGCAAGACTTATCAAGAAAGAGAGAATATCTTCCTGTAAATGGGCTTATTTTAAAGAAATTCTTTTC
Source organism: Pinus albicaulis (assembly GCA_034641835.2). Classification (NCBI taxonomy): domain Eukaryota; kingdom Viridiplantae; phylum Streptophyta; class Pinopsida; order Pinales; family Pinaceae; genus Pinus; species Pinus albicaulis. The sequence continues at coordinate 485,569,209 of CM076584.1, read as the reverse complement.
TTAAAGGAGGTAACCCCTTCTTACTTGTACATATTCCTTTCTGCAATTTTGTTTATTTTGTAAATAAGGTTGTTAATAGTCTTTAATTGACTTTTTAATATTTGAAAATATCTTCAAGAAAATACTATAAATAATTATTTTATGTAAATAAGAGTTTTTATAGAAATGATTACAGTTTTGGGTAGTTAAAATAAAATATTAAACATTGAAAATTTGTAAAAACATTTGCAAAATATTTTGAAACCTTAAGGAAATTGTAAATCATTATAAGTTTATTGAGCAAAGAAAGGTTATCGATAAAAATTAAAGACTTTTTCAAACTTTGGCATTCAAAACTCTAAAATTTTCATCCATTGATTCTTAAGGAAAAAAATCAGTTCACCCCATCCATTAAGGTTGTGATTTTTTAGAATGCAATTCTAAGAAATTATATGTAAAATTAAGAGATTAGAGTTCTCATCACGAGCCTGCTTACCATGATCATAAGAAGTAATAAAACTGAAATTACCAACACTGCATACCAAAATAGGGTAATGGCTTATAATTATAAGACAAGGGGTCTCATCACGAGCCAGCTTGTTCAGTTTAATTACAACTAGTGACTGGCATTGTTATCAAATGGCTACCAAACCAGAACAATGGCTTTTAAATTAAAAAATTAAAAGACAAAAAACATGAGATAATATGTCTTATGAATTTATCTTTTAAAGAGTCATAATCTTAGTTGGATGGGACAATGAATGATTGATGGTTAAAAGGTAACCCTGTCGAGACTATAAACGTTTGCAGGAAGCAGAGGCAATACCTATGACAATAGAGTATATTACAAAAGCTAAAATTGGATAGGCCCCTTACTTCATTATTATCAACCAATCAAGGCTTAAGAAAACCCAAAAATGTTTTTATTCTTGAGAAATTAAAAATAAATTGTAAGTGATTTTTATTATTTTTCAAAGTTAGATTTTATTTAAATTCCTCTAAGATATTTTTCATTATCTTAAAACTTTTTACTTACTTAAAATATAGTGTTCATTTTATTTTTTTAGAGATAACTGTTTCTTCCACTGAATCGCCAATTGTTCTATGGTACAACAACCCTCCCCATTTCAAAATTTTAGAATAAATTTTCACTTTAAAAATATGTCCCCTTTCCTTTTTAGATAATAATAAAAGACTTTAAAGAAATCCGATTATTTTAAAATAAAAAAATAAAAAGACTCATTGTTTAAAAGTCATACATCACATATTGCATACCACAAATGTATGTGACCTTGAATATTTCTGATCCGATTAAATTTAAGTCTTGTATCGCATTGGTACAAAAGGTAGAAGTATTCATGTTAAAAATTCTGATGCGATCACAATCGCAAATCGGTAAAATATTATGATTTCACATTTATTTTGAGAAACTCTGATGTGATGTAACCTATTGCAATCACATTTCAAAAAAGTTATCCTTCATTCGGCCTATTTCATAAACGCCTATGTGATACTATTTATCACAATGGCATTTCAAAGAAGCAACATCACATTTATTCGATTTAAAAATCCCGATGTGATACAACTTATCACAAATTGAATTTCTAAAAGGATACCCTTCATTCAGTCTGTTTCATAAATAATGATGTGATGCGATTCATCGCAATCGCATTCCGGAGGAACAACATCACATCTACTTATTCTGTAAAACTCCGATGCGATGGACCCCACCATTATCGCAATCGCAAATCGGCGGAAATCATATTCAAGTTAATTCCTTTGGGAATGTTCGATGTGATATACTATCATCGCAATCGCAAATCAGCGGAACATATGAGATGATATTTGATTCCATTTCGAAACCTCTGATGTGATGGATAGATAGTCTTTCTTTATCAATGTTTGTGCCATGCATATATTATTTATTAATCGCAATTGGAAAATTCAAAAGGAAAAGTTTCACGTTAATATTTCAATATCACCGATCTCTTATTTGTACGATAATCGTTAATTATAAAATCAAACGAATTATGGTGATCGATTCTAATATGAATACTTGAATATGACTCTTATCGAGGGCATTTAAGTTTAATATGAGTTAATCAATTGGGATCATTAATAAAAATATTTTCACACAGTTGTTCTTCTAACTTCATTCATTCCCGTTCTGAAAGGTTTTTCTCATTTTCAGAGCCATAGACCATCCAACCCTCTCGTTTGCCTAGCTAGTGGAATGATACAATATGGGAAAATGTCTAAGAAATTTAAGAAAGAAAGAACTGCTACTGCTGCAAAGACTGTTGTCACTCCCACAGTACCAAAAGAAAAACCAGCTAAGATCAAACTGGTTATAGATATGGCATGCCAGGTCTCAGGAAGCTTTCCTGGGAAGAAGTGTATAATTTGATTGAAGTAGAAAAACCCATAGTAACAGAGGTAAAAGCGATAGTACCAGATGAAGAAGACTTAGATTCTGATTCTGAGACTCCTCTCAAAGCACTTGCAAATTATTTTCTTCACAGAATCGTGGTTCGAGTGAATATGTTCCCCTATTATGATGTAGTATGATGGGTAATAGACAATATCACCATCACAAACAGAACCTTTGTCTCAGCTGTGGGAACAAGGTTTGGGTCTTTTAGAGCAGAAGATATCAAAGCAATGTACCATCTTCCAAATCCTCAAAAGGTCTACAACAAAGCTTTCATAGAAGATTTCACCGCAAGCAATGAAGTTCAATCAGACCCTATTAAAGAATGGAGATGAGCTCCAGAGAAACATAAAAATGAAGCATCAGGTATGTACTCTGTGGAGTCTCTTGCACCCCCATATTGCTATGCTGCTGCAATGATGTGTAGACTCTTTGGGAATGACAATTCTGCGAGGTTTTCAATTCAAATGGTACCCATTATTCATGCTTCTATAAATTCTGAAATTATGGATTGGTCAGTTATCCTTTCTAACAAGATAGCTAATATAATTATGGAATATAGAAAGGATAAAGACACTGAGAATACAACTCCTTTTCATTTCTATGCCTATATCTTAGATGCCCCGTGTTTCAATTCAGAATTTCCTATTCTAGGTTGGAGATGGACTCCACAGGAACCTGTTCCGATCCACCATTATCATAAACTCTTGTGGAAGGTACATTTTAAAAATCATGTATATAGGATTTGTCATGGTTTTTTGTTACCTATCTATCAGACCATTTTTAACCAATTTCCTTCCCGGCTCTCTAAAAAAGCAAAGAATGATATATCCCTTATTGGAAATTGGTTCGGAGAAGAAATATTTACCTATTTTAGAGTTTTTGAAAGCATTGTAGAACCCCATATCTTACCTCTATGTGTTCATGACAAACTGTTAGCCCAAGAAATTTCTTACCAGTTGACAGAAAGAGGTATGTCAAGATGTTTAAAGATTGCCAAGAAATTGATGTGACCTACCTTTCCCTTTCATTGGGGAAATTATACTCTGAATGATTTCAAACATGCTGAGAAGGAAGTCATTAAAATAAGAGATCTTAAGCTTGCGACTGTCCCAGGGAGACAGTATGATCCAAATAAAGTAACTTTCAATTTCACAAATTTGGTTCAAATTGCTAGGTTTGAGCATGAAAACGATGAATTTGATGATTTATTTGTCTCTATTGAGAAATTTTCCCAAGTTTATGAGTTGGCCAAATCCAAGTTTCAAGTAGAGGATATGAAAAAAAATTTGCAGTTCAGAAGTTAGAGATTGTTGAAAGCTCCCCTTGACCAGCTAAGGATTCCTTTGCAAGAAGCTGAAAGTATAGAAACAAAACAAAAGAAAAAGGAAGACACAAATAGCAAGACAAAAAAAGAAGTGTCTACCACCAAAGCTGATATGCATACTGAGAAGGAAAATATAGCTGGCAAGCTTGATGTTCAGATAGAAAAGGAGAATACATTTACCAAAAATGATATGTGGTCTGAAGAAAGAAATACAAGTAATAAGCCAGATGAACAACTTGAAAGAGAAACAACCATGGAAAGAGTGGTAAATTCTGCTGAAATTATTGTTACTCCCCAATTGCTAAGACAATATGAGAAATTTGAACAACAAATTGGAGGAAAAAATAATCCTCAAGTTGATAGTTTGAATAATCAAGATATGGAGATTATCCCTGAACATCCATCAGAAGAAATTGTGTTGAAAGTTGAAGAAATCCCTCCTCTGGATATCTTTTATAGTCCTTGTTGTGTAGATTAATCCGTCTTGCAGACAAGACCGATCTCTCTAGTACTAAAAGTAACTAGCAACAAACAGCCAATTATACTAATCTCTCTCTAAGAATACAAGATTCATAAAAATGCTATATAGGTGTAAGGCCTACCTTATGTCCAGCGCTTGCTTGATCTCGTTGAAGTCCTTCCCATGCACTTGAAAGAACGTTCCTCGTGAATCTGCAGTCACAAACAAGCAAAAAGATTACACAGCACCTGTATAGACATTATTATAAACCATACTCATCATAATGATCAAGGAATTTATGAAATAAACTATGAATAGACAGTTTAATGAGAGAAATGAGTATATTTGTATTAACTTCAAATAAAAGAAAACCTTTACAACCTGTGCCTTGATGTTGTGCAGGTCCTCCCGGGGTCCGAAGCAGGAATCTCTTCTAATTTGACAAGCATTGCACTCTTTGAACCAAGACGGATAGAGGTGAGTGATTTAACCTCACAGAAAGTCTTAGTTAACTAAGTCTGAATCTCAACAGCATTTAACTTCAAATATCTTAAAGCTTGAACTCCCTTTGAGGCTACCCAAGGCCTCTTTTTATAGTGAAAAGAGGAGGTTTTCTGTTCCAAATATGAAGGGATAGAATCCTCCTTCAAAGGGATTAGCTCCTTACATCAAGGGGTTAGCTCCATCAAGTGAGGGATGCATGAACCTTCTCAAAGCGTATCCATTCCCAAAAATTCCCATCTAGAATCTTCTAGAATTCATCTAAAATCAACTTTTTATCTTTACTTTCTCGCCTTTTTGAGTTTTACAGAGGTCCGCACCCATAACACAAAGAACGTGCGGTATGGTTCCGCAGGAGAGCTGAACTTTAGGTGCGGGACCGCAGGCAATGAATAGAGAAAGTGCGATACCAATGTTTAGGGGAGTTTTAGGAACTTTTCTCTGATTTTGAAAGCTTGACATGAGGAACTGATATGTTAGACTTGCAAAAGGAGGAAGTATGAGTAATAATGAGCTCATACTCATAGCAAAATGTCAGGATGACAGTTTTTAGTGTAACAAATTGCCCCCTAAAGTGAAAAGTCTGGAATAGATGAAGCTGAAGTCTGTCATATATGAAGAGTGTAGTACTTTATCATTTCAAAGATCATCCTGTGGACACCCCAGTCGGAACCTGTAAAAACATTCAATGAAAAATATATACATATATATGTCATCACTGAGGTAGGCATTCCCATACTCAGATTAAAACTAACTAGAAACTAACTCAAATCGTTCTGATACATGAATGATTTTAATATTACATCAATAGTGTAGACACAGCATGGGCGCAACCATCTGTAATGAATATTCTACTGTATACTAATAAAATTCCTCGCAGCCTGGATGGTGGAAACTAGATCCAGGGTCTTGATTTCCGCATCTCGAACTAGTACGATTCTATCCATGTGAATAAATGTGTTGAAGTCGAACATGGTAGAAACCACTTGATTACCAGTCATTGATGTAAACTGTTAACAAGTGTGAGAGTAACCACTAGTAATGTCAATGGTTCTCAAAGTACCCAGTACAATCCATGAAATGTGAATGAATGAGCTGAAGTCGAACATGTCACGGAATCATTCGATCGAAGGTCAATGATGCAACCTATCGTCGAAGGCGAGAAACCTACCATTGAGGCATGCAGATTTCAAGGTACTGACAATTTCTGGATCAACTTCCTAGATAATGTGCTGATGTCGATAGAAAGTGATCTGTCGTAGGCAAGCCCACAACACGAAATTATAGATCAAGTTTTGAAAATATATTGGCAAGGACTGACTCAGGGATGGTCAAAAATGGATGACAGATATTTTGCAGATGAATGGTTTATTTGAACTATCCTCTTGAACACATAACGACACTGCAGATGGTTTGGTGACAATTGACCCAAAGCTAATACCCAGAAACCGGCTGAAAACTTTCAATATGGTTTGATTAACTGTTAGGTAAAGGATTTTCCCAACCCAGGTAAATAAAAGTGTCGTGCTCAAGAGTGGTTGACTGGATTTTCGAAAAATTTAAAATACAACAAACACGCCCATTTTTCTCTTTTTTCCCCCACCATTTCTGGCAAGTACCTCTTTATTTTTGACAAGCTTGAGGAGGATAACATTTGCTTGCTTATAAGCTCATCCTTCGAATGAGTCCAACTTAGTTTAAAATTCGAACCCTAAGAAGGAGTGGTTCGTTCCTGTTTTTAAAATTGAACAGGTCCTTTACTGTTAAGTTTTAACGAGTCCAGTATAGGAGAAACTCGGTGTTTTTCAATTTTAGGGAGTCAGAAGAAAAAACTTAAGAAAACTCCATTGGTGTACTTTTTCGTAAATTTAGTCTCTCGAGCCCGAAAAAGGATAAAATAATGCGGGAGAGAACTCTATTGACCGTATTTAGTCAACGTATACCTTTTTCGTAAATAGTCCATTTCAGTCCGTAAAAGGGGTAAACTTATACTGAAGGGACGACTGTTCATTTACTTTAACGAGTTCGAATAGTCAAGTACTCGACAATCTTTTCATATTTAGAGAGTCTGAAAAGGGCTTAAAAGAGAACTCCAGAGTTTCGCTTTTTCTGTAAGTTTTAACGAGTTCGAAAAAGGGATAAAAATGTACTCATGGTTTTCACTTTTTCGTAAGTTTTAACGAGTTCGAAAAAGGGATAAAAATGTACTCATGTGGCCGACTTTCAATTTAATTAACGAGCAGGAAAAGACGGAAAGAACTCGGCATTTTCATGTTTTACGAGAATGAAAAATAGCAAAATGATCTCGGGATTTTCATGAGTTTAACGAGTCTTGAAAATAACCAAAATTGACTCCAATGTTTCGCTTTTTCGTAAAATTTTTGAAAGAGTCCGAAAAAGTGATAAAAGTATGCTCTTTGTTGAAAAATGATCAGCTTTCCTGAAAAATCCAGTTTCTGCACAAAAACTTGAAACATTACACATACTTGTTTAAGATAAGTAAAAATGCTTTCAAAAATACCCTTTTTAAAGTGAAAAATAAATAAATTAAAAATTCATCCATTCGAAAAAACTTATAAAAAGGAATTTTTCAACTTCATTTTTACCGTTCAGTTTCAGAGTGAAAAGTAAAAAGCTTTTGGGTAAGAAAGTTCCTGTGAAGATTCTGGAAAATTCGTCCGTTGGAATCGAGAACCGTCAGTCCCAGGTAATCCACAACCTCTCAATCTTGTTTTTCATCCATTTCAAATTTGTTTTTAGGCTTTAGTTTGCATTTTTGGGGCAAAAAATGGTTTAAAAGTTCGCCCGCGGGGTCCGCAGGTGGGACACACGTTACCTGCGGACCCCGAATTTTTCCTATAAGGAAAAAGTCGTGGGTTCCGCACCCGGCACACATCACGCATGCGGATCTACGCACTGTGTACAAAGCGTAGGTGCGGTACCCGCGCGGTTGATTTTAAAACATAAATTTCTCATTTGTTTCCCAAAAAATTTCAAATAAGACTGTTCTAACTTGCCTTTTTATGTATTGTAGGATTGACAAGATGCTGATCTGGCGAGAACGTGAGCACGAGGAAGTGGATGAAGCTGTAATACTCCATTTGCCCACACAACAGGCATTAAAATCATGTGGCTTGTACAAATTTTGGGACATCTCAGGCATGAGGGCACAAGTAGAACTCCTGAAATGGTTGGTGAACATATGGAATGTGCAAGACCAGTGCTTCTTTATTGGTGGCCACCAGCTCGAAATTGAGCTGGAGGATATATATATCTTGACTGGTTTGTCCAAGAGGGGAAAACAAGTTTCTTTGTTTGGGACTAGGCCAGGTGGCCAGTCTGTTGCTAGTCTCCAACTAGAATTCTGCAATGACCAGGCAAATCCTCGAGACAAACGAATTGATATAAAACACATCATCCGTCCTGAATTGAAAGTTATTTCTTTTACTATTACCAAATTGTGTGGGAGTGTTGCGCTTCATGTAGCTACCGGTTCCCAAATGTGTATTGCCGTGGAATGTTTTCACGGCACCATATTTAACTGGTGTGAAGCTATGTTGGCTAATGTAAAAGGCCAACTAACCAGAGAAAAAAATGGGAAACTGAATAAATTTGGATACGGATCCATCGTTGTTTCTTTTGCTCTAGAGAGGATCCCCATGTTAGCTCCACAAAGTATTGCTGTTGATGCTGGTCGACTTCGGGAACCGAGGATGGTTCGTTGGTTCGCATTGATGGCTCGTCGTGCTATTGAGGGTACTGAGATTGTGCGATTTCCTTCTTCATATTTTCGTTGGCTGGATCGCCAAATTTTTGTGATAGACGATTTTCTATACGCCGAGATAGATTTCCGCGGCGACCGAGAGATGGTTCTCCCAGCAGGGGAACAGTGGGATGACTCAGGTACAATCATTTTTCCACATTTGCTAAATCCTAATTTTTTTTATTTTTTATCGCCTTGAAAACTAATAACCAAAAATTTGAATGCATATGTGGGCCCACGACGACCAACCCATCTCCAACCTTATGACAGAAAACAACCAGCTGCAGTTGCACCAGCCCCAGCCCCAGCAAGCCAATCAGCGGAAATTTTGACTGATTTAGAGCATCATCTAGAGCGTTTGACTCTAGATATTCCAGAGACGAGCATAGATGACATTCCTCTCAGGTTGCAGAGATATGTGATTGGTGTTCCAGGACCTTTTAGGAGGTTCCTATGTAGGGTGGCCCGAGCAGTGGTTTCTTATCGTGATCGCCATCAGTGATGGGATGATCGTTTGTAGACTCATATTTTGAATTTTGTGTTATTATTTTTGCCGATCATAAGGTGTTTCCAACCTATGATCGAAAACGATGTATATATTTTTTGAAAACTCTTCTATATTATGATATATCACTATTTACTGGCTATCTGTGTACATGTTATGAATGTGTTTGATTTACTGTTTTGATTATTGCAAATGTCTATTTATCATACTAGAAGCAATTGCATCTGCTAATGTATTCAAATGTCTTGGAATATGCTGATATTCAATGTAATCAAATTCACGTTCCAAGAGACGAACTCTTAAAAATAACCGTAATAACACTGGATTTCTAATGGTATAAACTCTGTTAAGTTGTAATACAACAAGTTCAGAATCCAACCTAACAATCAAACTCCGAATTCCAAATGATATGGATTCAGACAATAACTCAATCACTACACTATACTCGGCAATGTTATTCGTTGTTTGACCAAGGCTTACCCCATGCATGGATATTAACTCATCAGAGGGTGAATAAATAACCCAAGCTGCGGAAGAAATGTTCCGTGTACTACGACAAGCACCATCAGCAAAACCAATGTAGGTTTGAAGAGACGTCGACATCTGCAATATCAAGAGTAAAACTCAGATAAGCAGGAATAGTGATAAAAACACACTCTCTAAACTAGGCACACTTTTCTAATCTAAAACACACCAACAGTAAAGAAATCTAAACTAACAACATCTCCACACCACATTTAAGCATAATATCTCTTTAGATAGAGCCCATTTCTGGGTTTATCCAAAGGGACACCGTCAAAATCTATCAACTCATAGGCCCCTTTTGCTAACTTTCGTTTAACAATGTAAGGACCATGCCACATAGGCACGAATTTCCCAGCTCCTAGTTTGTCGTTAGCTTGATCATAAAGTAAAACTAGGTCTCCTTCTAAAAAATTTCGAGGGGTCACACTTCTATCATACTGAGCTTTAATCCGTTTAACATGAGCTTCGTTTGCTATTGCAGCATTTCGTCGATTCTCATCTAACTGAGCTAAGTACAAAAAACGTTTCTCCTCTTCAGACGTAGCTGGAAGTAATTCTACGGCTAATTTTAGTGACAGAATTTCACATTCAATCGGTAACACAACTTCCAAACCGTAAACCAGTTGGATAGGAGTGAAACCCGTTGATGTTTTGACTGAGGTTCGATATGCCCAAAGCGCTGAAAATAACATGGAATGCCAATTCGTCTTGTGAATACCAATGATTCGTTTGATCATGGTGACTAAAAATTTGTTAATGGCTTCAACCAGACAATTGGCTTGCGGATAATACGGAGTGGAACTATCGTGGCGCAAGCCAAGTTGGTCTATCAGTTCAGTCATCATGACATTCCGAAAATGACTTCCATGATCCATAATAATATCTTGAGGAACACCGAACCTAGCAATTATGTGATTAAATACGAAAGTTGTAGCAGTCTTGCCATCAGCTGAAAATGTAGGCATCGCCTCGGCCCATTTTGTAAAATAATCTACTGCTAAGATAATATAGGCATGCCCCCCGGCCGAGTGAGGGTTACATGTAATAAAATCGATACCCCATTTCGCGAAAGGACCAACAGCAATTATAGGGTGAAGAGGAGCGGGTGGCGCGCGCATTTTTCGATCAAAAATTTGACAGTTGTGGCATTTCCGAACCGCATAAATACAATATTTGAACAACGTTGGCCAGAAATAACCTGCACGCAATATCTTTTGGGCTGTGGCATACCCAGACATATGACCGCCACATGCTCCAGAATGGCAGTCATTTAACACCTTTTCATCTTCTTCATGAGTTAAACAACGTCGGAAAACAGAATCCGCTCCACGACGATAAAGTGTATCACCAATGATATTATACTGTTGGGATTGGAAGCGTATTTTCCGTCGCTGAGTTCGTGAGATGTCAGGCTGAAAATATTGGGTTTGGAGATAAACGATAATATCTCCATACCATGGATCAAGTGTACTGATGAGAAACAAAGATTCGTCTGCAATGGACTCTTCTGCCACTGTTTCAGTATCAGTAGAGGGGAAATCGCACATCAGTTCCGCAAATACCAAAGATTTCTTTGCCTTGGATTTTTCAAATTCCAAGTCAAATTCCTGCAGGATAACTATCCATTTGGAATATTTTCCCCCTAGAAATTGTTTGGTCAAAATATACATCATAGGGTTGCAATTAGAAATTACCGTGGTTTTACGTAACAAGATGTAATGTCTAAAACGTTGGACAACTTGGACAGCTGCCAAGGCCAATTTCTCCACATGTGTGTATTTGATTTCAGTCGGATGCAGATTGCGACTAAGATAATAAATCACATTTTCATTGTGAGATTCATCTTCCTAAACTAGTACCATCCCAATGGTGGAATGAGAAGCAGCGAGGTACAAAATGTAATCTTGGTTGTAGTTGCGAGGATGCAATAATGGTGCATGGGTCAACGCGTGTTTAAGTGCATCAAAAGATCGATCAGCGATCTCGTCCCAAAAGAACAGAATGTCCTATTTCAACAACCGGTTAAAACCCTTTGTAAGCTCGGCATAGTTAGGAATAAATCTACGTAAAAAGTTTTCTTTCCCTTGCAAACTTTGGAGGAAGCCTACAAGCTCTAAGGAGGAGGAAAGTTAGCAATGGCTTGACCTTCGATGGTGTTAGTCTCCTATACCAATAGGTGTCATTTTCATGATTGTCTTGATTGAATTATGGAATATGTTCAAACCTTCTTACTTGAGCAAAGGTGTTCCATATTCTTAAAAACCAAAAAAATCAAAAAATTTAAAAAATGTAAAGAGGGTATACCCTAAAAGAAAGATCAAAGGGTAAAACGATTAAAATGGTCAAAAAAGAGGAAGAAATGAACCCCAAGCAAAAAATAGACCAAGGAAAGTGTGCAAATCCAAATGCCACTACTTTTTACTCTGTTGTAATAAATCAATTGTGTGCAGCTTGTGAAATTTTTGCCACAATTTATGAATAAGTCAAACTGTTTAAACTTGGCTTAGTCATATTTCAATTTCATGTTGTAGATTAGAGAATAAATATCTAGCCAAACAGTTTAATCTTGGCAGATAAGTAGCTAGGTAGAGTGAATAAAAGGTGCTCAACAGTTTAATCTGAGCCCTTGGATGTAATAAGGGTAGAAATAGATAGATTTATCATGTAAAAAAAGAAAAGATTGAAAAGGGTTTGCAAGTCTAAATGCACCCTAATAAAGAAGACAAAATGGTAGTGTTAAGTAGATAGGGTAGGTAGATGGTGCTGCAAAGTGTTATCTGATGAATGGTGCTGCGACATGTTGGTTAATCATTTACTTTCATCACAAGTACTAAAGCAGGAAATACACTGGAAAATCACAGCAAGCAAAGTCAAATTCATTAACCTCCCTCATCATTTTCCCCCTCAAGAGTTTTACTAATTCCCCCCCAAAAGTATTAAGGTATTTGGAGATCAAAAGGGCTCAAGGCATTTCCTTGACTTCTGGAGGGACCGGACCCTCGGCCTAATGATCAAAAAGACCTAAGCACTTGAAATAATTCATCATTGTTATCTTCCATCTTTAACTTTTCCTAAGTAAAATCCTATTTTACTTAGGAAACTGATGCAAAATTCCATAAAAATTCCTCAAAATAACTTGTTATTCTAAGTTTAAGTGTTGAAGATAAAATGTTGCAATTTACTTCATAAGTTACAACTTTCTTAGATGTACAAAGATGTTTTGATTTTCCTTGTCCTTTACCATATTAACATTTAACTCTATTGTATTAAATCCCTAGTGAAATACCCTTTCCTAAGTATATAACTCCCTTTTTTATATATACCCCAAAAACCCCTTTAGTATAATGTTTTAACCAAAGTATTTATCTCCCTAAAATTCATTAAAACCCGCCTATACAAGCCCTTTGGTTAAAAATATAGCATAATACATAATCCCGCCCCTATGGTGAAATAATTGTATTAATTAATTCATCATATAATAAAAAATATATATAAAAACTTTAGACATACAATATGTATGTTTAATACCAAAACATATCAATAAAACTTTGTGAAAGTCCTGCGCCACCGTGGTCCGTCCACGTGGCATTCCACCTAGCCAACTCCGCCGCAACCCCTTTCTTTTGCATACGGGATTAATTAAGTCGCCTGGACTAATTAATAACTATTTCCGCCAGTTAAAAAGCCCCCGGAGCGATTAAAAACATTTAAAAGTGTTTAAAAGTACGACGGGGCCCGCATGAAACATCCGCCCATCTTCCCATCGCCCCAGCCGTTGGATCAGCCTCCCGCAGATCAACGGCCCGCGTTGATCCTGCTGCCCATCCCTTGTCAGCAATTTAACCAGCGGGGGATGGGTGGTTTCTGAATAGTCAACCATCCACGTGGCGATTATCCTATGGAATCGCTCCCCCCGCGATCAATACCACCCTCGACCAAAAGCGGTGCGGGGACTTCCCGCTTACCACTTACCGCCCGACTCTGCACACGTCATCCAGTACTACCATGACGTCACACCTCGAAAAAAAACAAAAAACCCTTTTAACTTGTAAATAAGCCATTTTTCACGTTTTTCCTGTTATTTTCGTTATTCTGAGAACGACAGAGCTCCCGCTGCGATTTTCAAATTTTCACTGTAATTGAATCGCTCCAAGATTCCACTGCACCTGTGTTCGAGTACCCACCTGCCATCGCCTGATACCTGTTAAAACTCAGTTTGCCTCCAAGAACAGGTATTTATCCTATTACGCCCCGAACTTCAAATGAAACTCTGTTTTCCTTGTTTTTCACTGAAATCGGTGTTTAAATCTTAGTCCTAAGATCATTCCCTGAGTTTTACGACTGTAAATTGTTCCCCCTGAACCTGCAAATTGACCTGTTTCTCCCGTGAATTTACTCAATTCCTCACCATTAGCCAAATTTCCATTTTGAATCCACAAGAACCAAAATGGAAGCTCCTGTGGCTTTAAACGTTGCCCCATTGAACGCTCCTCATAGAGACCTGGATTTCATTAAAAAATTGTTTGATTTTAGCAGGTTACCATCGGAATATGGATTTGGACCAACAATTTCAATACTAGTTGACAAAATTGTTTACTCCAAATTCTCAGATTTTAATTCAATATCTTCATTCAACAAACAGTTTGTATACAAAGTTAGAGAGGGATTAGAATGATGAAATGTTCCCAGTGAATGGTAAAAGTGAAATGAGAAATTACAGGGATAGGAAAAGCATAACAGTTAAAGAGTATCAGTGGTTAAAGTGTATCAGGTAAAAGTCAGAGTGCAAGTTAAAATGAAGTTACAGAGCAGTCAAAGGTAAAACAGTAAAAGTAATTACAGAGGCAGTAAAATGGTAAAAAGAGATGAGAATAAATTTCACCAATCGTGAATTTTGTCGAAAAGTGAAAGTAAAACAGTCAAAAGAGCAAAAAAGTAAAAAGATGAAAAACACAACAAAAAGGAACATTTTTGCAGAAATTGCCTGTTTTAGTCATTGTTTTGCAGACACTATTGTGATCAATATAAGATGAATTTTTTAAAACTAAAGGAGGTTTATTTTCTTAAGAGTACCGTCTACAAAAATCTCTCTCAATTTTCTAACAGCTATTATGGTTTTGGAAATATTAAACAAAGTTGGAAAGCACTTTTTGCAGAAAATTACAGTCAAGTCATCATTTTACAGAGAATATTGTGGCCAATTAGAAATAAATTTTACCAAACTTAAGGAGGTTTTTGTTCCTAATGGACCCATCTACAAAAACCTATCTCACTTTTTGCACAGTGATTTCAGAATGAAATATACATGCACATCTTTAGAGGCTATTTTTCAGACTCTGTAAAACTCTGTTTTACACATATTTGTTACAGAGAATATTATGTACAGCTGGAGATGAATTTTGGGAAACTGAAAGAGGTTTATCTCACCAACATATTAATCCACAATAACCTCTTTCACTTTTTACATATCTATTACGGATTGAGAACTACGAAGATATCATTGGACCCTAAGTTTGCAGAATTGTTGGAGCAGATTGCACAAAGAAAGGAAGCAGTTAGTGACTTGGATGCCTCATCATCAACTAAGAGTTGGATCAGATTCGAATTGTCCTCTTTGTCATCACCTATCCATCAAAAATAGTGCCAAATATTTTGAGTGTCCTTTACTTTATTTCTATTTATGTAAATAGTTGGAGAGATTTGTGAACCAATTTTGATATTTGTTTCAAGATATTTTAGTTTAGAATTTGTATAAATAAACCATCAAAGAGAGTGTTGAGGGTGGATTCTATTACTCTGCTGTAACATTGAGATTTTCGGAATAAAAGCTTTTGGAGAAATTTACTTGTGGCTTGCTGGATGACGATTTGAAAGCACTCGACTTGTTGCAGGATTCATGTGTTGGACTACAGTTCAATAAGTGTTTCTACCTTTTGTCTGAAATTTTATATTAGTTTTTAATACCATCATATCCATTTCTGAATAATTTACATAAGAGATTGAAACAGAATTTGCTTAATTGTACTTTGTTTTCAAATGTGATTGTTCTTAATGTTTTCTTCTAAATTAGCCATAAGCATGAATTCTTAAATGCTCCTGCTTTGCTAATTTAAACATTTTTTATTACTATAATAAAGAATCCTTCATTGCTCTTTGTTTGTAGTCATTTCACTTCTTTCTTCTGAACATGGTGAAAAATTCTTAGTTGCCTTTCATCCCTTCAGGATCATCCCATCCACTTTAAATTTTAAGGATTGTTCTCTGTCTAGCTATCTTGCCCTGTAATACCATCTTGTGCCTAGAATAGAAATCCAGTAAAGCCATCCTTTGACTCCATAGCCCAATGGACTGAAAGCTCTCAACCTTGCCCTTAGTTTGTGGATTCCACCAATTTCCAAACAAACCCTTGAATCTATAACTAGCCTAAAACCTTTCAAGAACAAAGATAAATCATAAAGAGAGAGCCCTCTCTGGATGCAGATTGGCTAGATTTTGCATCTAAAAGGTTGGTTTGTGGTTACCTCGGGTATACTTTCCTCTTACACAACTTCTAGGAAAACCTGAGTGATAACATAGTGGCGACCATACTGGGGATCTGAATCATTTTATTGATACTATTGTTTGATTTATAAGCTATGGACAGAGTCTGAAGATCAACCAGGTAGCCTTTGAAATTGCTTTTGCTCTGCAATTGCAAAAGTAAATAAAAGCTGCTTCAGTCTATCTCTGATTTAGCTTATACATTGAACCTTAGTTTCAAATGTTTAATCAGAGTCTCTAGTTTAATAAATCTTTGAGAAAATTTTAATTAAAAATCTTAAATTTCTTGAAGAGTTTGTAGAAGTTGTTTTGAAAATTCACAAAAATTTAGTTTCCTGAAGAACTAACTTTCTCTTCAGAATTGTTTTACAGGTTTAGATCTGATCTATGATGGTGGATAGGGATCAGACACACAAAGGTTAAAATCATCCACCTGGCGACTCCAAATCAATTTCACTATTAAGACTCCACTAGAAGAATGAACCTGGAAGAACAATATGGAAAGATCAGGCTTTCAACTTGGCTTGTTATCCAAGACATTATGTTCTTTCTAAATTGATAGAGTTTTCAAATGTATATTGTATTTTAGAGAAGATCTTAGAGTAGTTTTTAATTTCTCTTTTGAAAATTGTAAATATAAAATCTCCATGCACATTTGAGCATCATTCTTCTGACTCTTTTGATATCATTTTCCAATCAAGACATTGTTGATCAGAGATCCAGAGCTTCAAGTTTCAGAGAAATTCCACAACCAAATAATCCATATTCCAAAGCATTAATAGTGATACTGGATGACAGGGTTTGTGGAAAATCTTTCATTTGATGAAAGTTTAAATGAATTCAGGGATGAGTTATCAAAACTTCAGTTTGATGAGGATTTTCTAAGAGCTTTCTTTCTTCTTTTTAAATCAAGAAAATGTTCTCCTCGAGTTAAAAAATGGCTTCTTGATATAATTTCTAAAAATTATGAAAATGAAATCAAACTTTTGCATTCTCAAATTCAGTCATACAATTTCCGAAATCCTAAAGAATTCTTTGAAAATCTTCCTTCTCCAAAGCAAGATGAAATTGTACTATCTTTTGACTTGCATATTGAAGATGATTATTCTTTCAAACACAAGACTGAAGAAATAAGTTCATGGTCTAATATTCATAATTCAATTGAACAATTAGTCATTGAAGGCCTAGAAGTAAATAACATACATCATGCTTTTATTGATCCTATATTAGATTATATGGAGAATCTTTTGAGCCCAAATTTGCAAACATGTTTTCTTTATAAGGATCAAATACATCAAAAGTGGCCTTTACACATCATATCATTTATTATAAAGGCACATGATCATAACCTACTTCCAATTTTGATCACAAGCAATCAAGTTGTCCATTTATTTTTACAGCTACTTGATTGGCTTCATTGGCATTTTTGTATTACCTGATTCAATAAGATTTTGGTAGATTAGAATAGGTAAATGAGTGCCAATAAGCTCAGAATTTTGAGCAATTTTTTTTAGTGTTTCAATTTTCAGCTAGTTTTTCATTAAGTTGGTTTGAAATTTTTTGTGTGCTGTTTTAGATCAGATTTCAGGTTGCAGAAAAAGGACTATATTCAATTCAAGATTTTCAACTACAGCAAATGCATGTTTGGGATTGGAATAAGGCATAAGATTTCCAACTGGGAAACAAAGTTTTAAGTTTTGAATGGATGGTGAATTGCTGAAGTTGAAGCCCGAAGTGAAGGCCCTAAGCTTCAGAAGTTGCACTATCATATGTACAATAAAGCTACCAGAAGAAGGAGATTACATAGTTCAGTTTGAAGACATGTTGAGGCATCTGACCTGCTGTTCTTGACTTTTCACAAGGAAAAGCCATCCCCAAGTGGAGCCAGTGTTAGACTCCTATACCAATAGGTGTCATTTTTCATGATTGTCTTGATTGAACTACGGAATATGTTCAAACCTTCTTTCTTGAGCAAAGGTGTTCCATATTCTTGAAAAACCAAAAAATCAAAAAATTTAAAAAATGTAAAGAGGGTATACCCTAAAAGAAAAATCAAAGGGTAAAAAGAATAAAAATGGTCAAAAAAAAAAGAAAGAAATGAACCCCAAGCAAAAATAGACCAAGGAAAGTGTGCAAGTCTAAATGCCACTACTTTTTTCATCTATTGTAATAAAATAATTGTGTGCAGCTTGTGAAACTTTTGCCACAATTCATGAATAAGTCAAACTGTTTAAACTTGGCTTAGTCATATTTCAATTTCATGTTTTAGATTAGAGAATAAATATCTAGCCAAACGGTTTAATCTTGGCAGATAAGTAGCTAGGTAGAGTGAATAAAAGGTGCTCAACAGTTTAATCTGAGCCCTTGGATGTAATAAGGGTAGAAATAGATAGATTTATCATGTAAAAAGAAAAAGATTGAAAAGGGTTTGCAAGTCTAAATGCACCCTAATAAAGAAGAGAACATGGTAGTGTTAAGTAGATAGGGTAGGTAGATGGTGCTGCAAAGTGTTATCTGATGAATGGTGCTGCTACATGTTGGTTAATCATTTACTTTCATCACAAGTACTAAAGCAGGAAATACACTGGAAAATCACAGCAAGCAAAAGTCAAATTCATTAACTTCCCTTATCATTTTCCCCTCAAAAGTTTTACTAATTTCCCCCAAAAGTACTAAGGTGTTTGGAGATCAAAAGGGCTCAAGGCATTTCCTTGACTTCTGGAGGGACCGGACCCTCGGCCTAATGATCAAAAAGACCTAAGTACTAGAGATAATTCATCATTGTTATCTTCCATCTTTAACTTTTTCCTAAGTAAAATCCTATTTTACTTAGGAAACTGATGCAAAATTCCATAAAAATTCCTCAAAATAACTTGTTATTCTAAGTTTAAGTGTTGAAGACAAAATGTTGCAATTTACTTCACAAGTTATCACTTTCTTAGATGTAAAAATATGTTTTGATTCTCCTTGTCCTTTGCCATATTAACATTTAATTCTACTATATTAACTCCCTAGTGAAATACCCTTTCCTAAGTATATAACTCCCTTTTTTATATATACCCAAAAAACCCCTTTATTATAATGTTTTAACCAAAGTATTTATCTCCCTAAAATTCATTAAAACCCGCCTATAAAAGCCCTTTGGTTAAAAATATAGCATAATACATAAATCCCGCCCCTATGGTGAAATAATTGTATTAATTAATTCATCATATAATAAAAAATATATATAAAAACTTTAGACATACAATATGTATGTTTAATACCAAAACATATCAATAAAACTTTGCGAAAGTCTTGCGCCACCGTGGTCCGTCCACGTGGCATTCCACCTAGCCAACTCCGCCGCAACCCCTTTCTTTTGCATACAGGATTAATTAAGTCGCCTGGACTAATTAATAACTATTTCCGCCAGTTAAAAAGCCCCCGGAGCGATTAAAAACATTTTAAAGTGTTTAAAAATACGACGGGGCCCACATGAAACCTCCGCCCATCTTCCCATCACCCCAGCCGTTGGATCAGCCTCCCGCAGATCAACGGCGTTGATCCCATGCCATCCATGTGTAATTTAACTTAGGCGGGGATGGGTGTTTCTAAATAGTCCGCCATCCACGTGTTGATTATCATGAATGCTCCCGCCCGATCGGCCCCCTGCCTGAACCAAAAGCGGTCGGGGACTTCCCGCGCCACCCTTCGCAGACTCTGCACACGTCATCCGGTACTGCCACTGACGTCCCTGGCTCCTTCACCTGCTTTAAAGCCAAACCATTTTCACACACGTTTAGTGATTATTTTCGTTATTACGAAAGCAGCAAAGGAGCTCATGCCGATTTTCAAATTTTGTCATCATTGGTCTATCAAGTGCCAGATTCCAGCACTGTGTAATAGTACCCACATACTTCTTGTCCTGTTAACTGAGTCCACCTCAAAGAGCAGTGTTATCCTATTCACCCGAACTGATAGCTCTTATTTTCCTTCTTTTCACAAATGGTCTTTAAATCTTAGTCTAAGATCATTCACAGTTTCAGTATAATTGTTCCCCCCGAACCTGCAAATTGACCTGTTTCTCCCGTGAATTTACTCAATTCCTCACCATTAGCCAAATTTCCATTTTGAATCCACAAGAACGAAAATGGAAGCTCCGGCAGCCCTGAATGTAACCCCATTGAATGCCCCTCATAGAGACCTGGATTTCATTAACAAATTGTTTGATTTTAGCAGGTTACCATCAGAAAATGGATTTGGACCAACAATTTCAATACTAGTTGACAAAATTGTTTATTCCAAATTCTCAGATTTTAATTCAATATCTTCATTCAACAAACAGTTTGTATACAAATTCAGAGAGAGATTAGAATGATGAAATATGCACAGTAAATGGTAAAAGTGAAATGAGAAATTACAGGGATAGGAAAAGCATAACAGTTAAAGAGTATCAGTGGTTAAAGTGTATCAGGTAAAAGTCAGAGTGCAAGTTACAATATAGTTGGAGACGGTCAAAAGTAAATTAATAAAAGTAATTACGAGAGCGGTAAAATGGTAAAAGGGTAGAGAATAAAATTTACCAATAGTGATTTTATTATAAAGTATAAATAGAAAAGATAAAAGAGCAAAAAAAAAGTAAAAGATAGAAAAACACAACAAAAGACATTTTTGCGAAATTTTTATTTTAGTCATTTTTCAGACACTATTGTGGTCAATAAGATGAATTTTTCAAAACTGCAGAAAATATTGTGACCAATACAAGATGAATTTTGCAAAACTGAAGGAGTTTTATGTTCTTAAGAGTACCATCTACAAAAACCTCTCTCACTTTCCTAACAGCTATTATGGTTTTGGAAATATTAAACAATGTTGAAAAGCACTTTTTGCAGAAAATTACAGTCAAGTCATCATTTTGCAGAGAATATTGTGGCCAATTAGAAATACATTTTACAAAACGGAAGGAGGTTTTTGTTCCTAAGGGACCCATCTACAAAAACCTATCTCACTTTTTTCACAGTGATTTCAGAATGAGAGATACATGCACATCTTTAGAGGCTATTTTTCAGACTCTGTAAAACTCTGTTTTACACATATTGTTTACAGAGAATATTATGTACAGCTGGAGAGGAATTTTGGGAAACTGAAAGAGGTTTATCTCACCAACATATTAATCCACAATAACCTCTTTCACTTTTTACATATCTATTACGGATTGAGAAATACGAAGATATCATTGGACCCTAAGTTTGCAGAATTGTTGGAGCAGATTGCACAAAGAAAGGAAGCGGTTAGTGACTTGGATGCCTCATCATCAACTAAGAGTTGGATCAGATTCGAATTCTCCTCTTTGTCATCACCTATCCATCAAAAATAGTGCCAAATAGTTTGAGTGTCCTTTACTTTAGTTCTATTTATGTAACATAGTTAGAGAGATTTGTGAACCAATTTTGATATTTGTTTCAAGATATTTTAGTTTAGAATTTGTATAAATACTCCACTCTTGGAAGCATTTGGGGGTGGATTCTATTACTCTGCTGTAACACTGAGATTTTCGGAATAAAAGCTTTTGGAGAAATTTACTTGTGGCTTACTGGATGACGATTTGAAGCACTGGACTTGTTGCGGGATTCATGTGTTGGACTACAGTTCAATAAGTGTTTCTACCCTTTGTCTGAAATTTTATATTAGTTTATAATACCATCATATCCATGTCTGAATAATTTACATAAAGGTTTAAAACAGAATTTGCTTAATTGTACTCTGTTTTCAAATGTGATTGTTCTTAATGTTTTCTTCTAAATTAGCTATAAGCATGAATTCTTAAATGTTCCTGCTTTGCTAATTTAAACATTGTTTGATTACTATAACACGGAATTCTTCATTGCTCTTTGTTTGTAGTCATTTCACTTCTTTCTTTTGAACATGGTGAAAGATTCTTAATTGCCTTTCATCCCTTCAAGATCATCCCATCCACTTTAAATTTTAAGGATTTTTCTCTGTCTAGCTATCTTGCCCTGTAATACCATCTTGTGCTTAGAATAGAAATCCAGTAAAGCCATCCTTTGATTCCATAGCCCAATGGACTGAAAGCCCTCAACCTTGCCCTTAGTTTGTGGATTCCACCATTTTCCCAAAACAAACTTTGAATCTATAACTAGCCTAAAACCTTTAAAGAACAAAGATAAATCATAAAGAGAGAGCCCTCTCTGGATGCAGATTGGCTAGATTCTGCATCTAAAAGGTTGGTTTGTGGTTACCTCGGGTATACTTTCCTCTTACACAACTTCTAGGAAAACCTGAGTGATAACATATACTATGAGGGTTAATTTTCCTTAGATTCTTGTATCTATTAAATAACTATTTTTTCCTATGTATGAACTATATAAAATATGTAAAATAGATAATAGTGAAAAAATTGAACACTCACAAACCAAAATCACACAAGATATTCTCTAAGAAACACTTACAGGGACAAAACCCAGCCAAAAGGTAAGGTCGCTCTACTCAAATAGAATGGAACCCCTTTTCCTCCTAGTGGCCTAGTTATAACAAATCTCAATAGCCTATTAGTCGTAAATTTTGACTCTTTCAAATATGAACTAGATTTACCCTTATATAATATTTTTCATCATGTTCATGGGTTTGTCCCCTTTTCTAGGTCTAATGGGGATGACATGGCATTTTATCAAATCATGGTTGTCAAAATAAGAAGCTCAATTTTCGGGTGGTGTGACTTTTGCATACATACTCCATTTGAGTTCTTTCTTATGTTTTTGGAACAACCCCATAAGGTATATGAGTGTAGAAAAACCATAATAATTCTAGCACAAGTGAAATTTTTTGGACCCCAAAAAACTTCAGGAATATCCCCAAACTTCCTTCGAAAGGTTTAAAATCTCAATTCACCAAACTATGACCCATTGATAAAAATGGTCTTGTGAGTTTATTCCTCCAAATTGTTCACTATAAAATCATCAATATGGATGGAAAATAATATAATGATCCAATATAGCTCATATCTCACCATTTTAGGAGGCTTTTTTTCTGTTAGTATGAATTCTTCGTCGAAGTGTACGAAAAAGAACCACTTTAGCTACGCATAACTAATAGCCCTAACAACAATAGAGGCTGCAAAACATCTTCAGATCTGCAATTAGTAGTTAAAATGCTGCAACAAACAGATCTATAAATGGAAAGACA